>CM052700.1:25987812-26006428 GCA_028551405.1 Uromys caudimaculatus | reverse complement strand
GAAAGGAAAGGAAAGGAAAGGAAAGGAAAGGAAAGGAAAGGAAAGGAAAGGAAAGGAAAGGAAAGGAAAGGAAAGGAAAGGAAAGGAAAGGAAAGGAAAGGAAAGGAAAGGAAAGGAAAGGAAAGGAAAGGAAAGGAAAGGAAAGGAAAGGAAAGGAAAAAGGAAAGGAAAGGATGAGAAAGAAATTATCTGAGAAGCAGTGAGCATTCTTGCACCTCTGAACAAACGTTAACAAATAGAAAACAAAAATAAGTTTGGCAGTTTATCAAGAATGCTTAAGAGCCAGATAGTGGTGGCGCACGGCTTTAATCCCAGCACTTGGGAGGCAGAGGCAGGCAGATTTCTGAGTTTGAGGCCAGCCTGGTCTACAGAGTGTGTTCCAGGACAGCCAGGGGCTACACAGAGAAACCCTGTCTCGAAAAAGCAAAAAAAAAAAAAAAAAAAGCTTAAAACTTTGTTCAAAATGATAACAAAGCAAGTGATAAACTTCTTATAGTCGTAACCAAATATTTCCATTTATAGACCAAACATCCCAAGATCTCTAAGAACTTAAAAATAATACACATTTGGATAAGAACAAGTGTAATTTTAGCTTCATGACCAAAATTGTAGTTACAAAGCTGATACCTACCTACCAAGTGCTAGGATCGCAGCCATGCACCACCACATCACCTAGGCAAGCACTCTACAAATTATATACCCAGCCCAGGGGAATGATTTTTCTAATAAATCAAGAAAAATAAAAACATGTATATTGCTACTTTATTCACTAAAGCCAAGAACTGGAATCAACCTAGTTGTTCATCAATAGATGGAAGTTTGGTATATATAAACAAACATATGGAATACTATTTAGCACTAATGTAATCACAAAACGTAAGAGAATGGACTTACGATGTATATTTAAGTAAGGTCATACATTCTCAAAAAAAAAACCCTGCTCATCTTCCCTCATATGCAGAATCTAGCCAATAATATATGTGAATATGTAAACAAATGTACATTTGAGTACAGTATTACATATAGAAGAGAGGCCAAGAAAAGGTAAATATTTGGGAATGAAGAAGGACTGAATACAAGTGATGAATACAAGTTACAAAAGAGAATATTAAGCTAATTGTTTTTCTAGTTCTATCTCTATCACAAATTTTTCATTTTTGGTATGTATAAGTGCATAAATATAAATTGGATAGTGAAAGTATAAAAGCCAAAGTGAAGCACTACAGCTTCAAAAAGGCTATTCTAAATGTACAGAAGTTTTACTGAGATGTATATAGACTTTGGATCTGGTTAGTTTTGATGTGTGGTAATTTTTTTATTTGCAAGTTTTTGTCTGGTTGGTTGGTTGGTTGGTTGGTTGGTTGGTTGGTTGGTTGGTCGGTCTGTTGGCTTTTCAAGACAGGGTTTCTCTATGTAGCTCTGGCTGTCCTGGACCTCACAACTGTAGACCAGGATGGTCTCAAACTCAGAGATCCACCTGCCTTTTTCCTCCTGGGTGTTGGGATTAAAGACCTGCCTCACTACTGCCCAGGGTGTTTTTATAATAAAGTTATTTTAAAATTTAACTTCTATTTGTCTTTCTTGCCAACAACTACCATACTCAAAGAACATGAGAAGAAATTATTTCTGACAGAGACACGCTGGAAAATGACTCCAATTTTCATAATAATCAAATGATCAAAGCACTACAAACTAAAAAGAAAAATGTTAAATGCAATATTTCTCTGTTCAGCAACAGCAAAAGAGCTGTCATTTATAAAGAATGGTAGTGAAAACAGATATCAGAAAAGAAACCAGAAAAGGTGCTACAATACTTTTTAAAGAAGTAGTAAATTTACTAAAATGTCAGTTCTTTTATAGCATTTTAACAGGGTGAGTTTGTGATAGACAATAGAAGTAGAAGATGAAGCTAACCAAAACTTAAAATTTAAATGCTATAAAATGTTTGAAATGTAAGTGAAATCATAAATGAACTCAATAATAATGTATATTTAACCATTAAGCCAAATATTATCATTTCAACCTGTAATGCTAATTGAAAACTATTAGTTTTAACTTTCTTCTTGTCCTAAATTTTCCAAATTCCATCTGTACTTTAAATAAAATACATATCAATTTGAATGCAAATTTTTCAGAAATATTAGACTCATATTTAAACATCATACAATTTACAACTGATAGATTAACAGAAATCATCTTTGTTTTAAGCATATTTTTTAAAGTTTTGTGGTCATTTCCAGGTGACATAGAACCAAGTAGCAAATACCCTTGAGAATACCAGTATGCTCAAGTTTTATTGTGACTACAGTATCTCACCCATGACTCTTCATTTTTTGAGAAAGACATACTGTGATGATAGGAAAGAGTGTGAAAAGAGTAGGCTCACAGACTGACAAAATAACAGTTGCATTAAACAAGAAAGAGATACATCCAGCTTCATTCTCTGCTTCTCCTCTTGCAAGACCCTGATCCTACCTGCTCCCAGTCAATACCCTAGACAAGAGACTCTCCCAAGAACCCTCCTTTTCCTTGGGATGATGCCCATAGAACCTGAGCCTGGAATGAGGCCTCACGTGAGAGGCCACATGCCAATGATACTCATTACTCCAATGGTGAGACCTCCCAGTAACCCCAGGATCCTGCCCAATCAGACTGAAATGACTAAGCCAGACAGGTAAGAACAGAAGGGGTCTTTATCAGTTTTGTTTCTATTTCATAGGAGATTGCGGGGCTGCACCTGACCTAAATGTTCTCTAATGGCCTATGAGAAACACAGCCAAACCTAGAAGCAAGAAAGACTCAAGTAATACAAACCCAAAATGCTGAAGGTCATGAAATTTACTCGTACCTATTCTCTTTAAAACACTAAAATCAGTTCTAACAAAATTAGCAATTCCACTGCCTACTACAGAGAATAAATATCAGAAGCATTAATAAGGATACTGAGGATACTGAAGCCAGGCATTAAGCACCCATAATTCTAGCACCAAGGAGGGCAAAGCAGAAAATTATGAGTTCAAAGTCAGCTTGAGCTACATAAAGAGCTACTGTTTTAAAAACGAAAAAAAGTATTAATAACAAAACCTTTCTACTTTGAAGGCAAGACTTTAGTTACATGAAGTTACTGGAAGTAAAAGGAACATCGTTTCCACAAAGTAATCTCACAATGACTGTCAGATATGTTTCTCTCTTTAAACACTTAAGCCTGTCAGAAGTAATATTTTCTCCAATAACCAATATCTATAATATCTAAAAAATTATAAGCACATTAAATTAATAAAACAAACCTTCTAGAATCTATAGTATATATTGCCTAAAGAGCCATTTAAATGGAGATTTGTCTCAGGAAGAAGTATAACATGTGTGACATTATAAATAATTGCTAAATGGAACAAGAGTTAGAATACCAGTAAATTCAAACTGATCTCTTCCAGAAAGTACTTTCTAGTAGAAAAAACAAAAACTAAGATATAAGATCTCACTATGTACCCCTGGCTAGCCTGGAATTCAGAGATCCACCTGTTTCTGCCTCCTAGTGCTGGGATGACAGGCAGTGCCAGCGAGCCCTGAACATGTCAGTGATCTAAAACAAGTGGTTAAACCTGATTTTGTTTTCTCAAATATAAAAGTCAAAAAAAGATACTATACTTTAGTGTAGCTGTGAAGTTACAAATAATTTTTATAGTGGCGTTAGGCAAGCAAGTAACTGTCAGTAATTTTTAATTACCTTTCCTTAGTAATTATAAAGAATTCACTTTGCAAGCACTCTTAAATATAAAGCCTAAGGGACTACATATGCATGTACAGTATTTAGACTTTTTGTTTAAAAATTTTAAAAAGGGGGCTAGAGGGATGGCTTGGAGGGTTAAGAGCACTGACTGCTCTTGCAGAGGTCCTGAGTTCAATTCCCAGCAACTACATGGTGGCTCACAAACATCTGTAATGGGATGGGATGCCCTCTTCTGGTGTGTCTGGAGACAGCAACAAATTGCTCGCATACATAAAACAAATAAATCTTTAAAAATAAATAAATAAATAATTAAAAAAAAACCAGGAATATACTAGAAACAGGGCTGGAGAGATGGCTCAGCAGATAAGAGTGCCCACTGCTCTTCCAAAGGTCGTGAGTTCAAATCCCAGCAACCACATGATGGTTCACTACCATCCATAACGAGATCTAATGCCCTCTTCTGGGGTGTCTGAAGACAGCTACAGCGAGCAGGGCCGGAGCGAGAAGAAAAAGTGTCTGAAGACAGCTACAGTGTACTTACATATAATAAATAAATCTTAAAATATATATATATACTAGAAACAATAATTCAAAACTTTATGTATAACAGAATTTACTTAAAATCTTGCTGTTTTGGCAGGTCAGTGGAAAAAGTACCTGCCAACCCAAACCAAAGTTTCATCCCTGGAACCCATAATGAAAGAAAAGAACTGTCCTGAAAGCTGCCCTCTAAAGGCCATAGATGAACTGAAACACACATGCTCCTATACATTTGTGGAGGTCAGAAGACAACTTTCAGGATTCCATTTTCTTCTTTCACTATGTGAGTCCCTGGAATCAAACTCAGGTCAACAGACTCGGTAGCAAGCAGTGTTACCTGCTGAGCTATCTCACAAAACCCTCAATGCTTCAACTTATTTACTTTTATTTTATATATATCTTTGTATGGAACGTTCATAATCTCAAAATGACAACATAAAAATGACACTGTATAATCACACCTAATATTTATGGACCAAGTTTGAGTTACTTTGTTTGAAGCAGAGTCTCACTCTGTAGCCCAGGCTAGACTCACAGCAATCTTCCTGCCTCAGCCTCCCAAGTGCTGGGAATTACAGGTATTAGCCACCACACCAGGCTAAAGCAGGTTTTCTTTATACTGGCTGTACAAATACAATAATTAACATAGAATTTGCCCAAGGCAAGGAGAATCACATAGCTGAGCAATGAATGCAGGCAACCTAAGTTTTTAGGGTTTTTGGTTTGTTTGGTTTTTTTTTTTTTGCTTTTGTTTTTTTTTTTTTTTTTGAGACAGAGTTTTCTACTGTCTTGAACTACCGGTCTACCTGCCTCTATATCTGTCTGTCTACCTGACTCTATATCTGGAATTAAAGGTGTGTGACACCACTGCCCTGCTGGCAACCTAGTTTTTAATTTTATTCACTTGAAAATTTGGCCTCTTCAAACCAAAACTTTTCTTTTAATTTTTCAAGACAGGGTTTCTCTGTGTACCAAGGCTGTCCTGAAACTCACTCTGTAGACCAGACTCAAACTCAGAGATATGCCTGCCTCTGCTGGGATTAAAGGCGTGTACTGCCACCACCTAACACATCATCTATTTCTAAAAAACCATATATTTCCCATGTTTAAAAATTAGCAATTAAAATTCAAGTTACTGAAAATATATTAATATAAAGAATAATAAGGCTGAATATGGTGGCATACATCTTTAATTCCAACACAGAGACTGGTGGATCAGTGAGTTCCAGGCCAATCTGATCTACAAAGGGAGTTCCAGGACAACCAGGGTTATCAAAGAGAAGCTGTCTTGAAAATAAATAAATAAATAAATAAATAATAAATAACAGAAACAAAAAACAAACAAAAAACCAAAAAACCTGACATACCAAAAATCTACTAAACTGTAGTGATTATCATTTCAAGTATTTTCAGAAATGATTTCATTTGTTCTGCCATCAGTATTATCTAAAACAGTGGTTCTCACCCTTCCTAATGCTACAACCCTTTAATGTAGTTCCTCATGCTGTGATGACTCCCAAGCATAAAAGTATTTTCATTGCTACTTCATAACTGTAATTTTGCTGTTATGAATTATAATGTAAATATGATAGAGAACCGCTGATCTTAAAGAAAAAAAATTAAAGCTACCAGAAATCTCAAATAAAAGGATTTAAATTCTGAATACTGAAGCCCAGTTATGGTTGAATAGCAAGTACCAAAGGATAAATTAGAGTAAATTTCACATGGCCAGGATCTTGCACTTGAATTTTTAATGTGAACAAATGAAATCAGGTAACATTATATTCTCACTTGTCTTTTATACAATAAAATTTCTTTCCAAGTTCTTAGACTAGGAATAACTATGTTAATTTGGGTCAGAATAAAAGGTAAATAAGGAAAAATGACAAATTTAAATTCTCCAGACTGTGAAAAAGAATTTTTAAAAGTTAACTACAATTCTCAACAACAGTTATTTCCTACAGCATTAAATATGTATTTTAGGGTTTGTTTTGTTTAGAACAGTGTATCTGTAATTCTGTAGCCAGGCTAATCCCAAACTTATATTAGACCTTACTATTTCAGCCTCCTAAAAAATACATTGGTTGCATTCAAATCCAGGCTCTACTAAATGATTGTTGCAAGGATTACAGGTTTGCACCATCATACCAAATTAACATATATCTTAAAACCAATCTTACCTAGCCAAAATCATATTGTTTCTAATTGTTTCTGAGTTTGAGACCAGCCTAAGCTACACAGTGAGTTCTACAAAGTAAGGCCTTATCTCAAAATTTAAAACCAAAACAATCAAATGGGGAGATTCAGTTCAATGAGTTATTTTAAAGCTGGCAAAGGAATAATTATGGTTTGAGTCACAGGACCACATTCCATTTCTGCAGCACTGCTAATCTTGAAACATTAATATTCTATACTTCGGAGCCAAGCATGGTGGTGCACACCTTTAATCCCAGCACTTGGGAGGCAGAGGCAGGTGGATTTCTGAGTTCAAGCCAGGCTGGTCTACAGAGTGAGTTCCAGGTCAACAAGAGCTACACAGACAACCCATCTCAAAAGAAAAGCCAAACCAAACCAAACAAAAAATCATGTACTTAGGAACCCAAACCATAACTTGGTAAAAGACAGTTTAAGATACAGGAATTCAAATGGACTGGAGTGTAAACAAAAATTACAACTTTACTTCTATTTTTAGGTAGAGCTGAAAAAACTCAACATATAGAGCATCAAGGAAATTCACTATTTAGAGACAACCTATGAGAAAAATGTCAGAAATAAGTAACTTACTAGGTCTACATTGTTTTCTTAAAGCAAATTATACCGTTTCCTAATAAGCATGCTCCTACCAACTATCCCAGCCTCCAGAAGAGTGAACTCTACAGAACACCCTAGGAACATTTTTCTACCAGCACACTTGACCAAATTAAGTGCTTTTTTTGCCTAATAGGTCCTGATAAAAGAATTCTTGTTTTGCTGGTGGTGCAAACCTTTAATCCCAGCACTTGGGAGGCAGAGCAGAGGCAGGTGGATTCCTGAGTTCGAGGCCAGCCTGGTCTACAGAGTGAGTTCCAGGACAGCCAGGGCTACACAGAGAAACCCTGTCTCGAAAAACCAAAAAAAAAAAAAGAATTCTTGTTTTAAGAGTTCTCAGTTATTTCCTAAGACTGTGGTATCAAAATATTACCTATTTATTATTGAGAACAGATGCTTGTTTTGGTAGATAGCTACACATATTGTGACTCTAAAAATAACCTAACAATACGAAGTTTGATTTGTACACCCCACTCATTCATCCTCCAAAGTCTAGATCCCCACATGAAGTGATAAAAATTAAATTTGCCATTTAATAGAGGACTTTAGAAATCTGACAGCCACTTCTACACAGAATTAGTATTACTTCATTTGAAATTACTAATTAGCTACCTACTAAAACTACAAATATAGTTTGGGTTTGTTTGGGTTTTTTGTTGTTTTTATTTTTGTTTTGGTTGATTGGTTGGTTTTTTTGGTTTCTCAGTGTAGTCTTGGATTTCCTGGAAACTCACTATGTAGACCAGGCTGGCTTCAAAATCAAAAGATCAGCCTGTGTCTGCCTCCCAAGTGCTTGAACTAAAGGGGTGTAACATGACAGCCTGGCCTTTATAAAAAAAAAAAAAAATTTAAATTCTTCTTTACTCATCAGAATGTTTACATGTATAAAATCAAATATATCCACCACAATTTCTCCCCTCCAAATTCCTTTATATGTCCCCCAACACATACTCTTCAACTCTTTGACTCTTTAAAAACCTACTAGGGCTGGAGAGATGACTCAGCGACTGGCTGCTCTTCCAGAGGTCCTGAGTTCAATTCCCAGCACCCACATGGTGGCTCACAACCATCTGTAATGGGATCAGATGCCCTCTTCCCGTGTGCCTAAAAACAGCTACAGTGTACTCATATACATAAAATAAATAATTATTTTTTAAGAAATAGCCTATTAAATCCAATTTGTTGGGAACATCATGATAAAAGATAATGATTCTCCCTCTCAGAGAAGCTACCAACTGCCAAAAGCTTCTTAGGATGGGATAGGCCCTGAAGAGAATTATCTATGCCAGAAATTTGGCTGGCAAGTTTTATTTTGGTAACCACAGCTGTTTCCTTTACCTGAGGATTGAACCCAGAATGTTGAACAAATATTCTAAACACTGTACTCTACCACTGAACTACATCCCCAGCTCTCTTCTCCTTCTGACTCGTTTTGAGTTACACTCTCACTAAGTTGTCCAGGCTGGCCTAAAACTTACTCTGTAGCCTAGACAGGCCTTGAACCTGTGATCTTACTGTTTCAGCCTCCTTGAATAGCTAAAATTATAGGCCTCTGCTACCAGGCCTAACTTGTAATCACCTTTAATACCTTCCAAATTACTGGATCATAAACAGTTTAATGGTTGTTCTTTTTTTTAACCAAAGCTAAATTACTTAATGCCCTATGATTTAACAAACAAGTAGGTAGGAGAGATAACCTGATTTCATCCAATTTTGCATCTATTTATCTATTTATGTAGGTACACATGTGCCACAGCAAGAATGCAGGGGTCAGAGAACAACTTTCACAAGTTGGCTCTCTCCTTCCACGATGTGGGTGCTAGAGATTGGACTATTGGACATCAGGCTTAGTGACAGGGGTCCTTACTGAATGAACTATTTCCCAAGGCCCTTCTAGTTTTAATACACTAAAAATTTTAAAGCCAGGCATGGTAGTACATACCTAAAATCACACTGCTAGGGAGATAAAAGCAGGAGTTCAAGGCTATCCTGGGCAAATCAGATTTTTTTTTTTTTTTTTTTTTTTTTTTGGTTTTTCGAAACAGGGTTTCTCTGTATAGCCCTGGCTTTCCTGAAACTCACTCTGTAGACCAGGCTGGCCTGGAACTCAGAAATCCGCCTGCCTCTGCCTCCCAAGTGCTGGGATTAAAGGCGTGCGCCACCACTGCCCGGCTGCAAATCAGATTTTTAATTTAATGGAACACAGTACTCATCCAGACTTGGTTCAATTCCTAGTAAAAGGGGAGTCGAGGGAATGTGCATTCGATGTCAAAGGGGTATTTTTTTTCTTTCCAAAGCTTTATTTACTTATCCTTAGGTTTGACCTTTAATTTGGACCCAAATACTTTGATCTAAAACAAAATGATACAAAACAAAACCCAAATACTGCCTGACTACTGTCATTAGGTGATCCTATACTAGGAGTCACATTTATTTATTTTTAATATGGAAGGGAACTTTAAGTCAAAATGAAATTTTTTCAGAAGCTTGGTTAAAAGGCATGAAAAGTTCTAAAAACCATGGTTTCGCCTGGCAGTGGTGGCCCACGCCTTTAATCCCAGCACTTGGGAGGCAGAGGCAGGTGGATTTCTGAGTTTGAGGCCAGCCTGGTCTACAACAGCCAGGGCTCCACAGAGAAACCCTGTCTCAAAAAAAAAAAAAAACAAAAAAAAAACATGGCTTCATTCCATAAGCTGAGATTCATTTCATTCTTCTCCCAAATGATGACTTTGATTAAAAATAATAGTCAATATAAGATTTTTCTTTAGTGTGATCACACCAACATCTACATAAAGAACTAAATCCAAAGCCAGGTGGTGGTGGCTCACATCTTTAATCCCAGCATTTAGAAGGCAGAGGCTAGTTCAATCTCTGAGAGTTCAGGGCCAGCCTTATCTACAGAGCTAGTTTCAGGACAGTCAGGACTGTTCTCTCTCTCTCTCTCTCTCTCTCTCACACACACACACACACACACACACACACACACACACACACAAGGGGGGGGTGACTAAGTCCAAAAACAATGCACTCTGAGAAAAATTGAGGAATTTTAAAGTTATTACTGTGAATTATTAGTTCTAAGACAGTAAATTATCAGTTTGTGAAAACAAGCATACTACATTCTGAGAAGTCCTTTTAAAAGTGGAATATTTGACTGCTATAGATATAGTTCTATGTTATAGAGCTTGCCATAATGCAAAAGGTCCCCAGTTCAATCCTTATAACAAACAAAACAATAACAAAAAAAGTAATAATAAAAATAAAAAGTAGGGCTGGAGAGATGGTTCAGCGGTTAAGAGCACTGACTGCTCTTCCAGAGGTCCTGCAACCACATGGTGGCTCACAACTATCTGTAATGGAATCTGAAGTCTTCTGGTGTGTCTGAAGATAGAGACGATTCACTCGTATACATAAAATAAATAATTCTTTAAAAAATAAAAATAATAAATAAAAAGTAAAAGCACAGCTAGGCAGTGGTGGCACACGCCTTTAATCCCAGCACTTGGGAGGCAGAGGCAGGTGGATTTCTGAGTTCGAGGCCAGCCAGGGCTACACAGAGAAACCCTGTCTCAAAACAAAACAAAACAAAACAAAAAGTAAAAGCACACATTTATAAATGAAATGAAATTGAAGAACTGAATTCCTGGATCAGTAATAGATCCTTGGTACAAAAAAGAATTGTCTTCCTGTAAATCAGTTACATCTAAATTATTGAGTATGACTGACCAGTAGGAGTAGAGGCATATTTTGACAAGTTTACCAAAGAAAGAAACAAACAAACAAACAAACAAGATAAGTTAGTTTGCCTGGCACAGTATGGCTCAAGCCTGTAATACCAACACTCCAAAGGCTAGGGCAAAAGAATTAAGGATTCAAGGCCAGCTTGGAGTACACAATGAGCCTTCACTAGAGTAAGAAAAAAAAAAAGCCATATCTCAAAAAAACAAAATAAATAAACCTACTAAAATTTTTAATAAAGGTCTGTCCCATTTCCAACTCTAATCCACTATAAAATTAACAAGGCCTTATTTCACTTCACATTGTGCTTAGAAGTTCCATTTTAAGTGTTGAACTCAAGGAACTATATGTTCCTGAAGAACTTGGCCAGTTTCAAGTTTGCTTCCACATGCTATGTTACCTTTCTTTCACATTTTAAAAATAAAAACAAAACGACCACTCATTTCCAATAAAGGAAATTTCAAGCATATAGGGAAGTGGAGGGGAAAGCTTAATGGACTACTTGCACTGAACAATCCTGTGGTGATATTGTTGAAGCTGAGTAATTGCTAGCTACACTCCCCTCATCTTCACTAGATATTCAGAAGCAAATCCCAAACATTATCCCTTTCACACTTCATACAGCCTTGGGTCATTTGGAAACCACGATGTTTGTTTATTAGTTCTTAGGTAAATCAAAGTCTGAGATTATTTCAGTTACTTTCCAACTTATTTCAGTTTGGTCCATTTTCTTGACAAGAAACCAGTAGTGGCACTTTCATCTATGATGTAGCTGAAATTCTGCTTCCACCACTAATAATACATGCTCATCTCTGGATGCAAACAAGAGCTAACAAACCAATATTTACATAGATGCTTTATAATAACATCTGTTTATTGCTATAATAAGCCAAGCAATTAGTAGTCCAAACTAATCTATTGAAGTCCAGAATATACCTGCACTTTATTTATAACCTGAAATTTTCCCTATGAGATAAAAAAATAAATAAAAATGAAAGCACTGTAATCCTTCAGACTCTTGGGAAGTTTCATTTAAAAATCTTTTATATCCCTGGCATAGTGGCATGAATTTATAATCCTAGTACTCTAGAGGCTGAGGCAGCGGGATCAACAAGTTCAGGACAGTCTGGGCTATACTTTAGGACACTGTCACAAAAATCTTTTATAACAATATTACAATAATGATGGTATTATCACAACTTTCAAAGCACTTACACAATTTTGCAAGGACTTTTACTATTCAGAATGGACTGAACAGGATGAAGACACTCTAATGAACAGAGTCAGATCACAGCTAGTCACATGGCTTAAGTACCTGTAGGTGGTATAATGGTAGGTGCATACTGAACCTTCCTACTCTGAAAGCACTTATCCTTAAAGGGAAAAAGAGTTGGGGATCAGAGTCTGGGTGGTTGTTTTGATGTTTTTAAGCCAGTGTCTCACTATGTAGGCAGACTGGCCTTGAACTTGAGGTTCTTCTGTTTGGGCCTCTAGAGTAGTTGGGATTTCCAGGCATGCCCTGTCACACCTAGAAAGCATTTCTGTTTTATTATCTACTAAATGTCTATGCTGCTATCAAGAAAGCTGTTCCTTAAAGTATAGGGTCTTGTCTAACAACCCGATCTCAAGAGATGGAAACACACAAGGCAGTTCATTATTGCAGAGGCTTAGATGAGACTGAAGTGCACAGGGAAAAAAGGCTTGATATTTACTTAAAGCAAAAAATTTTCCCAAAGGCTGAGGATATATATAGCTCAGTGGGAAAGCACTTGTCCAGATCCCACTTATTCAATCCCCAGCATGAGGGGAAACCCTTTTCCAATAATTCTATGTTTCCTGCCTGACATTAAACACACAAGTTAGTACTTAAATGACTTTTTACCCCCTGGCTGATAACACTCGCTCCTGACACCACTAGTTCCTATCTTTTCCAAAAACACCTAACTACAAGCTCTACACTCTCCCAATTTCCACCTCTTCGCTTGCTGGCCTTCCCCTCCCTCTCATAGTCAGAGAATTACAAGTAAAGAGTGAACTCAACAAACTGGCTTAACCGAGCCAAATTTGGGATCCAAACGACGGAATAAGAAAAAAGGAGGTGGGGCATTACCTGCAATTCACACCAGGCGACTTCCACAGTGGTTTCGGTGTCCAGACCTTTGTAGACCGTCTTAAAGGAGCCTCTGCCGATTTCGATGTCAAATTTAAGAAAGCGACCGTCATTGGACATTCCCACTGCCTTGGTCTCCAGCTCTTCGATATCATCCTGTTGTTGCTGGTTCCTTTCCTCCTGCGGCTCTTTGGCGCTGGCGCCACCACTGCCACTTCCACTTCTGGACGGCGGTGGCTCCTCTTTGCTCCCCACGAGGCTGGGCTGGGACACCGGGCGGTCTTTGCTGGTACTGCTGGGGACTGTCGTGGTGGACGAGCCTACAACGGCTTGTTCCCCAGGGGAGGCAGCAGCCGAGGTTTGCTGAGACACCTGGGAAGCAACGGTGGCGGTCAAAGTTTCCTCTCTGTGAGGCTCGGGTGGAGCACTCTGAGGCACCACTGCGGGTACACTAGGTTGGGGGATAGAGAGAGGGAGGCCTGGCAGCTCCAACGCGGTGGCATTGGAATCGCAGATGACGCTTCGGCGAAAGAATCGGTGCTCCGTGGGGGTGGGGGTGGCGGCCGCCCCACGACTGTCCTTGTCCATAGTGTGCCGGCGGCGCCGGTATTCCTCCGTCCTGCCAATTCCCGAGTCGGCGACCGTGGCCCCCAGTTTCTCGCCCACGGAAGAATCGGAGCTTGAGCCATTCTTGGGGATTGGCGCCGGAGGCGAAAGGAAGCCCGGAGTGCCGCTCTGCTTCTCGGCGGCGCCGTCAGACATGGTTGGTCCGGTGGAGTGAAGAATGCGGGCTCGGATTTATGAATGAAAAGGGAAAAGGGTGGCCCGGAGAAGCCACCAAGAAGTGCTGGGCAGCGCTCCTACGGCGGGCTCGGAACCACCGGATGACTCTCACTCAGCACTGACAGGGCGCCCCGAGGGCGACGCGGGACACTGAGTCCGGCTGCGGCGGCTGCTGCTGGCACCGAAGCTGCTGCGGCTCACGGGGCGGGATCGTCGGCGGGCGAGGAGGGAGCGGAGCCACGGGGGTTAGCGCCGCACAGTCCGCATCCATTCTGCAGCAAGCGGAGGCCGGTAGGGATGTGGCAGCAGAAGCGCCGCAGTCATGAGGAGCTGGGCGCGGAATTGGCTCCCAGGCGAGCGGATGCGACGAAAGTGAAGACGGCTAAGCTCCCGCCGCTGCCGCCGCCCGCCCGCCGAGCACGGCGGGATAGGCCCTGAGGGCGGAGGCACAGCGCGAGACGGACGAGCCCCGACGCCGGGCGGTGGCAGCCCGGGGCACAGGAGTGGGAGGGGCCGCGCAGGGGAAGGAGGGCCGCGGCCCGGGTTCCTGGTCTCTCGGCCGCCGCCTCAGGCAGCACGCGCCCCGGAGAGGGGACCAGTCTCAGAGGGCGCCCATCACTAGATGCTGAGGGCCGAAGCCTCGAAGCCTCGAAGCCTGAGGAGCGGCCCCCCCCCGTCCCCGAGGCCTCCCCGCCTGCCCCGGGCCTGGCGAACCTCTTCCCCTCTCTGGCCGGCGCCGGGGGCAGAGGAGGGAGGGAACTGTGGGGAGGGGAGGGCCGCTCACCGCGGGGCCCGGGCTCCGCTACTTCTCTGGCCAGGAGGAGAGGAGACCGAAAGAACTGGGAGGAGGGGGAGAGGGAGAGAAAAGAGCAGTCACCCCACTAGGCGCCTTCTGTCAGCGAAGAAGGGAGTACGGAATAGCCGAGCAGAAGAAGCGCGTCCGCCCGGGAAACTCCGCTTTAAATGGCGCCGATGTCTGAAGCCTCCACACAGCCCGCTTGGACCCCGCCCCCCGCCGCCCGGGGCGGCCCCGCCCACATCGCGCTCGGGGGGGGGGCTCTCGCGCAGGCGTGCCGAGATCGAGGCACGATGGGATTTGTAGTTTTAGAGTGAAAACCGTGAAAGGAACCCGGGAGGAACGCGCCTATTACTTCCGTGATGCCCTGCGATTGCTCTAGCCTGGTGCCTCCTGGGAATTGTAGTTCCTTTTTTGAAAACCGCCCCATCTGAAAGCCTGATGGGAGCGTCATCGTGGGTCGCTCAATTCCATTCCAAACTCAGTGCTCCCTATCAAAATCATTATTTAGGAATCAATCGCAAAAGAAGAAAAGAGAGAGAAGAAAAAAGAGAGAATGAGAGACTTCCGTCATATTCTGCTTAGATAGCTCATAGAGCTGCCATGCAATGAAAAATGATCTGTTGTTCGTCTTTAATGGAGAGCCTCCTTAGTGTTGAGTGACTGGGGTATGGGAGTGGAGAAGAGGGTAAAGCTGGATAACCAGAGCCTGAGTTCGAAGACTCTCGGGAAACTTGTGAAGAGTACACATACGATCACTGTTGATTAGATGGGTTAGGGAAGACAAAATATATTCCATCCTTCTCCCCTTCACAACAACTAAAGCCACATACTTGCTCGTCTCCAGTTTCTAAACAAGTGCTTTTGGCTACAAAGATGGGCTGCCTACTAAATAAAACCCAGGATCAGAGCGAACCTCTTTGCTTTGCCAGAAACTTAACGGGAACGGACGGGGGGGGGGGGGGGTGAGGCGGGAGACAAGCATGGGAGGAGGTCGAGTTCAAAGATAATCTACATCTTTGATCTTTGATTACAAACGAGAGAGGACATAGTTAACTTTCTCCTCTATATTTGAGTAAAAATTATTTTCCTTTTGATATACCCTCCCTCGGTGGCCCAGTAAAACAGCCCCTTTCTTTACTACAGTTGCATATGTATACAGATGTAATTTATACCAAGGCGCGGAACTCGGGAAACCTAGATCTGTGCAGTTTACAGTAATGGAATTCTTCTCTTCAAAATATCCCTAGTGCTTCCTGGACCACCTTGCTACTACGTAAGATTATAGTTGTGATGAGCACCAGGGGGCACCAGACAGAGTAGGAAACCAAATTTATGAGCCAGATGGCAGTTACAAGTCTTAACCCAACCGGTGAGAGCGGGAAGCGCTTAAACGTACGCAACCGCACCCGAGCGTGAATACGCTGCGGTCTCAGCCCGGGACTGGAGCGAGCTCTGAAGCGCGTTTTCTTAGTCCAAGACTCTGTGAGAGGAGCAGTGATTTGGAAGCAGCTAGACGGAAGATTCGTTGACTCAATGTATCTAGATAAACTCCGCCTAGAGAAAGTCTTGCTATACAGTTAATATTAACTTATCAGAAACGTTTAAAAAGAAGTTGGCATTTCCCTTTTTTTCTTGCCGAGTTTGTTTGAAACCTATGGTTATTAGATTTCATAAAGAAGGCAGGTCGTGAACATTTTAAAATACAAGTGCAGAAGGGACAAAGAGAATACTGAAATATTAGTGCTCTACTGTTTTAGAAAATCAGTAGTTCACTATATTAATGCTAAGTCTGTTTTAGTAAACTTAATTAGTGGTTTATCTCCAGTCATAAATCTAATGTCAGCAAGTGAAGAAGTAACTGTGAAGTGCACTTTTCTTGTACTTCTTGAAGCTGTTGATTATAATCTTCTCAATTGTTGCTTTACCAGAGAAAACTTTGTTTATAACACAAAGAAAGTTAATTATATAGTGGTGAATTTTAAAAAGACCAGTAAATCACAATGTTTATTCTTTGTTTCTATAAAAAGAAATTAGGATACTTCAGTATGGGTGGTTATGAAACAGTTTTATTGTAGTTGGTTATTCTTATTTACTAAGTCGTGAAACTATCTTTGGTCACATGGCAATAAGCACAACTTCCTTAATATATATACTATAACCATGACCTATCAACATATCATTTCAAGCAGGAATATCATTGTAAATAACCTAATAATCATTGACTTTAAAACCACGCTTATCCACATGACAATTTTTCCTACTTTTCTTACTATGAAAACAGATATAATTTTGAGTAGAATCACTGTGTACAACGGTTAGACTTAATGGTTAAACTATAGCATGGATATCTACTACACTGATTTGCTCATTTCTCTTTATAATGCTTACCCACCCAAATCCATAATACTTTCCCTGATATTCATGACTATAATTTCTGATAGTACTTTCCCTTTCTCTGGAGTTTCAGTTATCAAGTTCTCTCCTGCCCACACAAACCAGCAAGTGACTAAGTAGCAGTGTGTGGAAGAGCTCAGTATGCGTGACTGCACTCGGTATGAACATTTGACACAGTGGCATTTGGGAAGCTAAGAATGCAAATCTGTTTTTCTTTCTCACCATATCTGTATTCCCTTCCATTCTTGTTCAGTTTGTTGATTCATGCTTCTCTCCTTCCCATCCACGCATATGAAATGATGACACAATCTCCTGCCATTGATAACTTACAGGCAATAAAAGTCAGTAATGTAGACGGTGGCTGAACTGAACTGAACACATACCTGATCTAGAGTAAGGCACAGTTCCTGGTAGCTTCCTGGATGTGGCTGATGGAGAGCCTCTTTCCCTTTTATTTTCTTTCCCTCCTTTCCTATGTTCCTTTGACTTGCCTGTGAATGATTTTAGTATCATTTCTGTCATTTGCAATTCTGCTTGGCCTTAATTTAAACTCTGGCTTGTGTTTACTGGTTTACAAAAGCCCACTGTGCTTAACAGTAACCGCTGGACTGAGAGTGAGGTCCCAGATGGAGGGGTTGGAGAAAGGTCTGAAGGAGCTGAGGGTATTTGTAGTCCCATGGAGGGAGCAAGAGTGTCAATGGGCCTGAACCCCCCACCGCCCCCCCTTCCCCGGTCGTCCTGGAGTTCGGACCACCAACCAAAGAATACACATCTATTGACCCATGGTTCGGACTACATGTGTGGCAGAGGATGACCTCCATGGCCATCAGGGAGAAAGGAGAGGCCCTTGGGCCTGAGGGTGCTAGAGGCCCCAGCAAAGGGGAATGTCGAGGTGGGAATAAGGGGATGGGTGGGCGGTAGGTGGGAGGAGGAATTCCCTCACAGAGGCGGGGAGGGGGAGGGTATAGGGGGTTTCCAAAGAGGAGACCCAGAAAACGGGAAACATTGGAAATGTAAATAAAGTATCAAAAATAAATAAATTAATTAATTTAAAAAAAAAAAACAGTGAGAAATTGACAAGACAAAAAGCTCTGCTGCGCCATCTGGTGGACAGAACTCACAATGATTGTAGCTGATCATGTCTAAGTATTTTCAAATTTACGAAAGTAGGATCTGTTGTGAAGTTTCATTCTCAAGATAATTTGTTGAATACAGCTTGATTGATCTTTTCATCTTACTTTGGTTTAACAAGATACAAAGACAGTATAAGACA
This sequence comes from Uromys caudimaculatus, assembly GCA_028551405.1. Taxonomy (NCBI): domain Eukaryota; kingdom Metazoa; phylum Chordata; class Mammalia; order Rodentia; family Muridae; genus Uromys; species Uromys caudimaculatus. The sequence goes on along the minus strand of CM052700.1, from coordinate 25,988,253 downwards.
AAGACAACGAACTTGCTTTCAGAAGACTAATTGGATCTGGTTCTTAAGTAGTTCAGGTTGGCTGTTCCATAAAAGTAATATATCACAATGAGGTATAATAAGCAAATAAAAAAATGCCTTCTGGCCATCAGTTGCAAATGACATTCTCAGAGTGGTTCCAGCAATGTGTACATAGAATACTAAATTGAAATAAAAGTGAAACGTGATGAAAAGAAAAGGATGCAAGCACTTGCATCAGTAACAAGATAAACACATACACCCGGGTACCACAGCCCCAAAGAGAAATGACTTTACTAGGTCTACCAGCATCTTAGTGTCATGACCAGGGTGAAACAAACTTCAAGCTGTGATCGGTTTCACAGACAGAAATACTTAATGTGTTTGAAGAGTAGAGTCTACCGTGTTTATTGTGATAACAAGAAAGTTCCCCCAGTAAGGCAA
>CM052700.1:25947843-25987312 GCA_028551405.1 Uromys caudimaculatus | reverse complement strand
TGGCAGAGGATGACCTCCATGGCCATCAGGGAGAAAGGAGAGGCCCTTGGGCCTGAGGGTGCTAGAGGCCCCAGTAAAGGGGAATGTCGAGGTGGGAATAAGGGGATGGGTGGGCGGGTAGGTGGGAGGAGGAATTCCCTCACAGAGGCGGGGAGGGGGAGGGTATAGGGGGTTTCCAAAGAGGAGACCCAGAAAAGGGGAAACATTGGAAATGTAAATAAAGTATCAAAAATAAATAAATTAATTAATTTTAAAAAAAAGCCCACTGTGTACAGGATTAATGCTGGGTAGTACAGATATCAACTTCAAGGATGGATGTCATTCAAGAAACCCCTCTGACTTCTTTACCTAGAGATAATCTTTTCTTCCCTCAAATTTCATTATCCATTATTTTTACCTCTGTGTCATAGATCACCTTCTAAAATGTATTGTTTTTATTTATGCACATGTTATACTCTTCAGTCCCTTTGTTCTGTAAAATAACGTCTACCATTGATCAAGTAGTTACTTATATGTCAAAATTTTTACACAAACAGGCCTATCTGAACTTCAAAACTACTTCCCAGGATGTAAGTTTTTTAATCTTCATTTTATGAGCAAAACCCTAAGGAGTAAAAAGATTAATATGGAGAAATGGTTCAGAGGTTAAGAGCATTGATTGCTCTTCTAATAGACCTCAGTTTCATTCCCAGCACTCACATGGTGGCTCATAACTGTCTGTAACTCCAGCTCCAGGGGCCTTGATGCCCTCTTCAGACATCCATGAGCACTGAGTGTACAAGTGGTCTGCAGACATACTTGCAGGCAAAATATTCATACACATGAAATGAAATAAAATAAAACAAATGTGTTGTCTAAGACAGGAACCTCAATTCAGACTCAACTAATTTGCCCTCAGAGTTTGTGCCCTAGCATCCTCCAGTGATGCTTTCTGTACATTGCAGGCACTGAAGATCTCTTTAATTAATTAGTGGATCAATTAATCAATGAAACAAGGCTGTTGAGTAGTTGTTCGTAGACCCTGCCAATTTCAGAAACTTCTGACCCACACTTAGCATTAGGACAGCTAAGACTGTAAAGCATTTAGGAATAAAACCAATCTGATCATTACTAAAACAAAATTCTACCAATGCTAACACTGGCAGCCTTAGAATTAACCAAAGACACCGCTTCACATGCCCAAGTACACTAAGCTGATTTAACTTCTGTAGAAGAGGAGGTTACACATCTCAAAGAACTAAGTTATGGACTGGGAATAGAGTTCAGTAGCAGAACAGCAAGAACTCACACATACAAATTCAATAAACAAATTACATAACTCTTTGATTGAACTCTGGTGTTCCGTGTGTTCAGAAAGAAAGAAAAAAAAGCAGGTGTTATATACCTTTGTGAAATGTAAGAAGCTAATGTGTTGTACAGGACAGTGCATGGTATAGAGGAACCTCCACCCCACTGGGAGTGGGAATTTCTCTCGTTCCTATTTTGCAACCAAGCTGAGTTAACAGACAAAGCCATGAGGAGAGATGAATGAATGACAGCTGAGAGATTTTCGTCAAATTCCACAGGGTTAAGTTATTATGAATCAGAGATGTCAAGTCCACTCCCAAGGTTCCTAGGAGCAGCTTTGAGTCTTGCAGGAGTATCTAGTTAGGAGGATAAATGAGAAGCTTAGAGGAGGAAAGAGGAAGTGGTTTCTCCTTGCAGAGGGTAAAACTGGTCCATAGGACCTTTCACTGTAATGGTGACTACTTTGTTTGTCAGGCTTGGGTCAGCTCAAGGGCATTTAAAAATCTGCAGATCTCCCTGGGTCTGCATTTCACAGAGGAAAAGGAAGATTAATTACAGGCACCTGCCAGTCTGCTCATCCTAATTAATGCAACTAATGTAGGAATTTCCATTCTCATTCCAAAAACCACTCATTCTCCTGCCTCTGTAATGTTTGCACGTCTCTCTGGAAAGGGGGCAAACAAGCCCTCATTTCTCCTAAGCAGTAGAAAAAATCCAGCCTCGATGAACCTTGAAATTTTTTCTAAGAATCTGAATGGTTACTTAAGAGACATTTCAACAACGTCCATCTTAGGTAAGCTTCCCCAGAAAGAGACTGTAAGTTGATGCAAGGCTGTAAGTACATGCAAGGCTGATTGATTCCTAGGTTTTTTGTTTGGTTGGTTTTGGTTTGATTTTGAGAATTGTTTGTCTGTGTTTGTTTTTTCAGTTAGGGTCTCTCTATTATGTAGCACCGTCTATCCTAGAACTGGCTCTGTAGACAAGGCTGGCACTGAGCTCATAGATCTACCTGCCTGTATTTCACAAGTAATGGGATTAAAGCCAAGTGGCTAGTTCCTAGGGTTTTAATGGGAGTTCAGAATGACTACTACCACATGGGGAGTACGGGAGGCAGAACTAGCAGAGAGGATAGTCACCTGCCATGCTGTTGCAGTAGAAGCATGTGCTGAGCTTCTGAAAGGGGCAGAGTTACCCAGAAGGAGGCCAAGTATCCACCTTTACACCCTGGACTGCTTGGATGCTGCCTGCCGCCAGAGATAAGTATAACCTCTTAACTCCTTTGCTAAATCACTCCCAGAGAGGAACTCAATGCCAGGCAGCATTACAGCTTCAAGAATTCTTCAGTACAAGCTGCTGTTCAGCTATTAGTCATAGTCTAAGCTCAAAAATCAAGGAAAGATTTTGGTTTGTTGATTTCTAGAAAGCAATACTGGGAAGCCAGAGAAAGGCTCCTATCTAGAAGTACGGATGTAAAAAAGGGTTTATGAGTTTTAATCAGCAATTTCATTGCAGTAGTGTGGACAGAACAAGGGCTAGATGACCCTCAGAAGGGAGGACAGTTTGGGTAGTTGGTGGTAGAAAATTCAGTTCTCTTTGCAGACACTGGGGGAATTTTTCTTGGATAACACAAGCACAAATACTACCCATCTTGATTTAATTCCACAAGGGTCTAAAGCTTTTGCAGTTTGTCAAGTCCTTGAAAGAAAAGCTGTGAAGACTTTCTCAGACCTCAACAAAGCAAAACTCCCAAACAATATACCCCTCCCCACCAGTGAATCCCTCTATGGCTAACTGCATATATGTGTACACACACACACATACACACACACACACACACACACACACACACATCACTTAGAATTTGTTATATAGCAAAAAACCTTTTTTACTTTGCTCCTTTTTCAAAAGAATGGAGCTCAGAAGTCGAGCGTATGTGAGCCTACATCAGGCGCTAGATTCAACCCTCAGCACCGACTATTAAATAATTAATTACACAAAGCAACATGAAATAAAGTAAAATTAAGTATCTGATTTCTCCCTCGGGTTTTGAACTCCTGGAGTGGAGGCTCTCAAGACTTACTCTTTCTCATTTCCCCCACAGCTAGGAATAGTATTCAAACATTAACACTTAGGCCAACACAGGCACCAACTAAAGTGGGCACAGGTCTACACTGGTAATCACAGATGAGTATTTCCCTGTCTGTATGGACAGGGCATCCAGGAAACAATTGTTAGCATGAATTACATTGGCTTGGGAGTCCTGGACTGGGCATCTAGTGGTCTTTCTTTCAGAAGTCAGGTTATTCCAAAACCAAATCATAATCGTTTGTCCTCATTGATTGAGATTTTACAGGCACCTGTAACTCTGAAAAGCTTTGCAAGAAATAAGACAATCCATACTTTTATTATCTATACGGTAGCACTTGTCACATGGCAGATAAAATATTGGATGGCCAGCTCAATTTGAATTAAAAATAAAACGAACAATCTTCAGTATAAATGTATTGCATGAAATACTTGCATTCTTTTGAGCTAACATCTTCTGTGTCCTCGGCTGGCCTGGAATTTACTATGTAGTCCTGGCTGGCCTCTAACTTGCAACAATCCTCCTACCTCCGTCTCCTATTGGCATGACAATTGTGGGCTGCCACACTGAACTTAGAAAAAGCATTTTTAAAGGTCCTTCATGAAAATTGAATGTGCCATTATTTACCTTACTATTATTCAATGGTTTTCTTAAATTAATCATCAGAAACTCTTCTCAACTAGAATAACCTGGTTACAAACCAAGTCACTGGCAAACAGTACATGTACTGTCTTGTAATTAGCCTTTTGGGAGAAAGCATGTTTTGAATTGCTGCTGGTAGCCCCGGGAGCCTTGCAAGAAGCAGAAGTGAATTAATCTGGAAAAGATTTCCATGACAAAGGCTGATTTTTATGTATGGCTTAAAGAATCTGAAACTGTGTAAAATAACAGGTGTGATCAGCTGACAAGTCTGCAAAGCCTAGACCATCCCTACAGGCAGGAATCAGAAAGCAAGTGATGGACCGACTTGGTGCAATGGTATCAAAGTTCATGTCGGCTGGAGAAGGAGTCCCAGCATCCACATGGCAGCTCACAACCATCTGTATCTGACACCCTCCGCTGGCCTTCATGGCCAACAGGATTCACGTGGCACACAGACAAATACAAGGCAGGCAAAACATCCAAATGCAAAATACATTTTTTGCTTGCTTTTTTTTGTTTATTTATTTGTACTGTATTTTTGTTTGGTTGGTTTTTCAAGATAGGGTTTTTCTGTGTGGCTCTGGCTTTCCTGGAACTCACTCTGTAGACCAGGCTGGCCTTGAACTCAGAGATCTGCCTGCTTCTGCCTCCCAAGCACTGGGATTAAAGGTATGCACTACCACTGCTAGATGAAAATGATGGTGGTGGTGGTTGTTGTTGTTGTTGTTTTGTTTGTTGTTGTTGTTTTTAATTTTAAAGTTATCTCAGAAAAGGATAAAAATAAAGGATAAAAAATAAAGAATAAAAAATAAATTTTAAAATATGTTTTGACCCACAAAATAGTTGGCACCCGGCTGAAACCCATTATACAGATGCCTGTGACAAAGCGTTTGACTTCAGGGTTAATAAGAGAACTGAAGAGAATGAAAATGAATAGTGTTTTTCACTCATGAGAAAAATAGTTGTAGTCCGTGTCAGTGTCTCTGAGGAGAAAGGCGGCATCTGTTGGTGGAAAAGCCAAGTGTGATCAACCCTCTGTGTGAAAGCTCACAACGTGGAATCTTTGAAACGTTTGCCATGCCAATTTTTTTTTTGGGGGGGGGGGGGGGGTGTTGAGACAGAGTTTCTCTGTATAGCCCTGGCTGTCCTGGAACTCACTCTGTAGACCAGGCTGTCCTCAAACTCTTGCCATGCCAATTTTAATTCTAAGAAGTCAGTTTAAGAAAATACTTACAAAGTCCCCAAACCGCATGCATGTGGCACTACAGGCTACATGTATTTTTGCTTGTTCTGGATCACCCTTGTAATACGCCCTCAGAACGACAGGCTCCGTGGTGAAAGGCCCTTCCTTTCATCTTTACCATCCAACCTGGAGGCTGCCCCTTGTGTCAGTGACCTATGTTCCTACCTAAACATTTATTATTATTATTACATTTATTTATTTTGTGTGTAACCCTGCGGTCCTCCAAGCCCAGACACAAGTGTGGGATCAACAGCTCCCCTGTGTAAGGCTGGGAATGGAGCTCAGGTCACCTGGCTTAGTGACAAATGGCTTTACCCACTGAGGTCGCTCAGGAACCCCAAACATTTTTTTTTTTCCTTTTTTTGTGAAAAGGAGATCACAGGCTGACACAATACTCATTGCAACTTAGGGCAACTTTAATTATTAGCCAGATTTTATTAATATTAAATTGAAATCCATCTCTGTGTGACTTCCACTCTTCAACCCTTTGAAGTCACACAGAATACGTCAAATTTAACTTTAGGTACCTGAAGAATGTCTCATCCCAACACAAATTTTCTTATCTGTACTATATCCTGAGTTGACTTTCATGGGATATGATTCCTTTTGTCCTCTTGGGGAATACTTGCTGCATGCTTTATCAGTAGCTTCCTTAAAAAAAAAAAAAAAAAAAAAAAAGGCTTCAGACAGCCATGAACATCACAAATCCAACCTAAGATAAAGATTTAGAAGTCGTCAACAGATGCTGAGGGAGGAGAACCAGTTGTATTTTGTTTTTGTTTTTTTCAGAGTTAAGATCTCAATCCTGGGGCTGGAGAGATGGCTCAGGGGTTAAGAGCACTGTCTGCTCTTCCAGAGGTCCTGAGTTCAATTCCCAGCACCCACCTGGTGGCTCACAACCATCTGTCATGGGATCCGATGCCCTCTTCTGGTGTGTCTGAAGACAGCGACAGTGTATTCATAAAAATAAAATAAATAAATCTTAAAAAAAAGAAATCTCAATCCTAAGTGTGACCAGACCTAAACATGTATAAATAAGGGTAACACGAACTGAACTCAGTATATGTATATAAGATGTTACAAATTTGAGAGGGGGGAGCTAAAGGGACCCAGGAGGAGTTGAGGGGGAGTCGAAATTATGCAAACATAGTGTACTCGTGTAGGAAGTTCTAAAAAAAATGATAGCCAGAACAGAACACTATACTGTAGAAGAGTGGTTCTTTAACTTTGGTTTTATTTGTTCAGTAGAGGAAGAGTCAAATATATCTTTGGGATACAATAAAAAAAAAACAAAAAACTGTATACTTATTTCCTAAAAGAATATAGACACAAATCCAGATATAATGGTACATAATTCCAGCACTGATGAAGCCGAGGCAGGAAGACAGTGAGTTGTGCTCTCAGGATTTCTACCCAAAATATGACCCATACTATGTATCAGACAAAGAGAGTGAATGGGCACCTTGCTCTTTTCTCAGTGCAGTTTCAGCAAGCCTGGGGCTGAAGGTGCAGCTCAGTCAATCAGTAAGTCCTTAGAATACATAAGGCTCTGAGACCCAGGGTAGGGGGAACAACAAAGCCAAAGCAAGTCCCCTTTTACCAGTCAATATAAGAGGACTGGGATCATCCACGTCTAATGCCTTGGGTGGGTCTAGACCAGTGGTTCCCAACCTGTGAGTTGTGCCCACCGTTTTCCAATAGTCTTAGGAACTGAAACACCACTCAATAGCAAAATTATAGTTAGGAAGTAGCAGCAAAAATAATTTTATGGTTGGGGGGGGTCACCACAACATGAGGAACTGTATTAAAGGGTCATTTTAATTAGGAAGGTTGAGGACCACTGGTCTAGATGGTGGTTCTATGTGCACTTAAGACAATCTACTAGTCAACTTCAATCACTGGCTAGGTTAGAGTCAAATTAGTTGTTTCTGGACTCAAATTACCCCTCTGTCGTACTCCAGTTTCCTCCCTTCCTCAGAAAAGACATTGGGAGAAGGTATATGGTTGCATGGAGAGCTATGGGGTTGACAGAAGGAGCCAGGGAAATACTGTTAGAGTTTATCTGCCCAGAGTGGTGATCCTTAAAAAGAAACTAACACACTTTAAGAGTTAGAACAGGCTGAGGTGTAGATCAGTGGCAGAGTACTTGCCTTGTACATATGAGAACCTGGATTCTATACAGGATAACAAGAAATTGAAATCACATAAAATAGTCAGGTGTGAAGTATGGTGACACACACCTTTAACCCTACCTCTTGGGAGGCAGAGGAAGGTGAATCTCTGAGTTCAAAGCCAGCCTGGTCTACCTAATGAGTTCTGAGATAGCCAGAATACAAAGGGAGTCTCTCTCTCTCTCTCTCTCTCTCCCTCTCTCTCTCTCTCTCTCTCTCTCTCTGTCTCCCCCCACTCTGTGTGTGTATGTGGGGTTAAAAGATATAAATAACAACTATTGCCGGGCAGTGATGGCACACGCCTTTAATCCCAGCACTCGGGAGGCAGAGGCAGGTGGATTTCTGAGTTCGAGGCTAGCCTGGTCTATAGAGTGAGTTCCAGGACAGCCAGGGCTACACAGAGAAACCCTGTTTCCAAAAAAAGAAAAAAAATAAATAAATAACAACTATACAGTTTTGTGCACCTAAAAATAAAAGTGTGGCACACTTATAAACTTTTTAAAAATGGTAGGAAACACCTTAAGGAGTATAGGTCAGTGATAGCATGCTAGTCAAGCTAGCAGTGGCAGCACACACCTTCAATCCCAGCCCTTGGCAGGCAGAAGCAGGCAGATCTCTGAGTCTGAGGCCAGCCTGGTCTACAGAAAGAGTTCCAGGATAGCAGGGGCTACAGTGAAACCCTGTCTTGAAAAACAAACAAACAGACAAACAAAAACAGACAGAAAAACCAGAAATACAAGGGAAAAAATAGAATAAAATGGATAGGCAGTAAGAGAAGGGCTTTAAATTCTTCTTTGGCCAATTCTGAACTACCTTTTCTAGACCCTATGAACAAAGACAGCATGACAGACTATTTTCTTATCAAGGCCTAACTTTTTTGCTTGGTCCTTTCTCATAGCTAATCTGATTCTTCAACCTGTCCTGGGTTGTTGGAGAAAAATAAGACTACTACATAAAGAATATCACTGTCTTAAAGCATGCGTTCTACTAAGTGTGGAGATCCACGCCTCTTATCCTAGCTCTCTGGAAGCTGAGACAGATGAATCTTGAGTTTGAGGTCAGCCTGGGCTACATATGAAGTTCTAGGACAGCCTGGGCAAGTTAGCATGACTTTGCCTAAAAGGCAACAACAGAAAGGATAAGGCAGGATGATTGTTGTAAGTTCAAAACCATCCTGAGTGGCCGGGCAGTGGTGGCGCACGCCTTTAATCCCAGCACTTGGGAGGCAGAGGCAGGCGGATTTCTGAGTTCGAGGCCAGCCTGGTCTACAGAGTGAGTTCCAGGACAGCCAGGGCTACACAGAGAAACCCTGTCTCAAAAAGAAAAAAAAAAAAAGTGGACGCCATTCAAGAACATGACACCTTAGGTTGTCCCCTAGCTTCTACACATACACACATGCACAAATACACATAAATATGCACATACTTAAAACCTAATATATTAGGGGTTGGCTCATTGGTTAAGGGCACTTGCTGCTCTTGCAGAAGACCGAGGTTCAATTCTCATCACCCATGTGGTGGCTTACAACCTCCTATAACTCCAGTTCCAGGGTATCTAATGCCCTTTTCTGACTTCACAAGGACCAGATACATATGTGGTGTACATATACACATGCAGGCAAAAACATTTATACACATCAAAAATAACAAGTTAAAAAATAATTAAAAATTTAAAACACCAGATACTACTTCACAGCTATTTGGATAATGACGACTAAAACAACCAGATACACTGGAGTGCTGGGAAAGGCTGAGAAACTGGAGGCTGTGTGCGTTGTTTATGAGGCTGTAAAAGGATACAGCTGTAGAAAACCGTCAGGCCGGTCCACAACATGGTAAACAGAATTATCCTACCGTCTAGCAGCTTCACTCCTCGGTGCGTCCTCAGAAGAACTGAAAACAGAGACTCAACGGATTACCCATAGACTAATGTTCATGGCAATGTTAGTCAGGAGAGGCAAATGCTGGGGACAATACAAGTGTCGATCACTGCATGCGTGAATAAATACCATGTGGTATATACATACAATGCAATATTGTTCGACCTTTAAAAGGGATAAATTCTTCTTATCCAAGGTAGAAAAGGCAATTCAGAGAGACAGAAGGGAAATTACAGGTTACCTAGGGCTGATGTATTACTCTTTAATGGGCACCAGGCTTTTATTCTGAGTCATGAAAAAGGATATTGGTAATGATTACACAACACGTTGAGAGTACTTAATGCCACTAAATGTATGTTCTAAAATGAGTAAAATGGTAAACACTATACATATTATGTGTATACACACACACACACACACACACACACACACACACACACACACATTTTTCCCTATAACCAGAAATTAATACTGAATCAAAAGTATGAGAGAAGACCAGTGAAAGGACTTCAAATACACTCCTTTGGCAACACCCAGGGCAGCCTACTCGTGTTAAATCTGTAAGACAGTTTTGAGGGGCCTCTGGAAATAGGGATGGGTGAACAGAATTTACAAGAGAGACAGGAAGTTGTCACCTGTGCCTCAAATGGGGCATCTCTACAGTGCCTGGTAGTGGAAATGCTTTGAGAAAAGTAGTTTCAGGATAGCTGTTGGCTGAGGTCACTCGAAACTGAGCCCCTACAAGGATTAGCTTTCCTCTTGGTTTGTTTTCTTGGCTCCTCTTTCAGTGTCTGAGCCAAAACCAAGGCCAGAGCATCACCAGGGATTCAAGAGAGACTAGGATCCAGTATCACAGTATCCCCTCAGCTTCTGTCCCCTTGTCTCTTCTGCCTGCTGTCAGATATACTTCTAAAACTCCAGGCTTTGAGCCGGCTCAGGCATTTTTTTCCTCTAGCTTCTAAATGGGGTTCAAGAAGCGTTTTTCTGGTTCTTCCTGCTTAACACCTGCTTTTGTAATTACCCTCTTAGAGCCACAACAAATGCTTTTCCTTCCTGTTTCCTCAGGCAGCAGAGCATGACCAGCTCAGGCTGCTGAGGAAGTCTAGCACTTTCTCCATCCCTACCCCCATCCCCCACGATTTCTGATTGTCTCTGTCAGCCGTGTGTGTGTGTGTGTGTGTGTGTGTGTGTGTGTGTGTGTGTGTGTGTGTGTGTAGGTGTGTATGTATACATATATATAAATATATATAACAAGTTGCATATAATAAAATGTATAATGTTTTATTTTATACATATTATACATGTATTGATATGTTACATATTATATAACTTATATAATATATTATATATAAATTATATAATTTTTGTTTATATATATTTAAAAATGCTGGTCTTAGGGATACATACCTTTAACCACAGCACTTGGGAGGCAGAGTCAGGTAGATATATATGAATTCAAGTCCAGCCTAATATACATAGTGTGTTCCAGGAAAGCCAGAACTACATAGTGAGATCCTGCTGTCTCTCATTGTTAGATACAGTTCCGTGTCCTGAGGTACCACTCACATCGCCTAGGATTCTTTTATTTTGCAAACTGAAACCTCATACCTATTAAGAACCACAGGATATTTGGCTTTTCCCACTTAGTACAACATCTCAAGGCTCATTACGTTGTAGCATAGGCCTTTGCCTCTGAAGACTAGAGAACACTCCACTGTGTATAAGGAGCATCTTTGCTAAGCACTCATCCGTGGGAGACATCTGGGTTGCTCTTGACTGGTTGGCGTGAACAATGCTGCTGTGAATCTGGCTGTACAAATATGTCTTGAACGAGGCTGGTGAGAAGACTCAGTGAGTTAAGGTGCTTGCCACCGAGCCTGAGACCTGAGCTCAGTTTCCAGGACTCACATAGTGGAAGGCAAGGACTAACTTCTGCAACTTGCCCTTTGACCTCCACAAGTGTGCAATGGCATACACACCCTTTCCCCGAAAGAAAGAAAGAAAGAAAGAAAGAAAGAAAGAAAGAAAGAAAGAAAGAAAGAAAGAAAGAAAGAAAGTTTACCCACATATGCATATTTATATCTGATTTCACTTCTTTCAGGTATGGATCTCTATACTGAATTGCTGTGACCAAATATCTGATAGAACCAAATTAATCCAAAAGGATCACTTTTGGTTCACAGCTCAGAATATAGTCTGTCATGATGGTAATCTGCTCCTGGGCAGCTCTGTCCATAATTGTGGGAGCATTGAGGCAGGACTTCTCACATCTTGGAGTGTCGAGAAGCAGAGAGCCTGTTCTGATAGCAGACCAGGGTAGAACCCTTAAAGACCTGGCTAGGACCTACCTATACCAGCTATGCCTTCTGCCCAAAGGGCCGGCAGCCTCTCAGAACAATGCCAGCAATGGGGACCGTGTGTTGGAGCACACAAATGGTCCTGGAAGAAGCACTTCACACTCCAATCATAACAATATCCAAAAACGCAACAACTAAACCACATGCTGATGGCATGCATTATTTATTTATTTGTTTATTTATTTTTGAGATGGTGTTATATTAAGTGACTCAAACTGACCTTGAACTTTTATTATTATTTTTCATTACAGTGTGTGTATGTACACCCATAAACCGCAGCTTGCATATAAAGGTCAGAATGCAACTAGCGGGAGTCAGTTCTCTCCTTCCATCGAGAGGGACTGGAGATCACACACGGGTGGTCCAGCTTGGCAGCAAGTGCCTATACCTGCTCTCTGGTAGTCTGTTTTGGGAAGGACATGACTTCAGCCTAGGGGACTGTCTGTAGCCAAGACCATTCCTAAGCAGAACAATCCTATTCCCAGCGGCTAGGGCTACAAGTCCACACTTAAAGGGAGATCTGGGTAGTGAATCCATGTCCACCACAGCAGTTTCTGTGAGAGCTAATGGGAGTGTTGGCAATGCAGATCACAGACCATGGGCTGGACACCACTCACTAGCAGTACGAAGGTGACAGTGGCCGCCAGGAACAGAGGCCCCAGGGCAGGCTGCTGAACTTAAATCCTGTTTTGCTAAATCCTGGCTCTTGGCCAAGTCACTTGATTTTCTTACACTTCCATCTCTTGCTATAAGTGCAGAACATGCTAGAATCTATCTCAAAGGATTGTTACAAGAATATGATGGCCTTTAATCCCAGCACTCAGGAGGCAGAGGCAGGTGGATTTCTGAGTTTGAGGCCAGCCTGGTCTACAGAGTGAGTTCCAGGACGGCCAGAGCTACACAGAGAAACCCTGTCTCAAAAAAACAAAACAAAACAAAACAAAACAAAACAAAAAAAAAAGAATATGATGAATTAATTAGACTAGTACCATGCACATGGCGACCACTGTAAAGATAAATAGACCCTGTCTCATGAGATCTCTAACTGAAGGTGGACCTCACATGCAGGCATGCTGAGGATAGGATGCTCTTTATTAACCCCTGTGGTCAAGGTACGAGGCCTTTCACTCAGATTCTTAGTGTGTGTCTGCGTCTGTGTCCCAGTGGACACAACATTCCTTCCCTGCCTTCTCACATCTTTGAAAAGTAGCCCTGCTTCCAAGAGAACTCAAAACCTAAAGGGAAGGACTTTAGACTAACTACTCCTGAAATGCAGATCCTGACTTTTAGCTGTTCTACTGACATTCCTGCTAGCCCTGTCTCTCCCTTAGCAGAGTCTACTGGTTTCAAGTTACAACAGGAAAAAGTCAACAGCAGCCATGAGGCCCTGCCCTTCTACCTCCTCGTTTGTGAAATGAACTGGAGAAATCAGACAGCATTCGCAAAGGACAGCATTGATGAAAATGGGAACCTAAAGTTCTCCACCCCACTCCCCTTTCTGAGACACAATCTTGCTATGTAGTCCAGGCGGCCTGGAACTTATAACCCTCCTAACTCTGGCCTCTTGAGTGCTGAGATTACAGTTAAGCCCCGTCACACCCAACCATGAGATTCATCTTTTTAAAACAAAATATCAGCACTACATGGTGGAAGGAGAGAGCTGATTCCCACTAGTTGTCCTTTGATCTCTGCATATACCCAGCAAGCTCATTACCGCACCGCACACACAAATAAATAAAATGTAGTAAACTTTAATTACATTAGAATTTAAGAGAAAACAAATATTATCTTCACAGATGGCTAGGATATTTCAACAAATTGTTGTCTCTAATAATCTTGTGTACTCTGGCAAATGAGATGGCTGGAAAAATAACACGGTTTTACATTATATATGATCATTTACATTTGGCAATTTTAAGTCTCTCCGTTTATGGTTTAATTTTTAAGCATTTTTTTTTCCATCTAGTCCTTCATTTGGTACATGCATGCCACATGTCTGAGAGCATGCGGATGCCAAGAGGAACTCACAGGAGTTAATCATCAGACTTGGCAGCAAGTGTCTTTACCCAGTGAGCCGTGTCCATGGTCCTCCTGGGCTCTTTAATTTTGATGTTTGTTCTTCTGCCCTGTACTCTGCTCCCTTAGAATCCTTACAATACAGGGGTGATTCTCATTTTTCATAGCAGTTATATTTTACAAGGTTACTGTGACCACAGAAGCAGAGTTAGATTTCTGTGGGCCTCTCTGGTCACATTTTTATCAATTGGCTATGTGTACTTTTATTTAAATACATTTTACTTAATATATGCTGTTGCTTTTCTAACATGGGTTCACAGCACCACAAGTCATGGCTAAATGAAGATTTTAAACAATCTGTTTTCTCTGTTAGGTGTATAACATTCTTGTTGCTTTTAAAGATGCTATACATACATTAAGAGCTGGCTCAGTGGTTCAGAGTGCTAGCTGCTCTTGTAGAGGACCTAGGTTCAGTTCCTAGCACTCACGTTGTTAGCATTCTGTCTATGCTCTGCCCCACAGTTACCTCACGATAAAAGGGGCTGCTTGCCCCTCCTCGCTCTCTTGGGCTCTTGTCTTTTTGTTCCTGCTCTGTTCCCTCATCCCTTCCTCCCCTCCCCATTCCCTTCCCCCCCTCATGGCCTGTGGTCTCTAGTCCTCTACTCTCTCTCTCTCTCTCTCTCTCTCTCTCTCTCTCTCTCTCTCCCTTTCTCTGCCTCTACTACTCTCTTAACTTCCTTCCTCATGCCCTGAATAAATTCTATTCTATACCAATGTGTGGCTGGCTGGTCCCTCAGGGGGAAGGGATGCCTTGGCATGGACCCACTGAGGCACCCCGTTCCCCCACACCTCACCACAGCTCCATAGAACATATCCCCCCTTTCTTTATCTTTTTATAAACACAACACACATAGTAGCACACAACTGCCTGTAAGTCCAGCTATAGGGAATCCAATGCCCTCTTCTGACCTCCAAGGGCATATCTATGTATGCAGGCACACATAAAGGAATATAAATAAATAAATTACTCAAAAATAAAATAAAATTTTAGACATTACTTCAAAGACTTTTTTTTTTTTTTTTTTTTTTTTTTAAATTACTAGGGATGGAATAAAGGCCTTCTCTTAGCAGAGTTTTGGGATCAGAGCCTGGGGCCAGTTCGCCCTAACAAGCAGTATGAAATACTGTATGTGTTAAATATCAATATGAAATAAGTCAGCTAAAGAGCAACGGCAAAAAGGAGACTTTTCAACACAGCCACATCCTACAAGAGGAACAAACAGATAGGTCCAGTGGCCAGTGCTCCCAAGTCCATCTTTGAGGACCTGACATGAGGTTCAGGTTCAAATAATAGGCAAGCAGTAAGTGATCCAGATCCAATGTGGTCCCACCCATCCCCGACCCACCATTGCTCTCTCAACTCTCAACTCCAGGCTCTCTTGAAGGAAGGTCTCTGCCCAGTTGTCACAACTGTATGATTTGGGAGACAATCCCTTCTTCTGGCTGGCGCCAAGCCCCCAGCCTTTCTTGTTTCTCAGCATGAGAGTCCTGGAGAAATTCCAATTTCTTGGGATCTATCGTCTCAGTAATTTGATAGCCAAAGGAAGGGCCACTGGTGTCACTCCTTTCAGGACAGTAACACCCCCACAGGCTACCACTGAGCCACACCCCCACCCCTGGGCATCATTTTAAAGATCCTAATAGAGCTAGGCTTGTGAGGACCTGGTTCAATCCACAAACAATCAAAAATACCAAAAACCAAACCAAACTAAAACAAAACCCCCCATAATTATCAACCAAAAACACAGAGGAAAGAAAGGACAAAGTACAGTAGAAATAAAGGGGTGCTTGTCTCCAGTACGGAGCAGAATAGCCTCACTTTGTCTGGCCCCAGTGTGCACTACTGTGCTCTGATGACTCAATTTTCTCATTTTTCTGTGACTGTCGCTGACTGGCTGCACATACATCATGAGGATTGACTTGGCAGTCACAGCTAGATTTTAGGGAGTAATCAGACCTGTAAATACTGAGCCAGGAAGGATGATGATTGATTACAGCTATGTTAAATACTATGAAGGCAAAATCTTTGCTGTGGAACCAGATGTCCAGAAAACATGCTTCAGGCTGCTGCCTTGGCTCTGTAAAGTAGGGCATTTGCTGCCAAGCTTGAGTTCTACCCCCAGAATCCACATGGTAGAAAGGAGAACCAATTCCCACAAATTGTTCTCAACCTCCACACCCACCCATCCACCCAAATAAAACAACTGAAAAAAATAACAAATAAGCCCTCAGAGCAATTGAATCTACTCTAAAGGCCCTTTGGAATGGTTAGCCTTCATACAGAAAAGCATCACCTTCCCCAATCCGCCATCAAGAGAAAGTGATTTGGAAAATACTTGTCCATTGATAGCACTGTATTAACTGGAAGCCAGCTGATCTCAAGGTTTGGTACCAACAGCACCAAAATCTCTTTGTGAAAAATGTTAACTCCCAGCTGGGTAGTGGTGGCCCATGCACTCAAGAAGCAGAGGCAGGCAGCTAGATCTCTGAGTACAAGACGAGCCTGTTCTTCAGAGTAAGTTGCAGGACAGCCAGGGCTACACAGAGAAACCCTGTCTCAAACAAAAGGAAAAAAATCAGCTCTCATGGCAAAGTGTGGTGGTACAAGCCTTTAATACCAGTGCTTTGAGAGATCATGTCGCCGGGCAGTGGCGGCGCACGCCTTTGATCCCAGCACTCGGGAGGCAGAGGCAGGTGGATTTCTGAGTTCGAGGCCAGCCTGGTCTACAGAGTGGGTTCCAGGACAGCCAGGGCTACACAGAGAAACCCTGTCTTGGAAAAAAAAAAAAAAAAAAGCTGTGTCCGGAGAGATCATGTCTTAAAAAAAAAAAGATCACCAGATGGGTGTGGTACTTCAAGTTCAAAGCTAGCCTTGGCTATGTAGTGAAACTCTGTCCTCCATCTGAGAGAAAAGGAAAGAGAACACAAATCCCATCTTTCCCACTGTAAGATAGAAAACTGGGTGTGGAAGGGGAGCACTTTCTGGATTTTAGAAAGCTGAGACTGCTGCAGGCCAAGGTGAGAACCTTGCTCTAAGCTATCCCAATCACGTGGTCCCTTTATGGCTAATGACCTACCGAAGGCATGTCGGATTGTCCTTTGTTATGGAAAGAGCCGGGGCTTGGCAGAAGAATCTCACTTCCACCTTCTATAAGGAAGACACATTTAAGTGACTTAAACTCTCTGTGGGCCAGTTTCCTCATATGTGAACATGTGGAGCTTCATAAAGCAGTGAAAGTGCCCAGCATGTGATGGCGCTTTCTTGCCGCCTTGCTTTCTTGCTTTGCTGCTCCCAGGTTTATTGAAAACATTACAGAACAGATACAAATGGCTCCACATGGTATTTTGAAATTTCCTCCAACTGTAGGCTGAGTAATCTTGTAGTTTGGTAAATGGAAAAAAAAAGAAATAAAAAGAAAAGAAAATGACAAGATTGCTCCTTGGTGTGGTGGAAGAGAAAGTTTATTGTAGATAAAAGGAAGAGTGGAGCCAGAGGCAGAGACATCTGGGAAAGTCCGAAGTAAACATGACTGGACTGAGCTGGGCCTTGTCGGGCAAGGGAAAGGGAGAGGGGGAGAAGGAGCCAGAGCACCAGTCAGAAGGCCAAAGGCACACAGAGGGTGGGCAACCAAAATGGCCGGGTTATATAGGAGAGAAGAGCCCAGCAGCCTGGGCTGGAAGGTTCAGAGGAGGGAGCAGGGTATGCCAGCCAGGAAGGCCTTGTTAGGATCTGAGGACTGCAGGGAGAACCTGGTAGCCAGCATCTGCTTTGATATGTTAAATAGGCACCACTGCCATTTGTCCCAAGTTTATTTTTTTCTTTCTTTCTTTCTTCCTTTTTTTTTTTTTTTTTTCTCAAGACAGAGTTTCTCTGTGTAGCCCTGGCTGTCTTGGAACTCACTCTGTAGACCAGGCTGGCCTCGAACTCAGAAATCCGCCTGCCTCTGCCTCCCGAGTGCTGGGATCAAAGACGTGCGCCACCACTGCCCAGCTTGTCCCAAGTTTAAAACCTAATGATAAGCGAGACTGCATTAATCTTACCAGGTAAGAGTCAACCAGTACTACAATTTTTTTTTTTTTTTGAGCCAAATTTGAAGTAAGCTTTATCAAATACTGGCCACGATGTGGACACTGGCCAGGTCCATACCCAGAATTCCCAAAGAATGGCACCAAATTACATTAGTCAGAAGTTTATAAAAGCAAAACCTATAAGGCTACTCTCTTCCTGCCTTCGTTCCATTGGGGGCAAACATACTTCCTGTCGACATACTTCCCACCTAGGTGTGATCAAGCACAGTCTATGCAGGTGATACAAGAAGCTCGTTTGCAGAAGCAAATATGAGGCTTGTTATCTTACATGAGCAACAGCCCCTAGCATTCCAGGAAGCTATCTGTCCTGGGGCAAGTGCGTCTTACAGGTTAGAGGCATTTTTGTTTTATAGCTCTCTTAAGCCCAGTAATTTAAACTTAAAACATAATTTTAGCCATCACAGGAGTCAAGGATCCTGGGAAGTCAGGATAGGAGCTCAAGCAATAGCTTGAGGCAGAAACTTCAAGGTGAGGGGCAGTGTTACTGGCTCACTCACAAGTTTATGCTTAACTAACCTTCTTATACAGCCCAGTACCAACTGCTTAGGGAATGACATTGCCCACAATGGGCTGGGCCCAGCTACATCAATTAGCAATCAAGACAATTCCCCACAGATATGCCTCCAGGCCAATCTGATCTATATAACACTTTCTCAGCTAGCCAGGCTGTCTCCTGTTGACACAATTTTATCTTAATTTAAAATTTATTTATGTGGCCCAGCAGTGGTGGCGCACGCCTTTGATCCCAGCACTTGGGAGGCAGAGACAGGTGGACAGCCAGGGCTATACAGAGAAACCCTGTCTCAAAAAACCAAAAAAAAAAAAAATTATTTATGTGTTTGTTCTTTTGAGACATGGCCTCACTATGTTGCCTTGCGTGGTCTGGAATTCTCTCTGTCAAACAGGCTATACTTGAACTCAGAAATCTGCCTATCTCTGCCTTCTGAATGCTGGAGTTAGAGGTGTTTGCTACCATACCTGGCCCCTTATTTTTATTTTATTTTTAAGTGTGTGTGTGTGTGTGTGTGTGTGTGTGTGTGTGTGTGTGCGCGCGCGCACGCATGTGTATGCAAGAATGTGAGTGCAGGTGCCTACGGAATCCAGAATAAGGCCAGGATCCCCTAGAGCTGTAAAGTTTCGGGTAGTTTTGAGTTGCCAGATGAGAGTGCTGGGAACTGAAACCAGGTCCTCTGCAAGAACAGCAAGTGCTCTTAATCTTAATCGTTATCCCACGACCCCCAACCCTTTTATGAGACAACATCTCATATAGCCCAACCCGATCTTGAAGTTACTATGTAGCCTACAATAGTTTTGAACTCCTGATCCTTTTACCCCAGATTTTCAAATGCTGGAATTACAGGCAGAAGTCACCACACACAGCCAACTATTACAATTTTCATTATAGTGTCTTTCTCTATATAAGAAAGGGCTGATGATGTGGTTCCAGTGTGGCTCTAGGGAAGAAACACACACTAAAGCCCTTCAAAGAGAATGTTCACTAAGTTCCCTCACCAAGAAATACAACAGAAAAGCAAGTCCCCTGGACTCGCCACACAAGCCTGATTCCTTTTGCTTCTGCATCCACCAGATACCATCTTCCGTTTGTCTTTTCGCCTAAGAAATTTAGAATCCCTTTGTCTGAAAAGTGGGTGAGTACAGGTTATTGCCAACTAGTCATCAAAAATGCCCCCAGGCACAGTTAAGGGAAAAGGCGAGTATTAATTTGCTGGCCTATGATCATGAGCCACACAGTCATTAAAATCAAAACACAACCCAGTGACTTGTGTTCAGAGCTGGAATATGCTATATCTGCATTGGAAGGCCCTTTCATTTAGAAATTGACTGTGTTAGTTCCTGCTATAGTTTAGATATGGTTTGAATGTAGCTCCTCAAAGTCCATTTATCTGAGGTTCGGTCCTCACCTGAGGTGGAGAGACCTTTAAGAAGCCAGACCTGAAGTTGGTTTAGGTGGTGCCATTATGGTACCCCAGGCTTTTTCTGGCCTCTGGTCTTGAGAAGGGGTCTCTGGTTCCCCATCATGGTAGTTTCATGCCCTTGAACCTCCAAAACCCTAATCTACATAAATATTTTCTTGATAAAGTGTTCCAGCCTCAGGCATTTCATTATAAGTATGGAAAACCTATCAATACAGTTCTTCTGTAGGATTATAGTTTGCCTTCTTTGACTACATGAAGGACAGAGTTTTCTTGTATTTGAACTTTGATGGAGTCACCCTGTCGACCTACTGTGAGCGCCACTTTTAGGATGCTGTGCTCTAATCTTAACTGCTTCTGCCTGAGCAGTGGTCAGATCCAGTGGATGAGCAACATTCACAAAGAGGAAGAAAGGACCACAACCTTGGATTTTTTGGTGGTAAAAACCAAAGGGATTTTAATGGTAAAAACCTGTTCTGAGGAGGGTAATTCCTCAACACAGGTTTCGAGATGCCTCACCAGTTTGCCCTGATCTCTTCTCATTCTAACCCACCTTCATTTTCTTTTCTACTTAATCATGGGCTCTGCTTCAGCTGGAAAAGCTACCTTGGCTCTTTCACCCCAACTCCCTTCTCTTTCCCACCCATTGATTCTACACTTTCCTCTTCTGAAAAGCAGAGCTGGAGGCAACTGAAGCCTAGAAAAGGAACTTGTTTGTCCAGATCACATTTCTCTGTCTTTTAAAGCTTCCTCTGTACTGTGGAGCCATTATCCTCAGCCCCTCCCAATGGCCCCACACCTGACCATTTCCCATCCTACAAAGCCAGGCCTGAGATGTCCCTTGAAGATTTGTTTCCTCTGAGAGGCCAGACCCTCCTCATCTTTACTGGATTCAAAACCACTACTTGATCCAAGATCCCCTTTCTCTTCTTGGTATAAAATTGTTGATAGGATCATAGAAGTTTCTGTCCTGTTATTTATGAGGATCCCAACGAGGGCCTGGAAAGGTGGGTCACCAGTTGAGAACACTTGCTGTTCTTGTAGAGGACCCAGTTTGGTTTCCAGCACCCAAGTTAGGTGGCGGGAAAAAAGGCCTGTAACTTTAGCCTCCAGGGATCTGGTTTCCTCTTCTGGCCTCTTCCAGCACCTGTATTCATGTGCATGTACCCACCCTTACACATCCACACACATAATAAAAAATAGGTCTGCTGGGCTATACTGGGTATGACCAAGATTACTCCCAGCACTTGGGAGGCAGAGGTAAGCAAATCTCTTGAGTTCAAGGCCAGCCTATATCGGAGACCAACAGGCTTTGGCCTGAATAGTAGGCCTGAGTTTCAGTTTCCTGGACCCAATGCCTCAGGCTCCTCAGAAATCAGGTGACTAGCCTGCAGTTTTAGAGAGATCTTGTGATGTCCTGTTATCATGTTTTTGCAATAATACGTGACTTCTGGCAGGAAGGTGACCTTCTGGAACTTCTACTTCCCTGCCTTGAGCGCTTTATATACTGCTCAAAAATAAAGCTCTTCAGAGTTTGATTGGATTACTGTCTTGCTCCCAGGTATCTCCGTCTCCTGCCCCTTCTTTCATCCGACAGTTCCCTCCTTGGACCCTCGTTGAATGTCCCGCAGGCCGGGACAAACCTCCTCTCTATTTAACTTCATGCTTTCCATGAGCCCCATACTTCAGTTGTTTTCTTTTTAAAAAATATTTTATGTGTATATGTGTGTGCCTGAGTACCATATGCATGCAGGAACTCATAGAAGGTCAGTAGACGTGTTGGATTCCATAGAACTGAGTTACAGAAGATTGTGAGTCACCGTGCAGGTATTAAAGACTGAACCTAGGTCCTCTACAAGAGCAGCAAGTGCTCTCAACTACTGGGCCATTTCTCCAGTCCTTAACTGTTTCTTGTCAGTGCCACCATCACCACCTTCACTATGGTCACCATCGTCTGCTCATCCGTCCCTTGCCTAGTTATTAGTAGTGGCACTCTATACTGACTCCCAACTCCTTGACTCTTTCCCTTTATTATAGAGGAATTTTACTCCAGAAACGTGGCTGATCTGGCAAGAGATCACATCCAAAAACCTAGCTCTATGTGATCCAGCTGAAAGGCAGTCATGCCTTGGATTACTGTATGATATGGCTGAGATACAGACATGCCCTTAGTATACACCTTTAATCCATAACAATGAAGGTGAGGTTAGTTTGTAAAGGAAGCAGCCATGTTTGAAAATGATGTCTAATTGAGGGCAGACAAGGTGACAAATCAGAGAAAGAGCTGACAGAATGAATTAGAGATAGGATATGCCTTAGCCTGGCAGTGGTGGCGTACGCCTTTAATCCCAGCACTCAGGAGGCAGAGGCAGGCGGATTTCTGAGTTCGAGGCCATCCTGGTCTACAGAGTGAGTTCCAGGATAGCCAGGGCTACACAGAGAAACCCTGTCTTGAAACCCCCCCCCCCCAAAAAAAAAAAAAAAGAGAAAGGGATAGGATATGCCTAACACTACTGAGAACAGATAAGAAGGAGGGGCTACTTTAGAGCAGGCAGGGAGAGAAAGGTGTGTGTGGCAGTTTTACAAAGACAGGTGGCAGAGAGAACAAGCTAGACACGGGTGAAGACAGAACGAGCCAGAGAATGAGAAGGAGCCAGAAGATTAGAACATATTGCCAAAGTCAGTATGAGGTGAAGCAGAGCAATTCAGTGAGAAGCTGAGAGAAGCTGGATTGAATCAGTCAGCTTGGAAGATTAGATTGTATAGAGGCTAGAAGCTTCTAGGCCTAGGTCTAGGGATAGTTAGAACAGATAAATACTCTGAGGTCAGCCCAAGCCCTATATTCACACAGCTTAGGTACGGTTCTCATCTCCTCCCCCCATCTGAGGAAATAAAAGCAAAATTTACACTTTATGTTCTAGATGGACAGTTTTAGATTCTTGGAGTCCTCCACATTTGAGCTCCAAAGAGAACAGAGTTGATATAACAGGAGAGGGACTTGAGATGCAATCCAGTGGTACAACATTTGTCTAGCATACATAAAGCCCTGGGCTTGATCTCCAAAAGTAGAAAATACACCTTGCAGAACAAAATGGAGGACAGCAGTAGATTATGGGTCCCATGTCTACTTTGCCACAGGGCTCAGCTGCTTGGAGAGGTGGGACTCGGGGAGTTGACTGCGCTTACCCCACACCAGTCAACAGGTGGGTGTTGGGCCATAGGGAAGTCCTGGGTGACTCAGGGGTAGGAAAGCACAGTCTGAGGTGTGGGACAGCTGGAGCTGGTTCTGAGGTCCCCAGACCTGTGAAGAGGCTGGGACTGTGGAGTTCCCAGGCTCTTGAACACCCAGATGCCGCTGGAAGTCACAGAAGAACTGAGAACGGAATCTGGGCCTGCGGACCAGATCCTGTCCAGGGCTGGGGGGGAAAGAGGAGTAGAGCTCTGGCTGGCCCCACCGTGAGAGTCCTTGACTTGACAGTGGCAGTCTTGGGCTTGGTGGCTGGGAGCACAGAGAGGCCTTCTTTGAGAGACTAGACAGGGGCTGTATAAGCAAAGGCCTTCTCCATGGCTCCCCATGGCAGATCCCGATGAAAAGAGACAGTCTGTGGTTCCAAATCATTTATTGCCACGGCGGAAAGTAAATGTGTAAAACCACACCCCACTTCTCAGGGTGGGCCTGAGATTAAATACCTTTTGCAGGGAGGAATGTCTGGGAAGAAAAGCTTATTGGCTAAGCCCTCCAGGTCTTAAGGTATCTCATTAAAATGGAGATCTCTGTCTTGAGCCTAGTGACCTATGGCCACTTCTCTTTTCTTATTGTCTTGGTCTGAGATGTTAGGGTTACAAGCAGAGGGGCTTAGGGCATTGCCCTTATGTGACTGATGGCCACAGATCTATGGCAGCGCTATGGCTAGTGACAGGGGCCTGGTGCGGGGAGCAGGCAAAGCTCCTAAGGTCTCTTCAGGGTGTCTGGGGCTTCTAGCCTTAACTCAACTGGGAACAAAGCTTATCTTTCAGCCGGGCAGTGGTGGGGCACGCCTTTGATCCCAGCACTTGGGAGGCAGAGGCAGGTGGATTTCTGAGTTCGAGGCCATCCTGGTCTACAGAGTGAGTTCTAGGACAGCCAGGGCTACACAGAGAAACCCTGTCTCGAAAAAAAAAAAAAAAAAAAAAAAAGCCTATCTTTCACGGTCTACTGCCCCACAGACAGCTGGGACCACAGTTACAAGAAAGTGACCCAACCCTTACTTAATAGAAATCATTAGGAGCCAGTGAATATGGAGACACTCACTGGACTTCATATAGAGCTATTAATTGACAACACTGTACTATGATGACCTTAGCTGCAATGAACTACACACATCAGTGACCTCCCAACTCCCTGGACCAACGTAAATTTCTTATGTCATGTATTAGAATTGATCTAAGTCTGGGGCTTAAAATAGTCAGGCCTGGAAAGACTGAGAGAATAAAGCAGAACCTCAGAGAGGCAGAGTTGGTGGAACCGCAAAGTGCTGTCCTTGGTCCAGAAACTCGCCCCTGGTCCCACCTCTTTGGGTACTCTGTATCCACCAAACCCTTCCCCTACTTCTTGAACCAGTTGAGTAGGTTTCTTCTGCAACCAAGCTGGACTAAGACCCTCCCCCTTGAGGGTGGACCTTGTTTCCTGCTTGCAGGTATTGCTCCTCCTTCAATGACTGACAGTTGACAGGGCCAGTTGTAAAGGCCCAGCAATGCAGCTAGTGTGAGCTCACATTTGAAATGGCTGTGTCCTATCTAGGAAATGGCATTTCTCAGCCCTTCCCCCTATCTTCTGGTTCTTACATTCTCTCTGCCATCCGCAATGTTCCATGAGCCCTAGAGGAGGAGCTAGATATAAATGTCTTACTTAGGGCACAACATTCAACTACGACTTATTCTCAGCACTCTGACCAGCCATGAGTCTCCGCATTCACTAATGTTCACCTCAATAAGTCCCGCCCCCTCCTCACCCTATTACAAATTATAATGAAAATATCTGATGTGCAGGATATCCGATATGTGACCCCTAATAAGGATCACAAACCATAGTCTGAAAACAGCTAAGCATCTATTGAATGGATAATTCAATAATTGTTTTACAATTTTGTTTTGAGTCAGGGTGTCAGGGTCTCATATATCTAAGGCGAGCTTTAATATAGCCAAGGGTGACTCGGAATGCTTGAGTCTCCTGCCTCTACCTTTTAAATGCTGGAATTAGAGATAAGACTCCTGGGACACCTGGCTCTGGTTCCCAACAGATGCTGCCTTCGTTTCTTTTTCTTGTTGCTATGACAAAACATCTGCCTAAAACAACTTAAGGAAGGCGAGGTTTTTCAGTTGAGGGGACAGGCAGTCATAGGAGGGAAGTCATGGTGGTGGGAAGAACACAAGACAGATGGTCACACTGTGTCCACAACCAGGATGCAGAGAGAAATGGGTGCTGGTTCTTGGTTCATTTCCTCCTTTTTAGGTAGTCTGGGACCTTTGCCCACGGGACGGGGATATGCATAGTTGTGGACGGTCTCCCCACTCCAATCGGCCCAGTCTAGAAACTGCCCAATACACCCAGAATTTTGTTTCCATGATAATTTTAAAACCAAGATAAACCAGCAAGATATTATGCCCTGTATATTTTTGCAGTCTATTTCTCTTTTTTAAAAAAGTATTTATTTATTTGTTTGTTTGTTTGTTTGTTTGTTTTATGTGCACTGATCAGTGCTTTGCCTTCATCCGTGTCTGTGAGGGTATCAGATCCTCTGAAACTGGAGTTACAGACAATTGTAAGTTGCCATGTGGGTGCTGGGAGTTGAACCTGGATCCACCTGGAAAGTTCAGCCAGTGCCTGGAACCACCGGGCCATTTCTCCACCCCCTCTTTCTTTTAAATTTTTATTGTATTATGATGATGATTACTGTGTGTGTATCTCTCTCTCTCTCTCTCTCTCTCTCTCTCTCTCTCTCTCTCTCTCTCTGTAAGACTATGGGCATTCACATGTCACGGAGCACATGGAGAGCTCAGAGGACAACTTGGGGCCTTGGTTTTCTCCTCCCACTGAGTTCTGAGGATTGATCTCCAGGCTCACGCAGAAGGCACTTTAACCTGCTGAGCCATCTTGCTGGTCCTCTGCTCCTTTTCATTTCCTTTCTTTCCTTTACAATCTGTTTGAAACAAGCACTAGCATGAAACCTTTTGTTTACTGAAGTATTGAGAATGAATAGAAATCCCTTTAGGGACAGAGCATTGGTGTGGCGCATCTGCTCCCCTAGGTTTGAGGAATCTAATGTGGGCCTTATTACCTACTGTTGCTGAGATAATGCCATTGTTTCTATAGAGCCCAGTTTCCAAGGTACACAGAACCCTTGGGTACATCATCTAATATCTCTACTAAGTGGTGATCATAGTTATCACCACATTTGGGTGTGTGTGGTGGGGGTGTTTGTTTTTTTGGTTTTCAAGACATGGTTTCTCTGTATAGCCATCTCTGTCCTGAAACTCCCTCTGTAGACAAGGCTGGCCTCAAATTCACAAGAGATCTGCCTCTGCCTCCTGAGTGCTGGGATTAAAGGCGTGTGCCACCACTGCCCAGCACTGTTACCACATTTTAAGGTTTGGGAATCAGGACCCTTATGTATCAGACCAGAATGCTCAGCAACACTTAATGTTAGCCACATAAGAGTCAGGACAAGGTACTACTGTTGTGGAAGACACTACTCATGTTGACCTGGAAAAGGTCAATAGAGATGAGCGAGAAGGTGTTCTGTGCACAAATAAATTCATAAACACTAAATTATAAAAATTCAAAGCAGCTTTCTTTTTTGAAGACTTCTTAATATTTAATAAATAATGTACACTATGCTTCCTGATAGAGAGCAAGAAAGCATATACCAGTTTTCAGCTTTGGCCATTACATATAACTATTGAGAAATTCTTTTTATTTTGATTTTGTTTCTAATTTTCAACTTTTATATCTTTTAAGATATAGTCTCAGTCTATAGCCACAGTTGGCCTAGAACTCACTGTATAGTCCAGGCTGGCCTTGAACTTTCAGCAATTCTCTGGCCTCTGCCTCCCTAGTAGGATTATAGCATGCACTACCACGCCTGGCTTGGGTTCTTAATACCATGTTCTTTAGAGGACTAGTTTGGGCAACAGAACCATACACACACACACACACACACACACACACACATATAGTATCATACAGGACCATATATAATCTATACTATGTATATTTGTATATAAAATCATGCCAACATGATTTATACTCCTTTATTCTAATTTTCTATTATAAATACAAGCTACTCATATTTGTTACTATAAGAACAGAATAAGCCGGGCAGTGGTGGGGCACGCCTTTGATCCCAGCACTTGGGAGGCAGAGGCAGGTGGATTTCTGAGTTAGAGGCAAGCCTGGTCTACAGAGTGAGTTCCAGATCAGCCAGGGCTTCACAGAGAAACCCTGTCTCAAAAAACCAAAAAAAAAAAACCAAAAAAAAAAAAAAAAAAAAGAACAGAACAAACTAAGATTCACTCCTATGTGGCTCACTGCAGCCAGCCTGAGGAATTAGTTTCCTAAACCTCTCTTTAGTCACATTTTTGCTGATGTGTGATATACCCATGTGTCTTTTGGTTCTGAGAGGTTTTTGGTTTTGTTTCTTTTCTTTTCTTTTTTTTTTTTTTTTTTTTTTTTTCCTCTTCTTTTTTTGAGACAGGGGTTTCTCTGTGTAATCCTGGCTGTCCTGGCACTCACTTTGTAGACAAGACTGACTTCAAACTCAAAGGTTCTCCTGCCTCTGCCTCCTGAGTGCTGGGATTAAAGATGGTGTACCACTGCCTGGCTTGTGTGTGTGTGTGTGTGTGTGTGTGTGTGTGTGTGTGTGTGTGTGTGTTTAAAATGTTATTACTTTGAGGACTTAATAGTAGAAAATAATTATCTCTAATTTTTGTAAAAGTAGATTATTGAAGCCAGCCTATTAAGATACATGCCTCTAATCTCATCCCTTGGCAAATGAAGGCAGAAAGATCAGGAGTTCAAAGTCATCCTCAACTACACAGAGAGCTTCAAGTCATCCCGGGCTACATGAGATCTTGTCTTAAACAAGAAAAAGTAAGGTATTGATAGATGTCTTAGTCAGAGTTTCTATTCCTGCACAAACATCATGACCAAGATGCAAGTTGGGGAGGAAAGGGTTTATTGAGCTTACACTTCCAGGCTGCTGTTCATCACGAAAGGAAGTCAGGACTGGAACTCAAGCGAGTCAGGGAGCAGTAGCTGATGCAGAGGTTATGGAGGGAATGTAACTTACTGGCTTGCTTGAGTTCCAGTCCTGACTTCCTTTGGTGATAAACAGCAGCACGGGAGTGTAAGCTCAATAAACCCTTTCCTCCCCAACTTGTATCTTGGTCATGGTGTTTGTACAGGAATAGAAACCCTGACTAAGACAAATTGGTACCAGTGAAGTGGGGTATTCCTGTGACAACCTGACCATGTTTTGGGGAGGACTGTGGAAGGACTTTGGAACTTTGAGCTAGAAGAGCCATTGCGATGTTAAGTGCTCTGTGGGGTTTCTGTAGGAGCTTGGAAGATAATGTTGAGAACAGTGCAGAAGATAGAGGCCTGGCTTGTGAAATTTCAGAGAGAAGATTAAAGACTCTTATCAAGGCCATTGCTAGTTTGATTTAAGATTCTGTGGTTTTGGTTAGCTGGGGCTGAAGAAATCAGCTATGATTAACAAGATACCAGAAGTACTAAAGCAAAACCATTGCATTGCTGGGACTATTGATGCTGGTTAGCTGGAGCTAAGATATTAGCAGTGATTAAGAAGAGACCAACATCATTGGGGTGAAATCTTCTGAGCAGTGTTTTCTGAGAGCACAGAGGCTGCTTTCCAGAGTTAGCCAGGGTACCTTGTGCCTTGTGCTGTGGCAGGACTTGGTAATGTGTAAGAGTCACCCAGGTGGTACTGGTTTTGAAGGCATGAAGGAGTCATGAAGAGCAGCTGAGGCCTGGGCACTGTGAGAAGCCGTGGAAGGCCATTGGTGAAGGTGCAGCATCAGTTGCAATTGACAGCCCAGGACTGAAGGGGTCATGCAAAGGAGGTGAGGCTTGGCACCATGAAGAGAGCCTATGAGAGGCTGTTGGTAAACCTAGTTTCAGCGGAAGACAGCAGTGTTTTGGAGATGCCAGTACCATGAGATAACCACCAAGAACAGCAGCAGCAGTGGAGTACAGACATCTGGAGCCTAGAAGATAAGGTGTGTGCTACAAAGGGCAGAGCTGGAGAAGTGACTCAAGCCCTTGGAGGAATCCAGAAGATCATGAGTGGATCCCAGACAATAGAAAATTAGATTTACAAGGAATGTTTCCTTATCCAGAAAGGAAGTCAATCTATAGAGTGACTACAGCTTTCCTCACAATGAAATAAAAGCCTCCTGCGTCTTAGAGCACAATATTTTTAAATATCAAAGTGATTCTTCTGTATGTCTGCTGCTGCTGCTGCTGCTGCTGCTGCTGCTGCTGCTGCTGCTGGTTTAGGATTCTGTTGCTGGGAGTAGAAGCTAGGGTTTCTTCACACAGGCCAGGCTGGTTCTGAGCCACCTCAGCCCTCCCATGTGCAGGAAAGATGTTCCGTGAACCCTGGAATTATCCTGTTTCTCCTCAGATGCACTGTAGGGAAAGGAGGTGGCTGTGATGACTACACATCTACAGACAGAACTCACTGAATGTGAGAGCATTAGATGAGAAGCAGTCCCAGCTATGCGCCCAGCTGCTGGTGCCAAGCTGCTGTCTGTCAAGGATTGATAAGTAGATCTCCCTTTCAAGTGAGGTTTTCATGCTATAGCAGAAATGAAACAAAGTCAATGGGAATGATCTGAGAGGAAGACTCCTGTGTCATTCACTGTGGTTCTGTGAAAAATGAAAGGGCAGCCATGTTATACTGTTGATGACATCACTGTTTGAAGTAAGACAAAAGCAAACCAGAAAGGTTGACATTAAGTGTGTGTTTATCTCTGAGCTTCTTGGTCACTGTTAAGGCCTGGGTAATTGCTGCCTGTCTAGCCAGACATTTTATGCTGTTATGACTGTTACAAGGGAGCTTTCTTGTGTGCTGTTACTAGAAAACTTTCTTATGCCTGGGTTGATTGCGTATTCTGTTATGTTCTGTGCTTTGGTGTTCTTGGAAACCAACCACAATAGAGGTCAGTTAGAACTGCTTTATATAGTTAGCAACAATAAGCTCAGATCCAAACCAAAGGCGCTGCAGCACTTCCTGCACCTATGAGCTGCCCCTGGGATAGACCCCAACATAAGAGAAAAAACTTCCAATTTGAGTAGGGGTCGAATGAAGTTTTAAGTTCCCAAGACCTCCCTGGATAACTGGCATCCTGGTTGGCAAGTTAATGCATGAATGTTAGGCAAGGCAAGTCCCCTGCCACAGTTGAGCACCCCAACCAATGGGAGCAGGGTAAGAGTACAACAAAGACATGTTCCTAAGGAAATCCCCTATCCATAAATCCTGCTTGGGGGAATAACTTGGCACAGATGTTTGTGGATTTCAGGCTTAAAAGCTCTGTAGGATCCTGGCTTATTGTCACAGTCAGCTCCCAAGTCTGGTCTATGGCCCTGATCAATCAGTCCTGGGGCAAATGCTCAATAAACTATCCCTGTCTGTGTGGTTTGTGGGGTGACTCCTGGACCCCAACAGTAACCACGTAAAAATGGAGAGAGGCTACAGAGAACAATGTGTGCCCGTCAGTTACCCAGAACAACAACAGAAAGATTTTTCCAAATTAAATCCTTTTCTCTTTCACACAAAGGCTATTTAGGGACTGCTGTACAATGTAATGGACAATGTCCCAGACAGCAATTACACAACAAATATAGAAAAATGTCACAAGACTGTTACATACACTGAACTTGGAGTAGATTCAAGGTAACTCTAGCAAGGTGTAGTGACTGTATGCTAGATTGGCTTGAGGTTTTTGTTGTGTTGTTTTGAGACAAGGACTCACCATGCAACCCAGGTCGGCCTTGAGCTTATCATCCTCCTGCCTCTAGCTAGGTTATTCTCTGATGATGAGTAAAATAATGAGAGAACCTCTTTTTAAGAGCCAGGAGTGTTGGTCCATACAGTCTGATCTCTATGAGTTCAAGGCTAATCCACTCTATATAGTCAACTCCAGGGCAGCCAAGACTACCTGGTGAGACCCTATCTTAAAAAAGGGAGGGGGGCGGTAGAGGTGGGTAGAGAGATGGCTCAGCACTTGGAGCACTGGCTGCTCTTCCAGAGGTTCTGAATTCAATTTCCAGCACCCACAAGGTAGCTCACCATGGTCTATAACTATAGTCTAATGGGATCCAAAGCCCTTTTCTGGTACACAGACAAAATACCCATACATATAAAAACAAACAACTAAAATAAATCTTTTTTTTTTTACTTTTTTTTTTTTGAGACAGTGTCTCTTTTACTTATTTTATATTATTTTTTCTGTGCATTGGTGTTTTGCCTGCATGTATGTTTGTGTCAGGGTGCCAGATCCTCTGGATCCAGAGTTACAGGCAGCTGTGGGCTCCCATGTAAATGCTGGGAATTGAACCTGGGTCCTCTGGAAACAGCCACTGCTCTTAGCCACTGAACCATTTCTCCAGAAGTTCCAAAGTTAAAAATAAATAAATACAGCCGGGCATGATGTCACACGCCTTTAATCCCAGCACTTGGGAGGCAGAGGCAGGTGGATTTCTGAGTTCAAGGCCAGCCTGGTCTACAGAATGAGTTCCAGGACAGCCAGGGCTACACAGAGAAACCCTGTCTCGAAAAACCAAAAACAAAACAACAACAACAAAAAAACAACATTTATTTTTAATAAAGGAAGAAATAACAAAACCTAGAAAATTAATCTGGAAAACTTTTTCAGAGCACACATGATTTCCACATTATCCTGCTTCTTGGGTGACTGTGATGAAACCTTGGCACATGAAGGTTTTTATTTTTAAAAGGATACAGAAAATTGAAAAAAAAAGGGGGGGGACTCGTATAACATTGGTGTGCTCTCTATTCAAGCTGAACAAATAGTAACAGTTGTTTTGTGGTTTCTCAATCCATGAGATTTCCTAAGAAACACAGATATGCACATTATGATCCATAACAATAGCAAAATTACAGTTATGAAGTAGCAACCAAAAAATTTTATGGCTGGGGTTCAACACAAGCTTAGGAACTGTATTAAAGGGCCCCAGCATTAAGATGGCTGCGAACCACTGAGTTATGAGATCTTTAGACTTGGAAAGAGAAAACAAAGGATGTACGGACATGATTGTGCGCACACATCTGAAATTCCAGCACTGGGAAGGCTGAGGCAGGAAGATGACAACTTTGAGGCCATTAATCAATAGAATGACCCAATCCTCTCCCTACCCAGGCCCTTTGCTTTCTTTGCTTTGTGGAGTGGGGC
Source organism: Uromys caudimaculatus (assembly GCA_028551405.1). Taxonomy (NCBI): domain Eukaryota; kingdom Metazoa; phylum Chordata; class Mammalia; order Rodentia; family Muridae; genus Uromys; species Uromys caudimaculatus. Next base: position 25,955,074 of record CM052700.1, on the reverse strand, counting down.
TCTGAAAATGGTCCCCATGCTCTCTTGGTATAAACACCAACAAACCTGTCTCTACTCTTTTATCTCCTATGATGCTTATTGGCCCCACCCAGCCCCGCCCCCAACCTTGTGACCCCATTGCATTCCGTTGTTGATGCTGAGGTTAATAAGACACATCCTAAAGTAGCAATAGGACCACTGTGTGTGGTAAGTGAACTCTCTACTATACCTCTAAAATGGTACTAAGTATGCACCACCTTGGAAAGAGTCATTCAGCTATATCTCCCTGCTTGGTAGCGCAGAAGGGTGTCTGTTGACCCCTGAGACTGGAACCTGGAAGAAGATTCCAAGATCTTAAACTATGGGACCTTTTCCGCTTTTCTAGATATTGTCAATGACTTTTCAAAATGAATCTTCTAGCTTAATACTTGCTCCAAGTATGGTCCTTGTTTTTCTGTATTTTGTGTTTGTTTGTTTTATTTTTCGAGACAGGATTTCTCTGTATAGCCCTGGCTGTCCTGGAACTCTGTAGACCAGGCTGGCCTTGAACTCAGAAATCTGCCTGCCTCTGCCTCCCGAGTGCTGGGACTAAAGGTGTGCGCCACAACTGCCCGGCCTTTTCTGTATATTTTAATTTCATTTAAACTTATTCAAAGCTGGGGGGTGATGGTGGCAAACACCTTTGGTCCTAGCACTCAGGAGGCAGAGGCAGGCGGATCTCTGAGTTCTAGCCTGGTCTACAGAGTGAGTTCCAGTACAGTCAGAACTATTCAGAGAAACCCTATCTTGGAAATCCAAAGAGCTAAAAATCCCTAATTTATTATTATCCTTATTTGTGGTGTCTGTGTGGGCACGTCCCCCACGGTGCACCTGTAGAGACCAGAGGATTCCTTACTCCTGGAGGACTTCTATCCAGTGAGTGACAGCCATACTTAAACAAGACTTGGCTCATGGTCAGGGTCTAACACACCAAGACTGAGAGTCAGTGGTACCTGTACCCACGAACTGGCAGTAACGCCTGCAAAGGGAGGGTCGTTAGCTTAAAAGGCATCCTAAGTGGAAAATCAGGGCAGTATGGGGCACTTGCTGCCAAGCCTGACGACTGGGGTCCCATGCCCAGGTCCTCCACGGTGCAGGAAAAAAACCACCACCAACAACAAAACCAACTACCAAACGTTGTCCTCCAGCCCCCACACAGGTCCATGGCACCTTGCACAATTGTTACGTGACAGAGTTTTTCTGATGAGGGACACCACACATGGTCACACTACCAACACACACACACACACACACACACACACACACACACACACACACACACACTAAATAAATGAATGTAAAAAAATGCAGTAATTATAGGAGTGAATAGACTCAAAGTTTTCTTTAAACATCAACAGAGAGAAAACAGTAAAGATTACTTGCTGCTCTTCCAGAGGACCTGGGTTCAGCCCCCAGTACCTACATGGGTAGTTCACAACCATCTGTAACTCGGTTCCAGGGATCCAGTGCTCTCTTTCGGCCTCCAAGGGCACCAGGCATGCACACCATGCACAGGCACATATGAAGGTATAAAAATAATTTTAAAAAAGTAGAGGAAGTATGGGGTGTATTAGGATCGCAAGTCATTTGTGGTATTTTCCTTCCTCAGTTCTCCTAATATCCTATATTAGACATATGCAATGGTATACTAATAATCCAAAATCATATTAAAACCCCAAGCTAAATCTAAGCCAGAGAGATGACAGGGACTTAAGAGTTTCTCAAGAAGGCGGACACTCAGCTCAGGTGGGAAAGGAAACCAAGTAGACAAGCAGAAGGGTCTTTCTCCACTCGGTGCCTTTCAAAGTCAGGTTCAAAGGGCCGGGGAACTGCAGGCTTTCGAAAGATGGCAGAAGAAGTGGCCAAGTGTGAGGCTGAGAAAAGCATCACAAGAGGGCAGAAGGGATGGCGATGGACTGAAGTGCTGGCTCAGCTGGGTTCTGGGTGTCTTGGAATAGGAAGGAATATCCGGCAAAAACCTTCCTGGCTGTAAAGGTAGAGACACCCAGAGTAGCTCGCGTGAGACGCTTACCTTCCACTTATCAGCTGATGACGTGGCTACATATGCCCCTGAGCCCCTACCAGATATGCATAGCCATCCATTCCTGCCTTGGCTTATTTGTGTGTTGCGTTTAATATAATCTCACACAGGACTTAGTTTCAGTGTGTTTTCATCCTATGACCACCCTGTTGTATACACAGCCGCCATTTTACTCCTGTATTCAATGACACATAGGGAAGAAGAAAAGGACGCACATGCTATGAAATGGAAGAGACTGTCGTATAAAAATGTCTTAGTGAGTTGTATGAGACAGCGAGAAAGCTGAGTGTGGCAGTGGTGTCTTATTCTCAGTGTCAAGGCCGTTCTTCACTACAGGTGGAGTCTGAGGCCAACCTAAGCTGCATACCCAAAAAAAACAAATTAAAATCAAGAAGCAGGTGGCGAGGAATGTGTTATAAAACTAACAACTGGCAGCTTCTGCCTTCCAGGACGACTACAATCACTCTGAAACTCCCATCTTCCTGTGCTGTACACAGTAAAAGAGATGAATTTTCTAGTGTTGGGTGGTGAGTGCACTCCACTGTAAAAAGTACCAACTTGTCAGAAAGACCAAGGTGTAAGTGTCGGCACCACTGAGTGCTTCTGAAATGAACTCAGAGTTAAGTTTCTTCAGTTCCGACCTCCAGTTGTGACTGTACGGCAGAGGCGTTGAGGAAGAGTTACACTTGTCTAATAGACTTACAAGACACGTATTCCACTAAGTACTCTTACTGCCTTGAGTAGCAGGTAGGAAGAGCCAGCCTCATGAGTGCGTGGTTGTGCGTCTGTGAGGCTCTGCACATGGCTGAAAGTGTGTCTACAGCCCTCTCCCTCTCTCTGTTTTCATTTTTCTTTGTGTAGCCCTGGCTGTCCTGGAACTTGTTCTGTAGACCAGGCTGGCCTCAAACTCACAGAGACCCACCTGCCTCTGCCTCCCGAGTAGTGGGATTAAAGTTGTGGGTCACCACCAGCTGATTGTATTCTTTTGTTGTTGTTGTTCTTTGTTTGTTTTTTTTTTTAAATAAATAAATAATGGCCATATATTACTTTTCTGATCAGAAAAAAAGAAGTGAATACATGTACATTTACAAAAATTTCTCCATATTTTGCAGATGAATGAAACCAAGGTACCAGATAGGAAATGACTCACAGAAGACCATGTGGCTCAGGAAACCACACTTTCATTTCATACCCTGATCACTTAGGTCTTCATTACCAGTAGTTTTTATAACACAAATCTTCTGAGCATGGAGTTTGTCTGGAAACTCTGACATGTTCTATGAGGAACGAATTGTTTCTCCAAGGCTGGGGCTCAGTTGAGACTGACTGCTAGGGGAGCTTCCAAAATCAAAGCCCTGTTCTCATGGGGCTTCCAGAAAGTTCTTACTGTTTAATGTGGGCCAGTGACATCAATGTCACAGTGCCAACTCTAAATTTGAGAACTGTGCTGGGGGTGGGGGGAGGAACTGGTTGTCAGAGGCACAGGAGGCACAAAATCTTTGTCTTGGAGCTGTTCACAAATGAAAAAAAAAAACAACTCTGCCCCTTTATTTCCTCCAGCTACCCTCTGGAAAAGTGTCCAAAGGCAGAAAGTGAGGGGATGAGGAACCTTGCAGCTGCTCTGCAGTTCACAGTTCAACTGGGCATTGAGGAACCTGGGGAATGTAACTTACTTAAAAAACACACCTAAGGTCTGGAAGGTAGCTCCATGGAAGCCTGCCCAAGGTCCTAGGCTTGATCCTCAGCTATTCAGGACCCACAGGAAGGAGTGTGAGGTGTAAACTGGTGCTAGAGCATGTGTTTAGTAATGTATGAATGTATGCAAGTCCCTGGGCTCAGTCTCTAGCAGAAAAACCCAAACCCATACAAAGCAATGGAAAGCCCCATGGCAGGTACAATCCCAGGAGTGAACAGTCATGTCTGCTATAGACCTGAGGTGGTAATGACTCCAGTAAAAACACACAAACAGACCTTGCTGGTGCTGGATGCTGATAGCGGAGTGTTGGGAGGAAAGGAAAGCCTGAATCGGCACTGCCATGTAAAGGACCCCAACCACTCAGTCCCGTTGGGATGGCTCAGAGACATGGCCCCTGGTGAGGCTCAGAGACATCGTAAAGCCTTACCCTGGTGCAAATACGTGTGTCTACTAAAGATTTGATTAGAGTGTACAAAAATGAACAACTGGCAGCTTCTGCCTTCCAAGATGACTACGATCCCGTCGAAACTCCCTTCTTCCTGGGCTATACACAGTAAAAGAGATGAATTTCCTAGTGTTGGGTATTGAGTGCACTCCAGCAAAGCAAGCATAGCCCACCACATCCCAGCTTCTCTGTACCCATCTGTGTGTCTGTTCTGCATTCTGTCATCCACCTAAGCCAGGTTTTTAGGACCTCGCTATGAAGGGCACAGAAGTAGAGGAGTATGACAGACCGGAAGGAGGGATAACATAAGAACTCTGAACTTTTTTCTTTTTCTTTTTTTTTTTTTTTTTTTTTTTTTTTTTGGTTTTTCGAGACAGGGTTTCTCTGTGTAGCCCTGGCTGTCCTGGAACTCACTCTGTAGATCAGGCTGGCCTCGAACTCAGAAATCCACCTGCCTCTGCCTCCCAAGTGCTGGGATTAAAGGCATGCGCCACCACTGCCCAGTTATGTTCTGAAGATTTTGTTTTCTAGAGTAGAAAGTTCAGAGTAGATTTTGTTTTCTAGAGTAGAAAGTTCAGAATTGCCGGGCAGTGGTGGTGCATGCCTTTAATCCCAGAACTTGGGAGGTAGAGGCGGGTGGATTTCTGAGTCCGAGGCCAGCCTGGTCTACAGAGTGAGTTCCAGGACAGCCAGGGCTACACAGAGAAACTCTGTCTCGGAAAAAAAAAGATGGCTTGGAAAGATTATGAGGAACAATTACAGGAGAGTCTAACAGCTTCTCTTGGTTCTTGCATTCACTTCCACCAAGGGCCCAGTTACTAAAGGGTTTGCCCCTGGCTTACAGTCATTGAAAACCACAGACTCCCTTCTACTGCAGAGATCCAATTACTCTCCCCTGAATGCCAGAAGAGCACCAGAACCCCATCACCCCCCTTTTGTAAGACAGGGTCTCTCTACATAGCCCTGGCTATCTTGGAACTCACTATGTAGGTCAGACTGGCCTTGAACTCACAGAGATCTGCCTCCTGAGTGTACATGCTGGGATTAAAGGCTTGTGCTACTTCTTAACTCTGTCACAGAGGTGAAAGGTGAGGACTATTCCACATCAGTCTCAGGAAGGCTCTGTCACTAACCAACAACTCAAGAGTGAGTCACAGCTAAAAATCCCCTGTTCTGAATTTGAAAGAAGGGAAATTTTGTGCCAATGAGGAACACCCCAGGGTCTCATGGGGCACTCCAAAGAGCTGTGCGCCTGAGTTCTTATTAATGGCAAATCAGACTTTAGACAGAAGAACCTCACTGGCCATTATATTAGCTACTAGCTATTTAAATGTAACTATTTAAACCAGACCTGGTAGATCACACTGTAATCCCAGCACCTGGAAAACTGAGGTAGGAGGGTCATTTTGTATTCAAGACCAGCTTAGGTTATATAACAAGACCTTGTTTTAAAATACACACATACAAATGAATGGTTGAATAAAAATAATAAAACTATTTAAATTGATGTGGTGGCACATGACTATTCTTGTAGCAGGCAGGAGGCCGAGGTATCAGCATTGCAAGTTCAAGGGCAGCCTGGGCTACCCAGGGAAACTCTGCCTCAAAATTAAATAAATAAACAGACAAAAATTAGTAATAAACAATAAACAAATGTAACTCTTTAGGGTTTGGCATGTGATTCAGTAATAGAGCAATTGCCTAGTATTCAGGTGTCCAGTTTGATTGTAATCAATACACAGGCACACGCACACACACACACAGATAGATATCTAAATGTAAATTTATTCATTTTTTTGTAATTATATGTTCGTGTGTGTTTATACTATGTGCTTTTGGATGCCCTTGGAGGCCAGAAGTGGATACTGGATTTCCTGGAGTTGGATGGAGTAACGGATGGTTGTGAACCTCCCAGTGTGTGTGCTTGGAACTGAAATTGGATCCCCTGAAAAAGCAGTATATGCTCTAACCACTAAGGTATCTTTCCAGCTCCATTAGTTAATTTATTAATTCACTTATTCATTGAGACAAGGTCTGGCTATGTAGCCCTGGTTGGTCTAGAGCTCACTTTGTAGGTCTCGGTGGCCTTGAACTCACAGAGACCCATCCACTGCCTTTACCTCCTGAGTACTGAGATTAAAGATGTGTGTCACCATACCTGGCTTTTTATTATTAAAATAGATTAAAATTCAAATATTCAGGCACACCAACCACATTTTGTTTGCTCACTACCTACATATGGCTAGTGTTTGCTTCACTGGGCAGTGAAGATGGAGACATCCTGTTACTTTGGTCACTAGGGAAAGTTTTATTAGACACACAAAGGTCACTGAATTTACTTCCTGTTCCTCCGTTTGAGCACTCTGGGTCTCACAACAGTCCTTGTACCATCAGCTTCTACCATAGGCCACCAGATCTGAATTTACTTCCTGTTCCTCCGTTTGAGCGCTCTGGGCCCCACAACAGCCCCGGTACCATCAGCTCCTACCGTAGGCCGCCAGATCTGAATTTACTTCCTGTTCCTCCGTTTTAGCACCCTGAGTCTCACAACAGCCCCTGTACCATCAGCTCCTACCGTAGGCCGCCAGATCTTTCTTTTGTTACCGGTTCACAAAGGTCACTGAATTTACTTCCTGTTCCTCCGTTTGAGCACTCTGGGCCTCACCACAGTCCCTGGACCATCAGCTCCTTTCTTTTGTTATCCGTTCTGGATCCAGATTTCCTAATAGTGAATTTGGAAATGTGTCTGTAAGCATGTCTCAACGTTCGCTTTTATTTTCACATCTACATCTTGTTAGACATATGTCTCCACTAGCAGAGGTGCCAGACAGAGGTCATTTCCCCCAAGATTTCTCTAATACATAGATAGTCTATTAGAGACAATTTGGTTGGTGAAAGTAAAGCTAATGAATTTTCTATTTAAATTTTCTTTTTTCTCTTTCAATCTCTTATGTACATATTTCTTTCTCTCCTCCTCCTCCTCCTCCTCCTCCTCCTCCTCCTCCTCCTCCTCCTCCTCCTCCTCCTCCTC
>CM052700.1:25839202-25947343 GCA_028551405.1 Uromys caudimaculatus | reverse complement strand
GGTGGCACACGCCTTTAATCCCAGCACTTGGGAGGCAGAGACAGGTGGATTTCTGAGTTCGAGGCCAGCCTGGTCTACAGAGTGAGTTCCAGGACAGCCAGGGCTATACAGAAAAACCCTGTTTCGAAAAACAAAACAACAACAAAAAAAAAAAAGAAAGAAAGAAAAGAAAAAAAAGAAAGAAAGAATAAATACACGGCTCTGCCCGGCCTCATTCCCACCTCCCATTCCCCCGAATGGAAATTCTCCCTGGCAGCCGTCGTCTGGCCCACTCACAGACTCCCACCACAGCAATTTGAGTCTAAAACAGGTCTAGGAACAAGTGTTTTAGGTTCCGAGGTAAACAGGAAAAATAGTTTTCCAAAAAAAGTTGGCTCTTTTAGAAGGGAGGGAAACGCAGCTGGCCTGGTGAAGAGGGTTTGAAGGCACAGTGTTCCCCTGCGCTCTCGCAGCTGTGCCCGCTGTTCACCTGAAGAGAGAAGTGGCAGATATCAATTTGTATTACTTACCTTGTAGCTTTACATCCAACCAGGTAAGCTACTCCCCCCTCTCTCCCACTCTTAGGAACGGAGGTCACAAACAGAACAAGAGAGAGAAAGGGAGAAACTTCTGAAACTCATGTCTTGGGACTGTGCAGAAACCATCCCACGATTGGTGACCAGAGCAACTTGTGTGCTGTGTAAAAACTCCCTTAGAGAGAGCTGTTCTCCAATTTTCTTTGGTAAACATGCAAAATTACTTTTTCAGCAATAAAGCTTACTGCCTCAAAGCAGGCGCCTTCACCTCAGATGGCCTGACTGGGACTTAGACGGACAACTCCAAAGGCCACCTTTCAATATGCCACATGCAGGGCAGACACTTGCACACATGTACGCCTCCCCCAGGGGCTGAGGCCAAGCCAAGCATCCCGCATCAGTGGATGAATAGCTGGTCTGTCTTGCAGCAGCGCTGTCTCCCACCTCAGAAGAACCCTAAGGACAGACTGCCCAGCTGAAAAGCCCACGCAAAAGGCAGACGCTTGGAGGGTGGCAAGTGGCCCCAGGGCAGCAATATGGAGTCAGACCGAGAAATCATCCACCTTCAAGTAAGTTCTGTGGGGAGCCAAGAGAAGGGGGGAACCTGGGAGCGGTTGTGAAGGCTGCATTCAGTCACTTGATAACCACCCCCATCTCTACTCTCTCTCTCCCTCACCCCTTTCAGTGAGGGCACCATTGGTCTTGGCTCTTTAATCCTCTTTCAGGCAGTTTCCCCGGGCTGGATCCTCACATGCAGTTAGATATGTGAAAAGTGGATTGTTTTGATTCCTCTTGGCCTCTGCTTCCTCTTGTCAACGAGCTAATAAGATCTGTGCTATCAGAAAATGATTTCATATTCCGTGCAGTTCTTCCCCCAAAACCCTGGGACAGTGGCTGCTACATGAGAGCTGCCTAGCTGTTCTCTTAGAGACACGGAAATATAAAGCTGGGGTGTTAGAGAGAGCAAGAGAGGCAGGTGGCCAACTCTGTATTTTCATAAGTTGTAAAAACTTAAAGTTTTTTGAGACCTGAGTCTATAAGGCTGTCTGTGTGGGACAGACAGTGTCTCATTCAGACAGCGGCAGCATGAGGTAGGCAACCGTCTAGGGAGAGGCAGTCAGGAGTCCTACCCTTGATGCTACAGGCTTGGAAGGCACGAGAGAAATGGAAGGTTCTAGCAAGGGCAGAGAGCCAATCAGGCAGAGTAGCATCAGCTGTAAGTCACATGATAACTTCCAAGAGTCAGACAATCAAATAGCAGAAAAGGACTTTTTTTTGGGGGGGGGAAGATAATTTTGTAATTATATTTATGTACAGAAAACTTAGTGTACATTTAACCCAGTTTAGTGGCAAGTTCTTTAGCCTTTGCTTTTTCTAGCTTGGCAATGCGAGCCACAGACTTAGGACCCAGGACGTTGCCGCCCCAGTGGCCATGGATCTCGTCATATCTGTCATTATAATTGGTCCTAATAGCTTCCTTCCACCAGCTTAGCCAGAGCACCCTTGTCTTCCGAGTTAACCTGTGTGAAGGCAACAGTGGTGCACGTCTTCCTGTGGACCAGGCACCCCAGCCTGGCCTTTTCCTGTATGATGCAGTAGGGCACCTCCATCTTTTGACACAGGGCAGGCAGGAAAACCACAAGCTCAATGGGGTCTACATCATGGGCCATCATCACCAGCTGAACCTTCTTGTTCTCCACCAAGGTGGTGACGGTATTGACTCCTGCTCGGAGGATGGGCAGTCTCTTAGTTGGAATGTCCCCTTTGCCAGCAGCTTTCTTCTCAGCACGGGCCAGTAGCCTTTGCTTCTCCCTCTTTGTCTCTGGCCTGGACTTGTAGGCAGGCTTAAGCAGCTGAATAGCTGTTTGCCTGTCCAAGGCCGGGGTGAACTGGTTAATGGCAGGAGGTACTCTGAGCCGCTTACAGAGGATGGCTCTTTGCCGCAGCAGCCTGATGTAGCGGGGCCATTTGACAAAGCGCGTGAGATCTCTTTTGTGCTGGATGTCCTGCCCAATACAGAAGTTCTCGGGCCTTTCCTCAAACAAAAGATTGACCACCTTTTTGGCCTCCTGTTTCTTGTTGACGGCGGGGGCCGGGGCCACTCTCTTCCCCTTGGCCTTCTTTCCTTTGGGCATCTTGCTCGGCTGGGGGAGAGCAAGGACTTTTTAAAAATATTCTTTTTAGATGTATTTTTGTGTTTCTGATTATTTTGCCTGCATATATGTATGTTCACCACATGCATGCCTGGTGCCTGTGGACATCAGAGGACAGTGTTGGATTTTTAGGAGCTGGAGTTACTGATGGTCATGAACCACCTTGTGGTTGCTGGGAACTGATGGGAACTGAACCCAGATCCTTTGCAAGAGCAACAAGTGCTCTGAGCCACTGAGCCATCCTTCTAGCCCTCAGAAAAGGACTTTTAAGATCAAAAATGTTTGATACCAAAGCATGACCTTTAGACTAAACACAAGCTCCCAAACTAGTATATCCTTGACCTGAACTGGAGAGGTGGTCAGCTCCCCGCTCTTGTTGAAGATGTGAGTTTGCCATTTGGACAGCCAGGGCCTCACACAGGCTCAGCACACACTCTGCCACTCTGCAGCATCCTCAGCCCCTCTACTTTCAGAATGCGTTTAGAGCAGGTTTAGGTTCATAGCACACTCAGAGGAATAGGGAACTCCTGTAAAGTCCCTGCCTCGAACATGAGTAGTACATTCCCCGACTAGAAGCTACCATCCATCTATCAAAGAGTACAGTGTGCGTCAGCGCGAATGCAGTGACCTGTTTCCACCCCTGTAGCACCACAGTTTCTTCCCCCACCCGACCCGTTTGTCCTTCTCAAGCCCTGACCATCACCAATCACATCTCTTTTCCAGTGTTACCTCTTCCAGATCATCATATTGCTGAGATTAGACAAATCAGACTTTTCAGACTGGCTTCCCTCACTTAGCAATCTAAGATGTCTCCATGTCTTGACAGCTTATTTGTTTGTGTATGTATCCGGAGAAGTTCATATGTGTATGTAGTTATGTGTGCACATGTATGTGAGTGTGCACAGAGGTCAGAGGGCAATCTATGATGTCAGTCCTCTGGTGCTGTTCACTCTTTCTTTGGAACAGGGTCTCTTATTGGTGAGGCTACCCAGTGAGCCTCTGGGACATGACTGTCTCTGTCTCCTCAATGCTAGGATTCTAAGCACACATCGCCATGATAAGGTTTTGTTGTGGTTGTTTTTGAAGTGAGTTCTGAGGATTGAACTCAGGTCTTCGTGCTTGCAAGGCAGGCTCTTTCCCAGCTGAACCATCTTGAAGCCCTAGCATATTTCTTTTCAGGACTGGTTAACAACCCAGTGCCGGGTTTACTAGTTTATTCCTTTCCTTTTCTTTTTCTTTCCTTGTCCTTTATTCTATTCTTTCCCATCCCGTCCCAACTGACCCCCACCCCAGCCTTTTCCTCTCTACATAGCCCAGGCTGACCTTAAACTTTGGCAGTCCTTCTGTATAGGCCTTCTAAGTTCTCGGAGGACAGGCATGGACCACCATAACTAACAATTCATTTACTTTTAGAGATTTTCATCAGCATACACTAATTGTATAAAATAATGAGTTTTACTGTGAGATTACTATATGTCTACAGTATGTTTTGATCATATTAACTCCCATTGCTCTCTGTATCTCCCCCTCCACTACACACACACACACACACACACACACACACACACACACACACACACAGGCTCCCTTCCTCTTTCCAACACAGTTGACTGTATTTGCATATATTTATTTGTGGGCTCCATACCGTCTATTCTTTTCATCTATTCTTTTGCCAATAGCATATTGTCTCGATCTCTATAGATTTATAGTGACTCTTGAGTTTCTTTGATATAAGTCTCCCTCTTGTTTTCTTCCAACATTGTATAATTAGCTGTTCTAGGCCTAGGTGTTTACCTCGGCATAGAAACTGTAGCCATATTGCTGATAGCCAGAGATTTATTTTGATTGGGATTGTTGTGAATCTGTAGATCAAACTGAGAAGAATGACATCTTTACAACAATGAATCCATCTTCCTGTGTCGATTCTGATTCTCCATTAGCTGGACATAGTAGCACACAACTGAGGTCAGCCTGGGGCTAAAGACACACCCTGCCTGAAAAACAAAGCACAGGTTGTAAATCTAGCTTAGTGGTCATACGTGTGTGAGGCCCTAAATTCAATCACTAGCACCAGGGAGAGAGGAAAACCGAGCAGGAGAAATGGTTTCATGGGTCAGGAGCTTGCTGTGCAAGCATGAGGACCTGAGTTCAAATCCCTACTCCACAGAAAGTCAGTCACGGTAGAATCTGTTTCTTTGCTGGCATATTTCTTTTTCCATTCTAACAAATCACACATCTCAGATCTACTGTCATTTGCATATTCAGAGAATGTTCTCCCTCCATCATTTTGCTTTCCAAAGGTTTTGTTTCCTGTACACTAGATTGCAGACACTGACTGGAGTCAAATTCCTACTTACAGTTTAGATATTCACGTTTGGTGGACCTAAAATTAAGGTCATCCTGTGTGATCTTTATTTTTTAAGGTTTATTTCTTTATTTTATATGCATGAATGTTTTGCCTACATGTATGTATACCATATGCATGCCTGATGTCCAGGCTTTAGAAGAGGGTATCAGGTCCCCTGTAAATGGAGTTACAGATGGTGCTGCCATGTGGGTGCTGGGAACGGAACCTCAGTCTTCTGCAAAAGCAGCAAGTGCTCTTAACCATAGAGCCATCTCTCCAGTGCCATCCTGTATCATCTTTAGCTGGTGCGGTCTGTGGGAGAACACCTCTGCCTTAAGCAGCTGATATTGATGATTGGTTTCTCTAGAGCCTTCTGTTTCAGGCCTTGACTCTGAGTTTCCTCAAGTCTCTAGAAAAATGTCTTTATTTTCCTCTTTTATTTGGTTTTTTAACCTCTTACTCATTTCACTGTGGTGTTCCTCTACATCCATGTCAAGGTGTCTGGTTTCCTCACCCTCTCTCCATGTGGGCTGTTTCCTGGTTCTTTTGAAACCAGCTTCATTAATGTTCCCTTCTTACGCATTGTCTTCTGGGTCACTTGATCTTGGTGGCACTCTCTCAACCAGGAAAGCCTTTCACACGACAGCATAGCCTCCTACTGTACTCAGGAGCTTGCTAGCCCAGGTTCTATGGCTGTCTAGTTTTAACCTGAGGGAAGCTAGTTATATCTAATTCCTTCAACAGGTTGTAGTTGTTATCGATAGTTAACTTGTTTCTCAGGACACACATATTTTGATAATACAATTTGTTTACTTGTTTTCTTGTATAGTTTATTCTTCTACATTTGTAATTTTTTTCATTTGTCATCCAGTAAATGAGAGTATGACATCATACTTCGTGTTTCTCAGCCTTTTGAAGCTTTATTCGTATTGTAATTATTCACTATCTGTTCAGGGTTGGTGTTAAGCTTATTTATACTATTGTGTTGTAGCCTGCTGGTTATCTCTGAAACTTTCATTACCTTTAAAGTTTATTTATTATTATTGTGTGTGTGTGCACGCATGACTTGTGTACATAAGCATGCATACCATGGTGTATGTGTGCAGATCTCAGGACAGCTCTGTGGAATTGGTTTGCTCCTTTGCCATTACCTGGGCTACAGGAAGGCAAGTGCCTTTGCCTCCTGAGCCTCCTTGATGGTTTTACCCTCTCATTTCAACAGGTTTGCCTGTGTGCCATGGTGCAAATGTCGGGGGCAGAGAACAGCTTTCAGGAGTCACTTCTGTTCCATTTAGTGGGTCTCAGGGATCAAACTTAGTCATCAGCCTTGGTGTCAAGAGCCTTTACCCACTGAGTTACCTCTGCCCTCTCAGTAACTTAAATATTTCACTGTACTGTCTTCTTTTGGAACTGTTCATCTTTAACTTTCTGAAACCTTTCTTCCTCCTGCCTAGGGTTCTCTGCTTCCTGGGTCTATGATTTGTTAGCGTTGGAGGTCCACTTGAGGGATCATTCAGTCAGTGTGACTTGACTGTGTCTTCCGTCCATCCCTTCTTCCTCAGATGCTCATCAGCGTCTGCTGCAGTTGCCACCCGGCCTCTGACTAATAATCTGGCTGTTTCTTTGCTTTCAGTTTGGAGAGTTTCTATAGACACACCCCAAGCTCAGAACTGCTTTCTCCAGCCATGTCACCCACATTAGCCTGCCAATGGCTGTCTGTATTTCTATTCACATCTCTAGTGTTTCTTCTTGATTCTTTTTTTTTCTCTCTCTCATTTTTTTAAAGTGTGAGTGTGCCACCACTACCTGTCATAAATTTTTATTTTATACAATCTTCTAGACTACTTGTGTTATTTTTTTCTCATGTAATAAGACATTATCTCCAGGTGATCCAAGCTTATATCTTTAATTTCCTTTCTGGTGGTGGGGATGGAACCTGGGGCCATGAACCTGCTAGGCTGGCACCTATCACTGAGCCACACCTCCAGCTCCTTCTTGGATTTCTTCCTCTCTGCTTTACTCTCAGTCTTTGCTTGCTCTCTGTCTGCTTTAGAGTCCTTAGCATAGCTCAGAGTTTTAAATTCTTGGTTGAATAAATTTAACACCCCTGCCGTGTCTGACTCTGGTATCTTGTTCAATCTCTTTAAACCGTGCCTTTATAAACTCTTTATATGTAGAGATAGTGAGTGTATCAGGCAAAAAGAATGTTGTAGTAACATATGGGGCGGTTAGGGGGTTAGATGGTCCTCAGTGGTGGGCCTTCCTGAGCCTCTGTGAACCTCAGACGTGCTTACCAACCCTCCCATCCCTGACTTCCTACATGGGACAAAATGGCCCGTGTGCACTACAGTGGGTATTTCCATTCCTCTGGTCAGCTTAGGCTATGGTTAATAATGTCTCTTGAGAGCAGACCATATTTAAAAGAGTAAATCCTCTGTTATTTCAAGATGGTTTTGTTCCCGCTGTCTCTGTAGGAGGGGAGTTTTCTTACAGCATTTGCTCTGAGTGCTTGGTGGGGCACCTAGGGGGAAAACACACAAAGCATTTTCCTCACCCATTACAGTGGGCTCCTGGCATTGTGACTCTGAGACATATCCCTTCTGCCTCCAGAGCTTCACCTGCAGCAGTCAGCCCCCACCCCACCCCAGAGTCTGCTCTACTTGGCAACGATACCCTGTGTCCATCTGCCTGCCCCTCCAGCTTGAGGGGTTTGCTTTCCCTGTTTGCCCACCTGTCTTTCAGAGCCAAGAAGAGATGTTGACTCTTCAGCTATGAAACTATTGCTTGTCCCATCAGAGTGGTGTCTTTCAAGCTTCTTATATGCAGAACCAGAAACTGGAGTCTCCTCTGCAAGTGTTTTCAAGTGGGAGCTCCAGAAAGCAAGTTGGGAATATGCATTAAGAGACTGTTATGTGCTGGGTGGTAGTGGTGCACACCTTCGATCCCAGCATTTGGGAGGCAGGGGAGACAGATCTTGGATTTAAGGGCAGCCTGGTTTACAAGAACAAGTTCCAGGACAGCCTGGGCTACACAGAGATATCCTGCCTCAAGAAACAAAAACAAAAACAACAAGGGGGGGGGATGTTTCTAGGTTCAGTCTAAGAACATAATAGTTGCTCAGATATGCAAGAATGTTGATTGAGATTTATAGGGATAAATAAATGGTTAAATATAGATTGTTGGCAGCTATGGGAGATATTTTAAAAAGATCTGTGAAGAATATTTAAATGAATGCTGTTTTAGTTTGGTTTCTGTTGCTGTAATAAGCACCATGAACAGAAGGATCTTGGGGAGGGAAGGCTTTGTTTTAGCTTATAGCCTACAGTCCGAGGTATTTTTTATCCAACCCAAGACCATAGTGGACTGAATCTTCCCACATCAATCAACAGTCAAGAAGATGCCTCACGGCCGGGCAGTGGTGGCGCACGCCTTTAATCCTAGCACTTGGGAGGCAGAGACAGGCGGATTTCTGAGTTCAAGGCCAGCCTGAGCTACAGAGTGAGTTCCAGGACAGCCAGGGCTACACAAAGAAACCCTGTCTCAAAAAAAACAAAAAAACAAAAAAGAAGATGCCTCACAGGCATGCATGCCCACAGGCCAACTGATGGAAGCAACTCTTAGTAGATGGCTCCTCTTCCTACTCATGTCAAGTTAACAACCAAGATTACCCATCACAAACACCAAAAAGTTAATTGTACATTATGAAAAAAGAACACAGAACTGGATAAAATTTAATCTTGAATGCCTTCAAAACTCATAGAGAATAAATATGTCTATCTTAGCATTGGCCGGAAACACCAACGTGTTCACTGGCTATTTCTGGACTGTGGGTTTATGAGTGACTCACTTTCTTCTCTTCTTTTATTTTTTTTACTTTTTATTTTATTTGCAAGTTTTCTACCAACACATGTTTATACTTAGAACAGAAAATAAAAGGATTTAGTTTTTAAAGGGTTAGAAAAGCAGATGTGTCCATATATACAAATCAGTAGATCCATGAATATGAGTCATAGTGAATATACATACCTGTACATACAAATATACATACTAAACATACAAATATATTTATTTTGTCTCTGATTATTATAGAAAATAATCAGTGGACTAATTTTGTGGATAAGAAGCAATCTCCTTTTCAACGGCTGTTCCACTTTTTAACAGTTGTACATAGCATAACTTTTACATGCATGCATGTCTGTGCGTGTGTGTGTGTGTGTGTGTGTGTGTGTGTTTCATTTAGTGTGCACATATGTGGAGGCCGGAGGATGATGCTGGATATCTTCTTCAGTTTCTATTATATTTTTAAGATTTTCTTTTTATTTTAAATTCTATGTGTGTAGCTATGTCTGTGTGTCTGTTTGTGGGCTTGCACATGTGTGTGCAAATGCCCACAGAGGCAGAGGTATCAGATCCTCTGGAGCTGGGCTACAGGTGACTGTGAGGTGCCTCCCGTGGGTGCTGGGAACTCTATTCAGGTCCTTTGAAGTGCAGCAAGTGCTTTTAATTGCTGGACTTCCTCTGAGACCTTCTACCTTATTTTTTGATACGGGATCGCCCACTGAGTCCAGACCTTATGTCTTTGGCTTAGACTGGCTCTCTAGCAAGTCTTAGGGCTTCTCCTGTCCCTGCCTCTCTATTACTGGGATTACAATCGTGCACTGCTGAGCTCAACCTTTCTTATGAGGGTTCTAGGGAGTGGAATCAGGTCCTCGGGCTGTGTGGCAAGCACTTTATTAACTGAGCCCGCCTCTCTAGCCAGCAACACACACGCGCGCACACACACACGCATATGCGCTCGCGAGTACACACACACACATACACATGAGTAGGCTCAATGAATAGACTTTAGTATGCATCAAAGTCTGCAGACCACTGCATTTCTTCTACATAGCCCCTACAGAGGGGCCACATCAGACTGGAGTAACAAGCCATGAGTGGTTGGTTTTAGTTCAGACTTATACTTGACACTCCTAATACTGCGTTTTACTGTCACCTAAAGAAAAGTCACTTTTTCTTTAGATGGATGATGACCGACCAATAGATGAATAGATAAATCATTATCCTTGAAGACCCAACGTAAACAGATAGACAAGATTAGATTTCTCCCGACACAGAAACATTTGAGATGGATTGTTACAAAAGGCAGCTTTTATTGTGTGAACTTTGAAGAATGAACAGGACTTTGAATAGGGTCAGGGGTCAGGGTGTTCTGTGGTCAGAACTGTGAGCAAAAGCTAGAGGAAGGAAAATAAGGACACACCATGGAAGAGTGCATGCCAGCAGTCTGTGGAGAACTGCAGGCTGTACGTGAGCGGAGGAGAGGCGCGTGGAAATATTATTGTAAAGTTGCTTGTGGAGCAGGAGGCGTGACTCCGCTAAGAGCATGTACGGGTATTGCAGAGGACCCATGGTCTGGCTCCCAGCACCCACATCAGACGGCTCACCAGCACCGGAAACGCAGCTACGGGAGATCCTGTGTCTCCTTGGGCACCCACACTCATGTGCGTGCACATTCCACGCAGGCACACACACAATTTTGGTTTGTTTCTCAGGAAAGGGCTTCTCTGTCCTGGCTGTCCTGGAACTCCCTCTGTAGACCAGGCTAGCCTTGGCCTCAGTGACCTGCCTGCTTCTGCCTCCTGAGTGCTGGGACCAAAGGCTTTTGCCACCACTGCCGGGCTATAATTTAAAAAAACAAAAAACCTAGTTGGAAACAATCTTTGAAGACCTGGTGTCTGGGCTAAGTGCCTCTCTGAATGTCATGTGGGAATCTGGACAAGGGGAGTAGGTTAGGTTGGGAAGGACATAGGCAGCTTTTATTCCTTCTACATTCCTTCCAGGACCTCTACCTGAACCTTGTACGCTCCTTCCAGGAATATGGCTTCCCGCCTGCTCTTTGCTGTCTATCTCAGAGGGTTTCAAATATGCCGTCCTACCAACTAGGCCTCTGAGTATCATTGGCTTGTTGCCATTATACCTAAGAGGCAGGAAGCTTACCTGGGCTTTAGACTTCCTACATACGATCTGTCTCCAATCAGCCACAGCACTGAGCAAGGTATCTGATGTGCAGGAAACAAACCAACTTGATAAACAATGTCTTGGTGGCTTGTCTACTCTTTTTTGTGGTGATTGGATTGAACGCAGGGCTTTGTGTATGTGAAATACATGTACTATATCTGAGCCACATGGCAGTCCGGATACTCTATTTGCCACGGACAATGAGATGCTCTTTCAAAGCACGTGCAGTCTAATTCTCTGTCTTAATTACCGTTTCTTTTGCTAGGATGAAAACCACTATGACTAAAAGCATATCAAAGTTCATCATCAAAGTCCGGTATTGTCATGATTATGTCCTAGGGACCCATGTTTTACAAAACAGGAGGACGGAGAGTGCAAGACCAGCCTGGGGTATAGAATAGCAAGACTCTCACAATCAGCTACCCAAGACCAAAATAAAGGCAGGTGAGGTGGTACACACCTGGCATCCCAGCACTTGGCAAGCCGGAGGATCAGGAGTTCAAGACCAGCCTTGCCATAGAGCAGGTTGAGGCCAGCCAGCATACTTGAGACCCTGTTTCAAAAGCAAACAACATGAAAATGTAATAGGGTTGGTGCTTGTGATCTGAATGGGTAAAGACACCATATAAAGTGTGCCCTTTAAGTGAGAGATAAATGTTTAGCATTGATACACACACACACACACACATGGAAGAAACCATATACAGCCACAGCTTCAAGTATTAGTGGAAGTTTCAGAACCCAGAGACAAGTGGCAACACTGTTTTTAACCACCCCCTGGTGACTCTGAGGCACAGTGAGGTTTCAGAAAATCTGCTTAAGTGCATGACTAATTGACTGTGGGGGATATGGGAGCTTCAAGATGGGCCTCTCTCCTCAGCTGTCTGAAATGAACCTGCTCAGGCCCTGGGTGAAGCAACCCCACCTAGCAACAGAGAGAGCGTGGTCCAGTCCACAACCGGTGCAGCGGCAGATGCTGGGGAATTGGAGAACACAAAAGACATACATTTTACAAGTCTGAACATTTTGTTTTAGCACAAGGCACCCCTATCCTGGCACCGAACTTACCTGCCGGCCGCATACCTGTGGGGATTTACACCCACTCTGATGAGAGAGAGCTGGGATTCCTCCAGCCTAGGAATGAGGTGTGTTTGACAAGTCTGCCCCACTGGGGAGATTAAGTATAATGAAAGACCCAGGTGTAGACGGATGTCTCTCTGACACCCAGCACGGCCTCTCAGTTGCTCTGCAAGAGTGAGCGAGATTGAAAGCCGGAGTGGACCTTCCCACAGGGCATGTGAGAAGAGACGCCCAAAGCATGGGTGATACTCCCTCCTCTGGAGCAGAGGAGCAGTGATGGGGGGGGGACGGATATCATGGAAACAGGAGCCAAGTAGGAGAGCAACACACCCCTCACAAAAGCTGCCAAGGCTGGACACAGGAGAGTAGACCCTGGTCCCCTGTAGAACTGGACCCCAGGGAAGAAGTGTTTCTCCAAGCTGACGGTCAGGTTTTTTTGTCCCTTTGTTCTCTTCCCTTGTCTTAAACCATAAATGTAAACTTGGGACACTGTTCTGTGGTCAGTGCCAGTTTTCAGTCCTGGTGGGCACACTGCTGCCCTCCACAGCAGGGACCTCGCCAACAGCTGCATTTTCTTAGAAGTGGGACCCCAACCTTATAACTCCAGCAGGGCTCAGCTAGGGGAAAGGACCTATGGTAGGAGAGGGGGTTTGGGAGAGTTGTACAGAGGCGGGCAGGGTATGGGGGGGGGTCTGCCTAACTGTGGGATCCTCCGCTGCTCTGGTTGTGGACAGCTGGCAGGAGAGCTGGTGAGAGAAGGGTTACAAAGGCTATGACTTGATTGCATTGCCATAGTAGTCTTGGTAACCGGGACCCAGACCTGGGACAAGACAGGGTGCTTGCTGCTCCAGGTAATCAGGCCAGAGCCTCCCAGGTCAACAAGGTGGGATATTCCTTCTCCAATCCTGGGCTTTCTCTTCTCCATCGAAGAGAAAACCTGGAGCTTGGCAGTGTGAGGGTGGGGTGGGAGAGCAAAGGAGACACAAGCTTTACTGCAGTACACTTGAGCTCAGCATTGCTGGTGACCTCCCAGGTCACCAGGACAGGAAACACTTTCCTGTAGGCCATGGCCTACAGGCAGCTGCCCCCAGGACACTGAGAAAGCAGGAAGCAGGAAGAAACCCGGTTATTTTGTCTCCCATTTTCCATGTGACCTGAAGTATTTTTGCCTCCTCCCTTAGCAGCCTACCCTCCCACCCCAGGCATCCTGATGTGACCTACTTATCTGCTCCCTTAGAAGGGAGGTGCTCTGGAAGGCGTCCCAGACAGGCGTTCCCTCCCTTGGAGTCTCCCAACAAGCTCTTTAACAAGGAAAATGCAGAGGCTGTAATACCGGGTTGGGGTGGGGTAGGGATGTCAGGAGGGGTGGGTAGAAAGGTAGATGAAGGCCAGCGGCCAGAGGAGAGGGCTCCAGGTGCCACTGGTTACCAGGCCCCCTTCTGGCCATTACTGATGGTGTGGACCCAAAGGGACGGAAGCAGTAGGAGCCAAAAAGAAAGAAAGAAAGAAAGAAAGAAAGAAAGAAAGAAAGAAAGAAAGAAAGAAAGAAAGAAAGAAAGAAAGAAAGAAAGAAAGAAAAAAAGAAAGAAAAAAAGACAGTCCTAGATCTTTTAGGAGTTATCTATCTGTGGCTCACTGAGCTTTTATCTGATCTTTGAGCCTTAGTTTCCTCATCTGTGAAGTGGGGACAATTTTTTCTTCAGAAAATTGATGAAAGTATCCACCCTACCCTCTGTTCCGTTCTACAGACAAACAGCTCGATGAGGGATGAGAGCAGCTGTGTGTATCTGACAACAGCTTACAGCGTATTTCTAAATACATAGTCTGTGGCAGGAGCTGTATGTGCAGTTTACCCCCCTCCCTTAATTCTGCGAGGGACATGTTATGCCTTTTTTTTTTTTTTTTTTTTTTTTTTTTTGACGTTCAGAAAAGTTAAGTCATTTGTGCAAAGTCATCCAGCAAGTAGAAGAGTTTGAATGTCTATCTGGATCATGATCACGTGGGCTCTAGTTCTTCCCTAGACTACAACTTTATTGGACTTAATAAGAAAGGATTTAGCAAAGCTGGGCTTGGGTTGGGCCCCGGTGATCTCAGCATTTGTGAGGCTAAGGCAGGAGGATTGCCACAAGTCTAGGGTGAGACTTGGCTGCAGAGTGGGGCTCTGTCTCAAAGCGTGCAGGGGTAGATTTGGCAAAACCCACACTCCCGGGTCTTGAGTAAATTTAGAATGCTGAGTCAGGTCGGTGATGGAGAAATCAAAGAATAATAGGATTGTATAATGCTATCATGTTATGCTAATCTTGGCCCTGAGGAAAGATTCCCTTCTGTGTGGAAGGCAGGAACAGAGAACATTCCCGATTCTGCTGGTGGCTCCCCATGCCCTCAGGAGTACATCCCAACCCCAGTGCCATGGCTGCTGTTTGTTCTACTTGTTTTTTTGTTTTTTTAATCAAATGTATTAAAATACACTCATATCACTCACTAAATACGAATTTGTATATAAACCCTTTAAAATAATTTTTGTGGTTTTTTTCTAATTTTCTAAACATTATTATTTTTAAAAATTGCAAATAAATACAAACAACACACACTATGATTAATTAGCTTTCTTTTTTGGATAAAATCTCACAACTGTAGATCAGGCTGGCTTCAAGCTCTCAGCAATCCTCCTGCCTCAGGATCCCAAAAACTGGGATTACGGAATTACAAGCATGCACCAGACATTGAAACATGCATTATTTGAATTCGGGAATTAATTTCGGTGTTCAGGTCTGGCCTGGGTATGTAGCTCAGTGACAGAGTGTTTGCCTAATAGGTGCAAAGCCCTATGTTAACATGCAGGGAGCAATGTTTTTCTTTCAGGTTTTGAGTAGACTTTGAGAGGCTCATAGCTCAAGACTTAGCACATTTGTCTAGCAGGCAAAATGGCCTGCAAGTAACCCCTGTCCACCTCCTGGGCTTGCTAAGCTCCTATAAATACTGTTTCCTCTATCTAGAAAGTTCTCTCTCCTTCTACGGCTGGATCCCATCTGCTGTTTGCCCTGCATTCTTTTGTTTGTTTGTTTGTTTTTTGTCCCCATGTGGTGCTACTAGGGGATCAAACCCAGAGCCTTGGCGTATGTTCTACCACTGAGCCACATGCAAGAGTAACCTTTCAGGGTCCTCATCTATAAAGGGAGCCATAGGGGACTAAGGTTACTTTTCATAGGGTATTAAGTAGACACAGCAGTAGGCTGTCCGTAGGAGCTTGCTTTCCACCGGCCTGCCTTTAACCAACTCTGTTTGTCTTCTTAGAATAGTGCCTTTTATATGAGGAACACTCAAGAAATGAAGTTTTGTTTTTGAGATGGGGTCTTACTGTCCTGCCCTGGTTGGGCCTGGGGAGACATTCAGTGCCGAGGTTCCAGTTGGAACACAGCCCCTCACTCTGGTGGCATCCTTCCACCACAGAGGGCAACCAATAGAAAAATAAGTAAATGTGGGTGGGTGTAAAGGGGGAACTAGAAAGGCTCTAGGAGACTTTAGGGCCAAGAGTGAGTATTATAAAGCCTCAGGAATGAGCTGGTAATTCAAAATCCCTCCCCAGAGTGACAAAATGGTCTATGACATGGGACTGTCCCCATTATCTGAGAGATTTCTTGTGAGGATTAATGGAGATGTTTTGTAAATACAGTCGAGGCCCTGAACGGAGTTCATTCTCCCTTTACCTAGTTCTGAGGGCCCTACAGCCAGCAGCTGCACAGACGTAGGTGTGAAGGCTGGAACTTTGGAAACTGCCAGCATTTCTAGTTTCCCTACAAGTCACACTCAATTCCGCCTGGATTGGGACTCTGAGAACTAGGCGGGGTGGGGATGGGGGGGATGAGACTTTGGGGGGGGCGGTACTAGGGACAGCTGGGGAGGGGGGAGAGGGAGGGGAGCGAGCACACATGGCCAGCTGACCGTGGCCACCAGCCAGCTGAGGGCTCCAGCGGACTGGCTCCTCCTCTCCTCCAGAGCCAGGCTGAAGGCCCCCAGCCCCTGCACAGCAAACTGCGGAGCTCAGCCCGGCAGCAGGGCCCAGCGGGGTTGTTTCAGTTCCTTTTTTCTGCAGAAGAGGAGTTCTTGGTTTCCTGCTGAGTTTCCCCCAAGGCTTCCCTTCTGTTACAGCTACTGCAGTCACCTCAGAGTGACAGCTACCTCTTTCTGAAGGCCCGATGTTTTGTTGTTGGGATGTTTTGTTTTGTTTTTCTTCTAGTCAGAGAAAATCCAATTTATAAACAAGAAAATTTAAAAGATGACAGAAGTTCGTTTGTTCACGGTCATGTGAGCTTATATAGAGAATACAAGACAAGCTAGCAAGGGATAACAGATGCCACCAGATCTCAAAATGATCCATTTTGAAGCGTGATATTGTTAGGACATTTTCTATCTCAGCCATACTAGGACAGTGCTTAAGAATTCCACTAGAATTTACCAAGAGCAGAGTCAAAGGTGTGTGTAGAATTCTTACCTGACTTCCAAGAGAAGCATCCAGGTTTGGGGCTTATTTCTTTTCTGGTCCTCTCTGCCTGGTATAGAGAAAACAAGACTAAGCCATAATTCAGAGCCTCTACAACCAGAACCTTGTATTAGATCCATACAACCTGAAGACACTGGTGGTAGTTTGAAGGCTCAGAAAGCTTAGTGTATGTGCAAGGCAAAATTTGGGTTTTGCTGAGATACTAACTAATGGCAGGTTTTTAATATTTGAAAATCAGTACAAGCAGATTATCAAATAATTTTATCTCATAAGAACGGCTATATAAGAGAAAGGTCTAAAACTACCTGTAGGACCTATCTCTAAGGTAGAGTATACAGACTGAGGAAGGTTTAACCCCCATCTTCTAACTGGCTGCCCCTTTCTTCAGAGACTAGAGCAGAAAGCACTCTGCAGTGTGGGAACCACAGGGAAAGAAGAGTGTGCTAACACAAACAAGACAACTAAAATGGGAATTTTATGAACTGAAATGTTGCTTGATTCTAGAATTGAAAGTCAAACCAAAGGGGGGGGGCGTAATAAAACTGGCTGAAGGTACAGCTGAGTAGCAGAGCCAGGCTTATGTGTTGGAACCCAGGCCCTGTTCCCAACACTAAACAGAACACACCCCTTAAAAAGAACCCACCAAGGGACTGAGAGATGGCTCAGCAGTTAACAGCACTTGTTATTCTTGCAAAGGACCTGAGTTCGATTCCCAGCACCCACATGGTGGCTCTTAACCATCTGTAACTCCAGTCCTAGGGATCTCATGGATACTTCTAGGCACCAGGCATGCACATGATACACAAACATGCAGGCAAGACGCTCAAAGTGAGTGAGTCTTTAAAAAAGAAAGAAACAGCTAAAAAGAAAAGGAAGTCACGAGGCATCCAGATGAATTGAGGATCACACTGTAGACCCAAGGCTGCAGGATCTTGCAAGGGAGGGAGGATATAGTGGAAAACTTATACTTTTCTTGAGCCAGAAGCCCTGATATCTCCTTTAAAAAAAAAAAAAAGTGTTAGTTTATCTGGGCATGATGGGTGTACATGCCTGTAATCTCAGCCAGCACCCCAGGGACAGAGACAAGCAGATTCCTGAGACTTCCAGGTCAGCCTGGTCTATATAGCGAGTTCCAGGACAGGGATACATAGAGATCATGTCTCGAAAGATACACACAATCCAGGACAGCCAGGGCTACACAGAGAAACCCTGTCTAGAAAAACAACAACAACGAAAAAAAATACACACAAACACACAGACCAAGAGTCAGTTTCCACATCAACAGAGCAAAGACTTTAGATGTGATGAGTTTCTAAGCTGTCGCCCAGCTTGGAAACTCCTGCGTCTACAATGATATTTTCATTAAATGACACTCTGCTCCTCCAGCTCAAAAACACGTTAATCATCTGACTAACTGCTCAGATTTCCTGCTTTATGAGATCATCATCGCCTGTTCCAAGTGCTTTTGGCTGCCAGAGAGCAAACATTCCGCTTGTGGACTGGAAAGGCTGCGTTTCACTGTGACAATAGATCTGGCAGTTTGAGGGCGGCTAATCTAATCCAAAACAGTGCTGATCTGGGGTCATCTCTACCCGGCTTTCCTGGATCTCAGATGGCAGAGTTTCCTACTTTGCTTTCTGACAGCTGCAGACTTGATCCTTAAGGGTTTTGCCAAGGGAGAACCGGGGTTCTAGAAATGTCATACTGCATGCTTCCAGCTCTCTTAGAGTGCCTCTCCTGCAGGCCACCATCACTCTTGTCTCCTAAGCTGTGGTTCCTAGTGACTTAGAGCTGGGGCTGAACCTACCTTCAGGAGGCACTGGCCTGGGATCTATGTATATCTTATGACTACAGTCTGGATAAATGATCATGTTACAAACCACACATAGTTTCCAAAATGCATTAATAACTCCTTACAGGTACTTCAAACCTTGAAACTCTTAGAAAGAACCAGGGGTGAAGTTGTATGTGTCTGTGTGTCTGTGTGTGACTGTGGCTGTGTGAGTGTGTGTGCATGTGGGAGTATGTATGTGTGTTTGTATATGCTTATGTGAGTGTATGTGTCTGTGTGAGTATGTGTGTGAGTGCACGTGTGTCTGTGGATCTTTCCAGAAAATTCTCACGATGTAGAAACAGGGAGGGGAATAGGAAGAGTTAGTCACTAACCACCCTCAGAAGTATGGTTAAAGGCCAAGACTCTGGAGCTGAACTGCCTGGGTTTGAATCCTGGACCCGTCACTTTTTGCTGGGCTGTCTGCTCTAGGGAAAATTACTTACCCTGTCTATGCCTCATTTTCTTAGAAGATTGTATAAAGGTTACATGAGTTCTCTTAGAGAGGGCACCAGGAGCAATATCTCCCAGGGTAAGTGCTCTGAGGGTGTGGCGATTGCCAAGGCAGAGCCTATGCTAACTGCTTTTGAAAAGGAAAAAAAAATTTACTGAGTTCTACACTAGCTTGCAACAAATGACTGTGACTGAGAGTCTATGAAGAAACAGAAAACTGATGTAAGACCAGGCCTTTGTTTTGTCCGTTTCCTTCTTTGTAAAAGGTTTTGTGCTGTGCCTAATTGTGTGTGTGGTTTTTCTCCTCCTCTTCCTCCTTCTCCTCCTCCTCTTCTTCCCCCTCTTCCTCCTCCTCCTCTTCTTCTTCCTGCTCCTCCTCCTCTTACTCCTCTTCTTTCTTTTCCTTTTTCTTTTAAAGACAGGATCTCATGTAACCCAGACTGACCTTATTTTTTTAAATTAATTAATTAATTAATTAATTAATTTATTTATTTATCTATCTATCTTCGAGACAGGATTACCCAGGCTGGCTTTAATCTTGCTATGTAGCTGAGGAAGATTGTGAACTCATAATATCTGCTTCCTTCTGGTATCACCATACCTGGTTTTATGTGGTACCAAAGGACTGAACCCAGGGCTTCACCCGTGATAGGCAAAAATTCTAGCAACTGAGCTATATCCTCAGCTCCAGCCCCTACTTTAAAAAAAAAAAAAAAAAAACCCACACAATACTATGAATTAGAACTGTCCATGCTAGACTATATAGATGACGCTAATGGTTTTAGCAATAATGGGATGATGGTTGAACCTAAGGTCCTGTATATCCTGAGCTGGTGCTCAATTATACTTACCCACTACAGAGAATTAATTACATGCTATGAATATGCATCAAACTGTTCTTTAAATTACATGTGTTTATTAGAGGCACACGTATGTGCACGTGTGCATGTGCCTGAGGGCACGTGTGAGAAGGTCAGAGCACAATTTTCAGAAGTGGGTTCTTTTCTTCTACTGGGTTTGTCCCAGGGATCAGACTCAGGTTGTCAGACGTAGTGGCAAGCATCTCACCGGCCCTGCCCTGGGCTGTTTATATAGCCCCACTCATGACTGCCTGTTTAACATTTACCATATACTCCATGTGGCAGGGAACAAAGATGGCGAAACATAGAACACGGCTCCTAACAACTTCACTTTATAGAGACATATGAAATGTCCAAGGACCGACACAAGGAGCTATGTAGTGATATACTCAACTGAATTTAAAACTAGCAAACACCTGTGATGGCTCATAGCTTGAAATCCTATTATTCATAAGGCTAATGCAGAAGTGTTATTGTGAATTTGAGACTAGCATGAGCTATATAGTAAATTCTAGGCTAGCCAGGGCTACAAAATGAGGCTCTGCCTCAAACAAAACAAAACCAAAGACAACCTAAAACTAAGTTTCAATGCTAGTGTGATACTTGTGGCCACTGAAAGACTCAATTTGATAGCAAATAAGCACTGAGCGTGTATTGGAGCTGAAGCCAGGGACCCAAGAGCCCGGGCAGGAAGACAGCCTACCGCTAGGACTTCCAGGCTCCCTGAGAAACTGCTCAAAACAAGAAGGACCAGTGTATGCTGCCATAACAAACCACAGCACAGCCACACCAGTGTCTCAGCCAGAGGTGGGATGCAGCCCCCTGGGTTGTCTCCTGGAGCTTGCTTAGCATGAGGGTAGCCCCTGCCTTCCAAAGAGGGCAGTAGGTAGTTCTTCCTTCCACCCTGGGGCAGAAGCTAGACTGCTGTCCTTGAGTTACTACTGATGTAGGTTTTCTGAGGCACAGAGCCCACAAAAGTAGTCAGGGCCTGCTTTGGCCTGATTCTTTAGGGTGTGACAATGGTTACTCCATGGCCCCAACCTAGGGACATGCTATACACATCCCACAGAAAGCTCTACAGTCAAAACCCACTTGCCACCCTTCCTTTGAGGTCCTACCTGACAGTGTCTTAATGCCTTAGTTAGGAAAAAACTTGGATGCCTACTTTGACCACTTACACTATCACAGATAGGCCTTTTCTCTTTATATTGATGGTGTAGCTAATAACCAATTACAGAACAAACTATACTAAGTACCTACGATGGTACTTACTCAGGTCTTTTGAAAAAAATAGGGTGTTTGGCATGTCTCTAAGATTTTTTTCTCTTTCTTTCTTTCTTTCTTTCTTTCTTTCTTTCTTTCTTTCTTTTTTTATTTTTTTGGTTCTTTCGAGACAAGGTTTCTCTGTGTAGCCCTGCTGTCCTGGAACTCACTCTGTAGACCAGGCTGGCCTCGAACTCAGAAATCCGCCTGCCTCTGCCTCCCAAGTGCTGGGATTAAAGGCGTGCGCCACCACTGCCCGGCTATCTTTCTTTTTTTTAAGGAATAAAAGACGTGGTTTATTCTGGAGTGGCCATGGCCTGGGAACCTATATTTAGGTCTCCCCAAGTACAATGTTTTAATGAGAAAGCAGCTTCATGAAGGGTTTTTTCTTATAGTAATAGAATAAAAAATGTTATAAAATCAAGGTATAAAAAAATACATTGGTGACCCATCAGAGAAGTGGATATTTGCCTTTTCACCAGTGCAGAAGCGTTTTGTTAAGTTTGTACATTATATATATATATATATATATATATATATATATATATATATATACACACACACACACACACACACACACACACACACACACACACACACACATATATATATACATATATATGTATATATATATATCCCAAACACCGTCCTGCTCCCGGTCCCCCCTCACAGAGAGACCCTCCTCCCATCCTCCTCCCCATCTCCTGCCCCACCCCCATATCTCCCCACCATGCTGTATCAAGTCTTTGCCAGAGTAGGTGCATCCTTTCCCACTGAGGCCAGACAAGGCAGCCCTGTTGAGGAACGGATACTGCAGTCAGGCTACAGCTTTAGGGAGAGCCTCCTCTCCAGTTGTTGGGGAGCCCACATGGAGACTGAGCTGCACATTTGCTACATATGTGCTGAGGGCCTTGTTCCAGCCCTTGTGTGTTCTTTGGTTGGTGGCTCGGTCTCTGAGAGCTCCCAGGATAGCCAAATCAATCCTGAACAACAAAAGAACTTCTGGAGGAATCACCATCCCTGATCTCAAGTTGTTCTACAGAGCAATAGTGATAAAAACTTCATGGTATTAGTACAGTGACAGACAGGTTGATCGATGGAATCAAAATGAAGACCCAGAAATAAACCCATATGCCTAATTTTTAACAAAGAAGCCAAAGCCATATATAATGGGAAAAAGAAAGAAAGCATCTTCAGCAAATGGTGCTGGTCTAACTGGATGTCTGCATGTAGGAGAATGCAAAATAGATCCATATTTATCACCCTGCACAAAACTCAAGTCCAAGTGGATCAAAGACCTCAACATAAAACTGGGCACATTAAATCTCATAGAAGAGGAAGTGGAAATAGCCTTGAACGCATTGGTACAGGACACAATTTCCTGAACAGGACCTCATGATACTGAAAAGCTTCTGTAAGGCAAAGGACACTGTCAATAGGACAAAACGGCAACCTACGGAATGGGAAAAGATCTTTTTTTAGTTTTCTGAGACAGGGTCTCACTATGCAGCTCTGGCTTTCCTGGAATTTGCTCTATAGACCAGGCTGGCCTCGAACTCACAGAGATCCACCTGCCTCTGCCTCCCAAGGTCTAGGATTAAAGGTGTGCACCAGCACCACCCAGCTGAGGTTCTTTTTTCTTTTAAGGTTAAGAGAGACATGAGGCAAGGTCTGGGGGTGTATCTCAGTGCTAGAGTACTACTTAGCACGTATGAATTGTGTTCCCAGCACACCTCAAACTGGAGGTGGGGACACGTCCTATAGTCTCAGTACTCAGGAGGCATGTATATATGCATGTTTATTCTGGTTCTGAGGTCTCGCCTCAGCTCATCTGAAACCTACCTGTCTTCTTCATCCTACTTGTCACGGACAATGGTGAAGATCAGTTATTTTGGAGAATCATTTGGATCTGTCTGATTTCTCTCTCTATTATAATGTAACTCAGACTCAATTAAGCTGCAAATTACAGTAACCAGTTTTATCACTTTAATGGTATTAATTAGTAATACTAAACACTTTAGTGGTAATTTTGTGCAGGGTGAGAGAGAGAATGAGCTAGTTCATTTGCCTGCATATGGGGATCCAGTTTTGCCACTATCGCTGTACAAAGGGCTGTCTTTTTCTCTCTGTCTCTCCAGTATGTTTTTTACACCCTTGTCAAAGATTGTGTGGCTGTAGCTTCATGTGTAGGTTTCTGGACCCTCTGCTCTATGCCATTGCTCTATAGCTCTAGTTTTGAGTCAGTATCTTGCTGATTTGTTACTCTGGCTCTGTAATACAATTTCAGAGCAAGTATAATACTTCCAGCATCTCTGCTAAGGATTGCCTTAGCGTTGGGGGAAGGAGTGGAGCAAGCCTTTTGCCCAGGGAACTGTCTGCCAGACCTCCAAGGACTTTCCTGTAACTACGGAGATGGCTCTGGGACGTTCCACCTTAAACCTAGTTCTCTACTGTTTTACACTTCTTGCTTTGCATATGTTGAACTATATTTGCATTCCTGGAATGAGACAGCTTCATCATGGTCTGTGATTATCTTAATGTGCTCTTGAATTTGTGTTGCAAGTATTTTACTGAGCATTTTTGTCTTTGTTCATCAGGGAAATTGGTGTATAATTTTCTTCTTTTGTTGTGTCGTATTGAGCTCAGATATCAGGGTAAATACTAGGTCTAAAGATAGGTGTGGTAGTGTTCCTTCTGTTCCTTTATTATTATTATTTAAATGTTTAAAACTACATCCGTTTATTCGTATGCATATGTGAGTATGCATGTGGGTGCGGCATGCCGTGACACATGTATGAAGGTCAGAGGACAACATGCTAGACTAGGTTCTCACCTTGTATCCTTGCAACTGAACTCAGGTTGTCAAGTTTGGTGACGAGCTCCTTTACCTGCTGAGTCATCTCACTGCTGTTTGTTTGTTTGAAGACTGTATCTTGCTATGTAGCTCAGGCTTGCCTAGGACTCACAATGTGGTTAAGGCTGACTTCAAACTCTCAGCAATCCTCCTGCCTCTGAATTCTGCTGGGATCACAGGTGTGTCGCCACACCCTGCTGTTCTTCCTTTCCTAGTTTACAAAACAGCTTAAGGAGCATTGGGTTTTCTTTAAAGGTTTGCTTTAACTCTTTCATCTGGTCCTACTTTTCAGTGTCACTGGTCTGTTGTGGAACTGTTTGGATTGTTTATCTCTTTCCCCCCCTAATTTTGCGCCTAAGAATGTATCCATTTTCTGTAGGTTTTCCTTTTTTATTCAGACATAAGTTCTCAAAGTATTCCCTGTGGTCTGGATTTCACGGGGCTCCCACTTCATGAATTTCTGCCCCAACTTTTATTATTCCCACTTTTTTCTTCTGCTTTGGGGTCTGGCTTGAAGAATACCATTTAATTATTTACCTCTGATGGTCTGATTTTTGTTTGTTTGTTTGTTTGCTGAGACAGGGTCTTTTTGTATAGCCCAGATGAGCCTCCAGCTAGCAATGCTTCTGCTTTTGCCAAGCACAAGAATTACAGGTGTCTGACCGGCTGACCCTCACCTGGCCTCTCCAGACCAGGCTGCCCTCAAACTCAGAGAACTACCTGACTCTGTCTCCTGAGTGCTGTGATCAAAGGTATGTGCCACCACTACCCAGCTCTCTTGCGCTCTCTTGCGCTCTCTCTCTCTCTCTCTTTCTCTCTCTGTTAATTGTAAGCACTTATAGTCAAAAGCCTTCCTCTGAGCACTGACTTAACCATATCTAGGAGGTTCTGGTAAGCTGTGCTTTCATGTCATTTGATTCTAGGAATTATTCTATTTTCTCACTGATTTCTTCAGTGACTCAAAGACCATTCAAGAGGTATTACTCAGTCTGCAAGTATTTCTCTATTTCTGTTTCTTTTGTAATTAATTGCTTACTGGTTTTACTGGTGCTATGATGTGATATAACACATGAAATTATTTTTAAATTTTATTTATTTACTGCTTGTGTGTGTGTGTATCTGTGTGTGTCTATGTGTGTGTGTGTGTGTGTGTGTGTGTGTGCATGCCTGTGTGTGTGTGTGTGTGTGTGTGTGTGTGTGTGTGTAGCTCAGAGGACAGTTTCAGAAGTCAGTTCTCTCCTACCGTGTGAGCTTCAGGGTTAGAACTCAGGCTGTCAGGCTTACTACCAAGTGCTTTTAGCTGCTGAGCCACCTCACCAACTCAAGAAATTATTTCAATTATTGCAATATAACAATTGCATTTGTTAAGACTTGATGTGTGGCTTTGATCTATTTTAGAGAAGGTTCTATGCACTGCCACAAGAATGTATGTTTTGGCCAGGTAGTAATGGCACATACCTTTAACCCCAGCACTCAGGAGGCAGAGGCAGGCAGATCTTTGAGTTTGAGGCCAGCCTGATCTACAGAGTGAGTTCAAGGACAGCTAGGGTTACACAGAGAGACTCTGTCTTGAAAAACCAAAAGAAAAAAAAAGTATGTTTTGTGTGTGTTGAAGTGTTCTATAGATACTTGCTTAAGCCCATTTGGTTTGTGGTATAGTTTTGTGGGGTTTTTTTTTGTTTTTGTTTTTTTTTTTTTAATGATTACACTTTTATTTATTGAGTGGGACACTCATAGACCACAGTATATGTGTGGAAGTCAGAGGACAACTCCCAGAAGTCATTTTCTCCTTCCACCGAGTGGGTCACAGGGGTCAAATTCCGATTGTCTGGTTGGTCAGAAACACCTTTCACCTGCTGAGACATCTTGCCAGCACTGTGGTGTTTTTAACTTTGAATTTTTGTTGCCGATTTCTAGTTTGGATGCCCCATCTGAAGGGATGGGAGCCCTAGAGTCTTTCACCATTACTGCATGAGTACCTGTCTGGCCTTTTATGCTTACTAGTGTTTTTTTTTAATTGGAAGCCCCAGTATTCGGTGTCTATTATTTACATTTGGTATAGTCCCCTTCATGAATATATAATGGCCTTAAATTTTTTCTGATTAATTTGAAGTCTACTCTATTAACTATCTGAATAACTATTCTAACTTCTTTTTTTTTTTTTTTTTTTTTGGTTTTTCGAGACAGGGTTTCTCTGTGTAGCTCTGGCTGTCCCGGAACTCACTCTGTAGACCAGGCTGGCCTCGAACTCAGAAATCCACCTGCCTCTGCCTCCTGAGTGCTGGGATTAAAGACATGTGCCACCATGCCCAGCTTCTAACTTCTTTTTAGCTTCTGCTTACTTGATCAAAACTGACTTGCATCCTGATTGCCCATCCTGTCTGTGGGTCTTTGTGAGTGAGGTGTGTTTCTGGGGTCTTTTTAGATGCTAGCCTGCATCTTTTTATCCATGATTTGAGGATATTTACAATTACAGTTTTCTTGAGAGACATTTGCTAATTCCTGTGATCTTGTTGGTTTTTCCGGTTGGCTGGGTTCTTGTTTGTACTTAACTTTCCCAACTGCTGTCTGGAGTTCTCTGGTGTACCATCCTGGGCGTGGTGTGTTGCTCCCTGGTACTTCTTTGATCATATAATCCTCTCATGGAAAGTTTATCTTCCTGTGCTCTCTGAATCAAGACTGTCTTCCTCATTTGTGTGGCTTCCTTTAAAGTGTCTGCTGTGGTGCAGGCATGGTGGTCATGCTGCCTCTGTCTGGGCTTGTCTTGAAATGACCTCATTTCTCTATATTACTCTATATAGCAATCTCAACTGTCAGTTATTTACTTTCAGGGTTTGAGATACACTGTTCCATTCTTGGTCATTAGGGCTGCTGATCAGAGAGAGAACTGGTATTATAGCATGCTTTCCCTTGTAGATGAGTTGACTTTTTTTCTTATAGTTTTTAATGGTGTTTCTAATGTCTTGGTTTGGGGTGTTTTCAATCTGATTTTTGTTTTTTGTTTTGTTGGTTTTTTTAAAACAGGGTGGCATGTACAGCAGGCTATGTATTCTTTTTTGTTTTGCTCATTTTTGTTTTTGTTTTTGAGGCAGAGTTTCATTCTATAACCAAAGCTGGTGATGACCTCATGGTGATCCTGCTTCCTCAATATCCTGAATTCTGGGATTACTGCTGTGAGCCACCAGTAATATATGCTTTATGTCTGGGGTGTGTGTGTGTGTGTGTGTCTGTGTGTCTGTGTGTGTGTCTGTGTGTGTGTCTGTGTGTGTGTCTGTGTGTGTCTGTGTCTGTGTATGTCTGTGTGTGTATAGAGTGCGTGTGTAGAGATCAGAAGACACTGTGTAGGAACTGATTCGCTCCATTTAGTATGTGGTTCCCAAGAGTTGCCAGGCTTGGCAATAACTTCCCTGCTCAACCAGGCTGTGTGTTTTTGACATTTAGCTGTATCGCGTCATGGAGAGATGCTTCTGTGGTCACATCTATTTAGGGTTCAAAATACTCCTTGTGTTTGGGTGTCCGTTTCTTTCTCTACATTGGGAAATAGTCTGTTTGGTTTCCTTAAATAGATTCTTTATGTCTTTAGTTTTTATCTCAGCTGCTCTCTCTACCCTGTGCATCTTAAGTTTGGGTTCTTGATTGTCTCCTAGAGTTCTTGGATGTGTTGGTCCTGTACAGATTTTCTTTTTGTTTTTTGTTTTTTTTTTTTTCTTTGTTTGTTTCATGGAACTGGGAATTGAATCCATGTTCTTGACCATACAAGGTAAGTGCCTTATCATTGAGCTATAACCACAGCCCTCATCTCACTTTTATCTTATTAAACTGCCTAGGCTGGCCTTGAACTTGTGACCCTCCTGCCTGAGCCTCCCAAGGAGCTGGTATTATCACCTGTACCACTGTTTCTTTCTTGCTGTTTAAATGTAGTATTTCCTCAGCTTTGTCTGTCATAGCTGGTGTCCTTCCTTCCTAGTCATCTGCTTCTCACTGAGTCTTCTATTCGACCCTTCGAACTTTTCATTTCTACATTTCTATTATATTTCTTTGCTGACTTTCTCTACCATCTTGCTGACTTTCTTGTTTCTTTTGCTGACTACTTGCTTGTTCTGTGCACTGGTTTTCCCCTCCAAGGCTCGAACTGATTTCCTTATTCATCTGCTTGTTTGTACCCTCCTGAAGGTCACCGATCATTTTCACTACTACATTTTAAAATCTTCATTTACCATTTTACTCATTTCGGTGTCTTTGAGGTCAGTACTGGAGGACTAAGCACCTCTTGGGGATGTTAACTTTTCCGTGTTCCTTGTGCTTTGGTACTTGCTTCTCTCTGCTAGTTTTGTTTGGGGATCTTCTTAGAGAGCAACCTACTCTTGGGGGCTCAGCCCTGAGCACCACCCAGGTGGAAAACAAACTGCTTTCACAGGAGGCCTTTGTCTGCGGTCCCCTGATGGGAGCTTTGCTCGGCTTGGCTCCTTCCCCACCTGGCTTTGCCTGTCTGTCTCACTATACTTTTGGGCTGATCTAGCCCTGCTTTTGCAAATTTCTGCAGCTCTTCTCCTCTTTCTGTCTTTGGAATACAGTCTATCTTTTCTTTTTCTTTCTTTCTTTCCTCTCTTTTTCTTTTCTCTTCTTTCTTTCTTTCTTTTTTTGTTGTTGTTTTTGTTTTGTTTTGTTTTTTTGAGGCAGAGTTTCTTTGTGTAGCCCTAGCTGTCCTGAACTCATTCTACAAACCAGGCTGGCCTTGAACTCAGAGCTCTGTCTGCCTCTGCCTTCTGAGTGCTTGGATGAAAGGCAAGTACCACCACTGCCCTGCCCAAGTCTATGTTTTCTTATTTTGACACTTCTCCTTCAGCAGATCACACAGAAGCATCTTGCCCAGAAGTCTCAAATAGGCCTCTAGTTTATTTTCTCGTTGTTAAGTTACAGGAATTCTTTCTTCTTTATTGCTATTTTCTTTCTTCTCTCTTCCTCCCTCCCTTCTTTTATCACTTTGTAGCCCAGGATAGCCTAAAACTTGTCATCCCCCTGTGTCAGCATCTTGGGTGCTACAATTTCAGACAGGTACCAATCCAAAAGATTTTTTTATATTCTAATACTGATCCTTTGTCATACATCTGATTAGAGATACTTTCTTCTAATTATGAGTTGTCTATTCATTCTCTTAACAGTAATGCCATACACAATTTTTTTTTTTTTTTTTTTTTTTTGGTTTTTTTTTGGTTTTTTTCGAGACAGGGTTTCTCTGTGTAGCCCTGGCTGTCCTGGAACTCACTCTGTAGACCAGGCTGGCCTCTAACTCAGAAATCCGCCTGCCTCTGCCTCCCAAGTGCTGAGATTAAAGGCGTGCGCCACCACTGCCCAGCTATACACAAAAATTTTTAAATTTTTCTTTGCTTGTTTGTTATTTTGAGACATGATAGCTGTCTATATAGCTCTGGCTGCCCTGGAACTTAACTCTGAGAACAGGCTGGCTTCAAACTCAGAGATCCCTCTGCCTCTGCCTGCCTCTCAAGCACTGGGATTAAAGGTGTGTGCCACAACTGCTCAGCCAAAAAATTTAATTTTGATGAAATCTAATTTATCGTTCCTTTTGTTATATTTGCCATCATAGTCTAGAAAAAAATCACTGCCAAAGACAACAACATGGAGGGGTTCCCATTGTGTTTTCTCCCCTTTCTTTTCCATTCCTCCTCCTTTCTTTTCTCTCTCTCTCTCTCTCCTTTACCTTGAACCTTTTGCCTCCACCTTCTGAGCACAGGGATTGCTTGGGATCGAACCTAGGACTTACGTTAGACAAGCACTCCACAGACAAAGCTGTGTCTCTAGCCTCCCATTATATTTTCTTCTAAGAATTCTATAGTTTTAGTCCACAAGTGTAGGTCTTTGTACCATTTGTCCTTGAGATGTTGTCTTGGGAACCCTGGCTAACCTGGTACTCATTATGCAGGTCAGGTGTCCTTGAGCTCACCCCAGTCTTCCTGCCTCAGACTTCCTGAGTACTGTGTACTTGCATGCCTGCCCCTTGCTCTAGTGTGTGCTTCCTTTTGTACATGACATCTAGGTTCATTTTCATTCTTTTATGTAAAAGGATAGCTACTTTTATTTTTCTAGCTCTGTTTTCTTGAAAAGAGTGTCCCCGTCTAATGGTCTTAGCACCCTTGTCAAAATTAATTCATCAGGAGCTTGAGAGGTAGCTTAGCAGTT
This sequence comes from Uromys caudimaculatus, assembly GCA_028551405.1. Taxonomy (NCBI): domain Eukaryota; kingdom Metazoa; phylum Chordata; class Mammalia; order Rodentia; family Muridae; genus Uromys; species Uromys caudimaculatus. The sequence continues at coordinate 25,917,270 of CM052700.1, read as the reverse complement.
AAGAACACCCAGCTACTCCTCCAGAGGACTCAGATTTGATTCCCAGCTCCCACATGGTGGCTCACAAACATCTGTAACTCCAGTTCAAGGGTGTCAAATACCCTCTTTTGGCTTCCACAGACAGGTATGAACTCGGGACATAGACAGTTATGCAGGCAAAACATCATATACATGATTATTTATGAAATAAAAATAAATAAATCTTTTAGATTATCTTTAAACTCAGTCTATTATATGTAAGCATTTGTGAGTTCTGTTCTGTGTCACTGGACCTTATGACTGCTCCACTCCATCTGGAGAAGTATAGATAGGCTCTCCCACGCCTTGTTCTTCCGTGTGTAACCGGAGAGGAAAAGGGCTAACACAAAGGGATTTTGTGTTGTGGAGAAATGTGAAATGTGAAAGCTGTGAAGGGTGCAACACTTTACAAGTTTTTAGACAGCCATTTAAAATATCAGGGTTGAGCAAGCCTTTTGTTCTATTTTGAACGCATTCTCTCACTGTCTTGTGCACAAGAATCCTTTTTCTTCTTGAGGTGCTGAACTCAGAGGTCCTGTGTCAACCTGTATTGAAATCCATAGGACAAGAATGAGAGTAATTATATGTTTAGGTTTTGACTTGTAAAAGAAGAATCGCACTAAATTAACTCTTTATTGAGCACGATGTAGGCGAAGCATTATAACAAGGTGACTTTCAGCCGACTTAGAGAGGATTGTGTCAAGGAATGAGTTAGTAATTACTTGGAGATGGAATTTTGATTCAGAGGTGAAGGGGAAGCATGCTAGGCATTAAAGCAAAGGCCAGAATGAGTAAGCTCTCTGAGAACAGAGTGGCCAGACTGACTCCAGGAGGGTGTGGGGGTGCACTAGCGTATGGGCGGAGGCATGGTGTAGCTAAACAGAGGATTCAGAAATAACCAGTCAAAGGAATGTGTGCCAACTTAGCCGATAGTAGCAAACTCTTAAGATGTCCTAAATGATTGATTATTTGTTTATTTTAAGGTAACTCTCAGGTAGCTTACCTGGCCCTAAAATTGGTATGTAGCTAGGGCTACCTTTGAACCCCGATCCTCTGATTCTACCTCCCAAGTGCTGAGATTACAGGCACATAACCACTCTGTCCAGTCATGACCAGTTTTGTTTAATGGAGGAATGTTTAATGGGGCACTGCTCTACAGAGCATGGCCCAGCACAGAACACAGGATTAACTGTGACACAGGAGAATGGGCTCGAGGGATTTCTCTGGAAAGGAAAGTGCTAGATCTCTACCTTATGACCAATATGAGACCAGTGTAGGTTCTGACTAGAGCCTATTACTGTCAGGGAATTAAATGGATTTAACATTCCCCAGATCCTTCCTACCCAACTTCCAAGTGGCCCACTAACCTTTTGTGCTAATGGTGTGACATTTCCAAGCTTGGTTCTGGTTTGGGTTTGGCACTTTCCCCAGAATGCCTTGCTTCTAAGCTACAGACAGGATTATAATTTTAGTTTCTTCACTGTCACAAAGGTCAATTTTCGAAAGCTCTTGGTAGATCAGCTGGAATTTGCCTCCCCTGGTGACAGTGCCTGAGCACTGGGTGACATTACAGGCAACCTGGAGTCTCTTCCCAACTTATGCCCCTCCTCCAACACCAAGCAAGGTTTTCCTGAGGGCCTGCTGCTCTGCTCTCCTCAGCTCTTCCCACAGTAGTTGAAATTACCTGTGAGTCATACCAATGGCTTCAGCTGCTCAGTCCCAGACAGGAATGCCAGGCCTCACCAGTTAGTATTTTGGGGTCACGGGAAAGAGAGAAGAGGCAGGAAGTCACTTGTGGCTTGAATCAGAATCTGGGGTGCTGCACCAACCACAATGGGCATTCCAGGCTGCAGAGTGCAGATGCCTGTTTCCACTGCGGGCAGGCCTGGCTCCCGTTTACCCTCCCTTCCCAGCCCACACTGGATCTCAGCAAGTGGCCATTGTGTTTGGTTTTCAACCAGGAAAACAAAGAAGAAAGACTTGTTCTCCTGTCTTCTTTTGTTGAACACAATCTCTGGTTTTTTTGGGTTTTTTTATTGTTTTGTTTTTTTCCTGGTTGTGCTTTAGACACCTACAGCTGGACAGGACACTGATCTCTGAGCACACGGAAGTCTGTCTGTACTGAATCCTTTTCCATGTCCTGAGCCTGAGACCTGTCTTCATTCCCCGCCTGTCTTTTTAATTGATGATGAACGCTGCAGCCTGCTAATATTCCACCCACAAATTGCTCTTTCAGCCGACCTTCCCTGAAACTAGAGCATCTGTGAGGCGTGTCTTGTGCTTCCCCAGAATCTGGTTATGTGCTCAGCTGTGTGCCTTTCTGGAATAGCTATGAAGTAGTGAAAAATAAAAATCTCTAATTTTCAAGACTGTGCCATGAACTCAGCCTGCAAAGGAATAGTGCACAAAGAGAGCCCCACCCTGTCCGTACTTCACTAGTCTTTCAAGAGTTTCAGATAACACTTCTCAAAACCATTTGTGCTTCATTTTTCATTCTGTTTTTGTTGTTGTTATTGCTGTCGTCATTTTTACCTTATTTTTTCCACTAATGACTGAAACTAGAATAAAGACCAAAAAAAGGAGGGTTGTGAATCAGAATGATTAAAATGATAAGAATGGTTGAAACAGGCACACACATACACACACACACATACACACACACATACACATGTGCATTCACATACACACATTCACACATACACATGTACACATACCTGCACACACACATGTACATTCACATACACTTGTACACACATACACACACACACACATATATATACACACATACAACACCTACACTACACATATACACACACATATACACTCATATACACACACTACACACACATACACACATACACATATACACATAAACACATATACACACATATACAGACACATACATTCCCACATACACACACACTCACACACACATATACACACGCACACACATTTTTTTAAACTTCTCATTTCAGGGGAGTAACTTCCTAGATGCCTGCACATGCCCAGAATGTTCCAGCAAAGGTGTAGGGGAAGTCTTCTGCTTTGTTTTTTTTTTTTTTATTATTATTATTGTTTTGGTTTGTTTTTTCTCTAAACTTTTGTCCAGGGAGCATCCTGTTCTGCTACTCACATATACACTGTCGTCTCAAATTGCTGGTTTAGAAATAGAACAGGAGCCAGTAGGCCCTGCTCCAGAGGCCGAGACAAGTCTGTGGCGAGGCCGCCCCCACAGCCCTTCCAGCCTGCAACCATTGTTCCTCCCCTTCCGTTCCAGAACCCACGGCCTTGACTCCTACCTCAGACAGTATGAAAGGCAATCGATTTTTGTTTGCTTGCTCTTGAGACACGGCACATTTGCAGCCTAGGATGGCTTTGAACTCATGATCCTCCTGTCTAGTCTCTCAAGTGTGTGCTGTCATCCCTGGCTTGGATTTTCAAGTGTTTCAGAGACATCTTAGATTTTCACACATATCCCAGAAGCTCTTTCTTCTGCACATTAGGCAGAAAACCTATCCCTTCCTCCTCCCCTGTACACTTGGGCAAGTGGGCCAGGCTCCCAGTGCAGGGGCAGGGTGAGGCTGAGCCAGAGCCTCTCTAGGGAGCCCTGCAGGGGTGGAGGAAGGGAGGGAGGTTGGTCACCAGAAGGCTTCATTCTTCAGCTCCTACTTGGAAGCAGCTCTCTGACTTGGAGCAAGCAGTGACCCACTGTGCCTATAATTAATTATAGCTGAGGAGCCCTTTCTCTGCAACTGTGTTTCAGGCGTTCACTGCTCTCTTTAGAAAGGGATAGGGTGGTGAAGGAGGAAGACAAAAGGAAGAATGAGGGACGTAAAAGAAAGGGGAGAAGAAGAAATACAAAGGAGAGAGAAGGGAACGCAGACTGGAGTGGGAGCCTAAAGACAGGAAGCCCCAGAGCTCCTTCTGTGGGCACGGAGCCGGGAGGAGGCAGAGGACACTCCTTTTGGTCTTGGTCCCAACCTGAAGTCATCAGTCTTGGGGTCCTGGAGGATGGGATTCCAGACTGTGTCTCTGCCCTCCTTCCATCGGACCCTACTCTTGCTGTCTGAGGAACATCACAAAGCCTCCCTCCCTTGTTCAAGTCTCAGGTGACTCAGTGTGACCTGCTTACTGCTGGTGTGAGCTCAGCAAGTTCCTCAACCCTTAGTCTCAGTTTTCTTCCATGTAAAATTGGGACCGGCCGCAGCCCTGCCCCATAGGATTGCTTCAGGGATCTAGGGTGGTGACGTGAGCATCCGGGTACTGTAATCCGGTCCTCACCAGATGAGCATCGCATGAGTGTCCTCCCCTGTCTGTATGAAAGGTGAGGTGCTGTCAGCTACTCCACTGGTTACTTTCACCAGACACGGTGAAAAGTCTGCTGTGTGCCTCTTGTTCACTGGAAACACAGCTCTGAGAAAACACAGAGGGAAAGGAAGATCTGGCTCCCAGACTCCTCACAGACATTCTTGGTTGGTGGACACAAAGGAGAAGGGGATGGACCTGGGGTTGGCTACAGAGCATTTGCCCTGGGTTCTACCCCTAGCTACAAAGACAAAACAGCATAACTTAGAGTGTGTGTGTGTGTGTGTGTGTGCGTGTGTGCATGTTTACATGCTCTGACACACATGTGGAGATCATAGGATAATTTTGTGGTATTGGTTCTCTCCTGCTTCTTTTTTTTCTGAGACAGTGTCTTACTATGTAACCCTGGCTAGCCTGGGGTTAATTATAGACTCACTATATAGTACTGATACTTGAACTTACAGAGATCCACTTGGCTCTTAAGTGTTGGAATAAGGGTGTGTACACGCTGGGCTCTCTTTCTAGTTTTATATGTGTTCCTGGGATTAAACTCAGGTTGATAGGTTCTTATAGTAAGAGCTTTGCCTGCTGAGCCATCTTGTCAGCCCAATAAAATTTTTTGAGACATGGTCTTATGTAACTAAGGCTAGCCTCAAACTTCCTATGGAGTGGAAACTAGCCTTGAACTATTGATCCTCCTGCCTCAGCTTCAGGAATGATAGAAATACAGGCATACATCCTCCTGCCCAACAAAAAAGTTGATTTTTTTTTTAAAGAAGAAAAAATTCTGCACCCCATTTTTCTCTTCAGTGTGTTTTGTTGTTGTCTGTTTGCTTCACTGGGGACCCAACCCCCACTGCCTTTGTTAAAGTAAGGCCATGGCCTAGAGGCCTGTAAGAGGATTGGAAACCTGTCCCTTTACCCAGAGCAGTTGCTCAGCTCAGCCCAGTGGCCTGAAGGGCTGTGGAGGAATCACACAGCCTTGGACACACTGTCATGACTGAGGACTCTGGCTCCTTGTCTGCGGAGGCCAGTTCTCTCACTGGAAGCCTCACTGCAGGCACTGGGTATGAAAGAGGAGCCAAGCTGGGCAGTGGTGGCGCACGCCTTTAATCCCAGCACTTGGGAGGCAGAGGCAGGTGGATTTCTGAGTTCGAGGCCAGCCTGGTCTACAGGGTGAGTTCCAGTACAGCCAGGGCTACACAGAGAAACCCTGTCTCGGAAAAAAAAAAGCTCAGATTGTAATAGTTTTCAAGTCGTGGGTATTATTCAGAAAAATGGGATCGGGGTCCAAAGGTGATTCTAAAGGAGGGGCTCCACCCCCAGTGGCCTCTGAGCCTGCTAATGGCTGGCCATCTCTTTTCAAAACTAAACAGCTTTGTGTACATGGCACACTATAAATAATTAAGATAAAAGCATACCATTCACACAAGAGTAATGTTGGATTTAAAACATATGTTTATTGGATTAGTAAGCTCGGTATTTATATTTACAGATAAAATGTTTTTATAATATAAATAATGTGTTATATAACTGACAGATACAACATGATCAATAGAAAAACAAAAAGAGCCAGGCAGTATAGCACATGCCTTAAACCCAGCACTGGAGGCAGGAGGATTTCTGAGTTCAAGGCCAGCCTGGTCTACAGAGTGAGTTCTAGGACAGCCAGGGCTACACAGAGAAACCCTGCCTTGAAAAAAAAATTTTTTTAAAAAGAAAGAAAAGGGCCAGGCAGTGGTGGCGCACGCCTTTAATCCCAGCACTTGGGAGGCAGAGACAGGCGGATTTCTGAGTTCGAGGCCAGCCTGGTCTACAAAGTGAGTTCCAGGACAGCCAGGGCTATACAGAGAAACCCTGTCTTGAAAAAACAAACAAACAAACCAAAAAGAAAGAAAGAAAGAAAGAAAGAAAGAAAGAAAGAAAAAGAAAGAAAAGAAAAGAAAAGAAAGAGGGACAAAAGTCTAAATGGACGGTCTGGTTGTCAGCTGGACATTACTTTTTAACTCGATAATAGTAGTTATTGGGTGCTTGCTATGGGCTGTGTTATATGAAGCCCTTTCAACAAACTCTTCTATCAAATAGTACACTTATATGATAAATAGTTTTATTATTCCCAGTTCAGAAATTAGGCGATTAAAGCACAGAAAGGTTGAGGTCAGAGGTTCCCACAGTCAAATGAACAAGCTGGAGCTGGGCCAGCAGCCTGACCACTGTTCCTCCTCCACAGCAGGGCTGTATTTCTCCTAAGTTCCACCTTCCATCCAACTAGAAGGAAACCTGTGTCTAGGCAGACATGGTTCTTCCTTAAGAGCAGCCCAGTGTCGGTGGCTTTTGGACCTGGGAAACTCAGTTCATATTCATGGGTGCCTTGGCTAGAAGGCCCTGCAGCAGGGAAATGGAGTTGTCTGAGGTTTCTCACTTATAGACAAAGAACTGAGAAAAGAAAGCCTGAGGTTGTCAAAGCCCTGGGCTCAGTCTCTAGCACTGATCCTAAGGGGATGAGGGGTTTGGGAAAGGAAAGGGGATGAAATTTGGAGACCAGGTTCCAAATTTTGTTATGTGGTAACTGTTGGCCTCCACTGCCTCCTTAAAAATCTAGTTTTTTAAAAAATATTTATTTACTTATTTTATATATGTGAGTACCTTGTCACTGTCTTCAGACACATCCGAAGAGGGGCTCAGATTCCATTACAGATGGTTGTGAGCCACCATGTGGTTTCTGGGAATTGAACTTAGGACCTCTGGAAGAGCAATCAGTGCTCTTAACTACCGAGCCATCTCTCCAGCCCCTCAAGTCTAGTTCTTGATCTGGATCAATGGTTCTCAATCTGTGGGTCTCGACCACTTTGGGTGTTAAGTGACCCTTTTACAGAGGTCACCTAAGACCATCAGAAAACACAGATATTTACATTATGATTCCTAACGGTAGTGTAGCAAAATTACAGTTATGAAGTGGCAACAAAAATAATTTTGTCCTTGAGGGTCACCTCAACATGAGCTGTTTAGTTAATTAAAGGGTCACTGCATTAGGGACGTTCGTTGAGAACCACTGATCTAGACCAAGGCTACCCTGAAGGCAGCTGGGTAGATATCAGGAGGGCTTTAAGCAAAGACAGCTGTACTGTGGACATTGTCCAGTTAGGACCAGGTCTTGGTCACTTTGGATTAACACCTACTGGAAAAGTGAGCAGCAAACGTTGTCTGGAGCTGGACTTCACCATCTGCTTTGGGGACAGACGCATCCATCCCTTGCTATTTCTCATCATGTCTGCCAACTCTGAGTGACCATCCTGGGGAACAGGAACACATGGAGCAAGACCTTCTTCTTGAGGACAGACGGATGCACCTGAGCTTCGTGAAATTCTTCACTTCTCACCCTGCTGTCCCTTTCGTTCGTGTTTATCGTTGCCTAGTTGGTACTGAGTGTTCCTGTTGGTACTAGCGTAACTGAGAAGGGCTTATGCACTCCATCAGCAGTCTAATAAGGGAAACAGTTGCAGTGGAGGTTGTTTTCAGGGTTGGAGAGGGAACTCAGGGCTTCAACCGTGTCAGGCAAGCATGCTACCATTGAGCCATATCAGCCTATGCTAGTTCTACCTACACTTATCTACAACAGGAATCATGGAGTCATGCTTATCTTGCCAATTGTTTTAGTTACTTCCCCATTCCTGGCCTCTGTCTAGTGTTTGAGCCAATTTTATATCATTTAATCCTTGCCAAAAAATAAAAATATGATGGCCCCATTTCATATCTGATAGGTTCTGGGCGGTGAGTCTGCAGCAGCGCTGTCTGACCTTTAATCCTTGGTTTGTCTGATCTCAAAAGTCTGTTTCTCACAGCCCTGCTCTCTGGGAGAATCAGTCATGAGGAGCATTGAGGACATAGGTCAAGGCCCCTTTTGGTTTAGTTGGCTAGAAGACGCCTACTGGACAAGACCCCTTAGAACTGCTCTCCAACATCCCTTCGACAGCCAACACCCAAGCCCTGTTCCTTTTCTATTTTTATTCCAATCTCAGCTTCACAGAATGATCTAGTCTTTCCAAGGTCAAGCCATTATGATCATCATGGACTCAGAAGTCTGTGATAAAGCCAGGCAAGCTGCAATTCCAGTAATACAGAGAAGAAGACACTGAGTTCAAGGCCAGTCTTGGTTACAAAGAAACATGCTGTCTCAAACAGCAGCATACACACCATGGGCCTTTAGGTGATTCCCTAAAAGAGTCAGACCTACCTGTCTCCCCCCTCCTCTTTCTGTTGTATATATGTATGTATGTTTGAATGTATTTGGATACATGAATCCACATATGCACACGTGGAGGCCATAGGTCAAGCATAGATGTCTGGTCAACACTGGGTATCTTCCTCAGTCTCCCTCTACCTTGGTTTGTTTGTTTCTTTTTAATCATTTATTTTTATTATTTTTTAAAGATTGAATTTGTTTTTCTTTTTTGTGCATGAGTGTTGGCCTGCCTGCATGTATGTGCGTCCCATGCATAGAGAGTTTATGGAGGTCACAAGAGTGTGTCAGAACTGGCGTTACAGACAGTTGTGAGCAACCATGTATGTGCTGGAAGCTGAGCTCAAGTCCTCTGCAAGAGCATCTAGTACTTTTAACAGAGGAGCCAGTCCCATTTTCATTATTTCTGTGTGCCCCGGCCCTTGGGGTCTTCAGCGTAGTCCTGAGGAGGGAACTGACGGATAAAAGAGACAGAGACAGAAGAGATACCTGGGAGCAAGACAGAGTCTCTCCGTTCAAGCTCCAAAACCTTTAATTCCCATACATCAATTTATAATAAGAAAGTTAAAGGAACTTTAAACAATATAGCCAAGACTTAGACAAAGCAACAAAAATCCAAGGGGTTGGTTACAGACTTCTAGCCACAAGGACATGGACATGTTACCAAGGCAACCACCCGTATTCTGCCAGTCACCTAACCTCAAAGGAGTCACCCTGACCTGGGAAAGAATCCATCTCTTGAGAGACAGAACCTAAACAAAATCCTGAAGCTCAGAAAACAGCACCCTTGGCCTACTGTTATTTCCAAGCCTAACTTTAACACAAAATGGCTTCACTCAGGCTAACAAGAAGGCTGTAAATCCATTGGTTCCCGGCATCTGTGTATGTTGGCTGGGCATGATGAAGCATGCCTCTAATCCCAGCACTCAAGAGGCAGAGGCAGACAGGTGCCTGTGAGTTCAAGGGCCAGCCTGGTCTACATAGCAAGTTTCAGGATAGCCAGGACCACATAGACCCAGTCTCAAAAAAACAAAATAAAAAAACTATGTGTATGTCTGAGTATGCATATGTACACATGAGTGGGCATGCCATGGAGGCCAGAGGCATTCGATCTCCTTAGCTATAGTTTCAGGCAGTTGTGAGCCTCCTGATGGGAGCTGAGCTCAGGTTCTGGAAAAGCAGTAAGTGCTTCTAACCCTTAGCTATCTCTCCAGTCCTCCCCTTTGGTCTTGGAGACAGGGTTTCTCAGTAAATCTGGAGCTCTCCAATTTAGCTAAATTGACAGGGGAGACAATGTCTCCTGTCTGTTGTCTCTCTAGAGCTGGTATTATAGGTACAATGGATGCACGTGACTTTTTATGTCGGTGCTGGGAGTAAAACTCAGGTCCTGATGCTGCCATAGCAAACATTGTATTGATTGAGCCATCTCCCCAGATCCCCAGATTACTCTTAAGTCTGCCGTTCAAAGCCACCTGCTAGCTCTCCCTACCTTGGTGCTTTACCCTCTGTCTTTCTATTTCTCCATGTTCTTGTGTATATGTATGTATGTGTATGTGTGGAGGTAGATGGATATTTTGCCTGCATGTATGTCTATGTACATATGCATACCTGGTGCCTTGCAGAAGCCAGAAAAATGTGTGTTATCTCCTGGGATTAGAGTTACAGACAGTTGTGAACTGTCATGTGGCTGCTAGGACTCAAACCTGAGTTCTCCAGAAGACCTGATAGTGCTCTTACCTACTGAGCCATCACCCCAGCCCCTTCTCTCAGGTTCCTTTTTTTTTTTTTTTTCTCCCCCAGACAGGGTTTCTCTGTGTAGCCCTGGCCGTCCTGGAACTAACTCTACAGACCAGGTTGGCCTCAAACTCAGAGATCCACCTGCCTCTGCCTCCTGAGTGCTGGGATTAAAGGTATACAACATCACTGCCTGGATCTCAGGTTCTTGCCAACTGAAATTAATTGCTCTTCTGAATGTGATTCTACTTCTCTTGCTTCTGCGGCTCTTTTCAGGACTTCTTTCTACCTGGAAGGTCTTTTCCTTGTTTCCTCTCCAACTTTTACCCATGGTCCAATGTCCAGCTAGAATGTTACTTGCTGCATGGTGGAGTTACTAAGCTTGTAACAGGGCAAACACATATGTATATAATTTCTACCATGTGCTGTGGTTTGATATGCCTTTTGTTTTTGGTAGACAGCAATCTCCTTAAAAACAGAATCAAATCTCATTTGTATATTGTATTTGTCTGTAAACTAGGATTTAGTACATTTTAATTTTACATTTTTAGTAATTTTAATTTTCCATTTCATTTTATCCTAACCTAATTAGAGCTCTAGAGTGATTTGTTAGATATATTAATTTTAAAAATTGAGGGGCTGGATTAGCTAACCTAGGACTATGGTGGAAACTATAGCAAAACAAAAACAATGAACCAAGATGGAGAAAATGGAGAGTTGGGGGTGTAATTCCATGCAGCACACTTTCCTAGCACGGAGAACACACTAAGCTCAGTCCCTAGCACTGTGAGACAAAGAACAAAATCAAAAAAGCACAAATACTTAGGCGGAGCAACTTGAAGAGACGGCAACCTTCATACTCTGACGCAGCTGTGAAGACATCTCAGCAACCATGGGTTTCAGGTGTGTGGAAGCTGAGGCCGACTTGAAGCCAGCAGGAGACTCTGACAGGGCACACGGAGTCATTTGCACAGTAGCTTCTGCAGAGGAAAAGGGTAGGACACAGAGTACAGGGTGGGGGAGAGGAAGGGCTGGAATAGCAATGAGTTTCATTCTTTGACTATTGCTCAACATCCTGGTATTTGGGGAATTTGCCTCCCTTGCCTGGGACAAATTGCCCACTGGCCTGGATTGCCTGTCCTGGGTGGACCTGTTGGGTTTCCTCTGATCTTTTCAGACCTGTTGTTTTCTCGCTCACCCTGGGACACCTGCTGGATACAAGCTAAGTACAACAGTAGATGTTCTTGGGTCCACTAAGCTTGGATCCAAGTCGGTAAATAATCTCTAGGCCTTTATACTCAGGTTTTGGTGACAAGACTCAGCAGGAGGATGGCCTAGGAAAAGGTGTCTCCACACAGGATCTGAGGTGAAAGAAGTGCTGCCAGCAGGTGTGGGCAGAGGAGAGGGAGTTTGAGGGTCTTGCCCCAAGGTGGGAGTAGCTTCCATTTCAAGGACTTGAAAGTCTGCAGGCCACAGATACAAAATTGCAAGGACAGAAAGGATTCTTTTTTTTTTGTTTTTTGTTTTTTTGTTTTGTTTTTTCAAGACAGGGTTTCTCTGTATAGCCCTGGCTGTCCTGGAACTCACTCTGTAGACCAGGGTAGCCTTGAACTCAGAAATCCACCTGCCTCTGCCTCCCAAGTGCTGGGATTAAAGGCATGCGCCACCACTGCCCGGCTGGATTCTTGACTTTCCAATAGACTCTGTTTCTGTGCTTCTCTCTTGGCACCATTGGCCTCTTGAAGCTCGATTTACCCCTATAAGGCTCTACCTTAGCTCATGCAGCCTGCTACTTCTAAAACCTGAGGTTCCAACAATAGCCATTTGGAAAATGAAACACTCCTAAGTTCCATGGGACATTTGGAGCTCATAAAGTTATCTATGGAAATCTAAGTCAAGGCATTTCCTCAAATGCAAACCTCTCTATCTCAGGGTCCAAAACTCCCCACAGGGGCCACTTGGCCAGCAGAGTAGCTCCCGGACCTGTGTGAGAACCACCAATGGTCTTGTAAGTATGGCTGTGTTCTGGGAATTGGTATGAGGGTCCAGACCCTTTGCTGGGATTTGAAAGGGGCTGTGACCTCCTGAAAAGTTAAACAAAACAAAAAACATTTTTTTTAAGAGGCTGAAGGTGGGGCTGTGTGGACATTCCTACTCTCCCTATTTCCTATGAACTATACATAAACATGTGTGATAAGAAACTACGACCAGGACAGTGACGTGGCCGGTCACTTCAAACCTGCTGATATGGATGCCCCTCTCTGCTCAGACAACACTAGTTGTCTTACCCTTCCTCCTTCCATTCTGTTCTCAGGCCACAGGGAGCCTAGGCTAGTGGCTGCTGTTTGTCAAGAGGAAGGTGGAGCTGACAGGGAGGAATGTTCTCAATTGAGGCTGGCGGTAGGGCGAGAGAGAGAGAGAGAGAGAGAGAGAGAGAGAGAGAGAGAGAGAGAGAGAGAGAGAGGTGTGGACTGTGCCCTTCATGTGACACAGAGGGTGCCAAACTTTGGAGTGCCTCTTTAAATTTGGAATTCAGTCTTACATTCCTGCAAGTAATTGTAACTGCATTCTGAGAATCCACACATGAAATGTGCCAGTGAAGAGCTACTGTGCATTCATCTAAAACTCGAAGTAGTAACAGCATCCCTGAGGGTTTGAAAGAACACAGCGTCTATTGTGTGACAAGCACTATTTATCTGTCTGGAGGCAATTTTTGGTGTACATCTTAATTCAGAGACCGGCCATCTCTCATGGAGGATCCTCTCCTCTTCCGACCAAGTAAGAATCACTGCTCTCATTTAAGATCTTCACTATTTGTTTATTACTTATTACTTTCTTGTTTTTCTCAGAGTCTTGCAGTCTTGGCTGGCCTCAAAGCTGGTAGGTAACCAAAGATGACCTTGAATCTCTATTTTCCTGCCTAGCCCGTAGTCCTGAGATTACAACTGCTATCCCGGCTTTTCTCTCCTGATAAGGAAGCTGTGTTCTAGCTTATGAAGCTTAGTAAAGCAGAGTGACACCCAGCTCCTGACTATCTCCCTACCTCTGATAGACTTTGAGAACAGCTACATAATGACATCTGGGTCCTTTCTCACCCTACCCCCACCCCTGAGTTGAAAGGTATCCATAGGGCACCGGAGGAAAAAAAGGACTCATTCAGACTTGCCTGAGCCGATCAGTGGTCAGTCGGACAAGAGAACCAACCACACACCACACAGGTCTTGGCAACAAAGAGAACCACAAAGCAATGATGTCACTGTTACAGCAGAGGATGCCAAGCTGGGGGCTAAACCTACCCCACTCAGTCCTTCCTCTAAGCCTTCAAGTTAAGGATTATTGTTACCTTCACTTTACGGATGTGGGCATTGAAGCATAGGTTAATGACAAAGTCACCCGGTCATTAAAGGAGTTTACATAGGATCTCCTGACCCTGAAATGGCACTGCTAATGCCAGACTCAGGATTCCTGGCTTTTCTTAATCTAAGATTTTGCCCAAGAATCATACTGAACTCAGCTGTCTCACAGGAGACTCTATCTGGTGCAAAAACATCTTTGCTATATTTCCCAGGACTAGGAGGACATGCAGTACATGCAACTCTTGGAGGTGAAGCAGTCTTTACACTCTCCTCCTGGCTGGGTGCTATCGCACACCTTTAATCCCAGTACAAAGGAGAGTCAGGTGGGTCTCTGTGAGTCAAGGCCAGCCTGATCTACTCAGCTAAATCTGGGAAAGCCAGGGCTACATAGAGAGACCAGTTTCAGAAAGAAAGAAAAAAGAAAGGAAGGAAGGAAGGAAGGAAGAAAGGAAGGAAGGAAGGAAGGAAGGAAGGAAGGAAGGAAGGAAGGAAGGAAGGAAGGAAGGAGAGAGCGGAAAGGAAAAGAAAAGAAAAGAAATTTCCCTTTTGAAAAGGGAGAAGGGGGAAGGTGTAGCCCAATAAGCCCTTGGCCACCGGAAGGACCCTCCCTTCTCTCCCCACCCCCAACGACTAAGCTCTCAGCTGGGCCCTTCAGAATGGTTTGGGGCCAGCCTGAGTTTGGGAATTTTTTTGTAACCTGTTCTCTCTGGCCTTTAACACAGCTCCTGCCTTTCCTCTCTGTGATTAGTGTGAACATTAAGCCCCCAGCAAGCTCTTTGAAAGTGGTGTGTGTGTGTGTGTGTGTGTGTGTGGTGTGTGTGCGTGTGCGTGTGCGTTAAATGCTTTCTGTTCCCAGGTGCAGGCTGAGCACAAACTCAGCCCCTAACAAATGTTCACTGAGTTCAGTCCAGGGATCCAGGATCTGTAGACAAACCTCCTTCCTCCTGGACTGTTTGTTTTGGGTCACTCTGCCTCCCCAGTCTCCCAAGAAGTTCCTGACCTTTCAGAGGCTGGGATCTGGCTTGCTGTGTTGTCGGGAAGTGTGGCCTTTGGAGGGATCCTTTATGTGCAGGCACAGGGCCTCTGCCTGGAAGGCACAGACCAGTGTTTTTGCACCTGCGCAAGGCACTTGTGGAGCAGAGAGGCTATTTAAGGCTTTGGCAGCTCTGACTTTTAAAACCTCCTGGGTCCCTGCAGTGGGCTAAAGGCAAGCCACAGACAAGGCTGTGCACAGTTGCTCTCCACTCAAGGCTTCCTGGGAACCAAGTGTGTTTGCCTTTTGCTTCCCTGGAGGCTGAGAGACACTTTTCTTTGCAAAACGAGACAAAAAGTCTGGTGTGAGAGACAGTTGAATGCCCAGTCTAACAGAGAAATCTCTCAGAAGCCCCAGACTTTGCCACTGTAACTGGGCAGCCCCTGGGGCACAGTGCTGCTCGACAGCCCACACTGTGGACTGATATTACGTACCTCTCAGAACCTCAGTTTCTTCATCAGTGAAATGGACAGACTAGGCATCAAATCTCTTCTCGCTCTAACACCCCATAGCCCAAGCTTCTCTGTGGCTCCAGAACGACACACCTCCTTCTCAGTTCTCCCAGCTCCAGTGTGGGTCAGGATTGACCCCAGCATTATCCACCCAAGATTTCTTGTAGGACCAGACAAGCCTACTGACAGAATGAATTGGGGGGTGTGTGTGTGATGAGATGTAATGAAGGATGAGGCTGGAGGATTGTCATAAACTGGAGGCCAGCCTAGGCTGCATAGTAAGATCCTCTCTCAAACAAACAAACAAACAAACAATTCCTCACAAAGGGCTGGGGTGAGCCGGGCAGTGGTGGCGCACGCCTTTAATCCCAGCACTTGGGAGGCAGAGGCAGGTGGATTTCTGAGTTCGAGGCCAGCCTGGTCTACAGAGTGAGTTCCAGGACAGCCAGGGCTACACAGAGAAATCCTGTCTTGAAAAATGAAAAAACAAAACAAAACAAAACAAAAAAACCACAAAGGGCTGGGGTGATAGCTCAGAAGCCATGCAGTAACTGGCATTTCAAAGCACCGGGGTTGATGCAGTCACGAGAAACTAAAAGAAGAGTGGCCGCAGAGCCCCACAGCAGCCCTACCCACATGGGAGCCGAGTTCTTGCTCCTGCAGCATGGCCGGTGGCTGAACCACTTGCCTGTCCTTTTCACCCAATGGTGAAGCTGACAGGAGATGTATGTGTTCCAAATACGGCCCCAAAACTTAAAACAGACACACATCCTCCCGGGGTTCATAACGTGTTCTCTAGAAACCCCAGAATGGGCATTACAAGGAAGATCATATGCAAATGCTATGCAAATATGACTCTAGAGCAGTGGTTCTCAACCTTCCTAATGCTGCGACCCTTTAATACAGTTCCTCATGGCATGGTGACCCCCAACCATAAAATTATTTCATTGCAACGTTATAACTAATTTTGCTACAGTTATGAATTGTGTAAATATCTGATATGCAGGCTGTCTGATGTGTGACCCATGTGGGGTTAAGAACTTCTGCTCTAGAGGTTTTAAACAAAGAGTTTGGAGGTCCTTTGCAAGGTGACATTACACTCCTCTCCATAAACCCATTCTGGGAAACAGGGGATGTGGGGGGAAGAACAGGGAGGCTCCAGCAGGCTGGCCCTTCCTTCTGATAGTCTACCACTGAGCTTCAGCCCAGCCCACTTCTGAGAGTTTTTGTGGCAGTGAGAGTTGTCAGGGAGGCAGACAGGATAAAGGCCTAAGGTTCTCATCTTCCTTCACAAAGCCCCAGATCCTAACTTGGGGACTGGAAGGATACAAATGTGGTTCACCTTGGGAGAGAACAGGAGTGGGCTACAGGCCACAGCTGCAGGTCTCCCAGTCACACTGTCACATCCTGCTACAGAGGCTCCTTGCTAGAGTAGGAGAGTGAGATTCTTCTGGAAAAGACTGGAAATGGTGCCTGAGGTAGACTCTATCGTCACTTGGAACTGAAGGAAGAAAAGTAAAGCCACTCATAGGTAGATTCATCAAGACCTTTGTCCCACAGCCTGCTTCTGCCTTCAGAGGTCAGTTAGTGAGGTCCGGCACTGCCTCTGTGACTTCATATACTGTCTCCAGGCCCTGCTGAGAGTGCAGCTGCTCTGAGGCTCTGCTGGAGGCACGAGAAGCATCCAAGGAAGGCTCTCTACCCTGGATCCACAGGGCGATGACAGGCCCAGGGTGACAGTGCTCCCTTTGCCCACATTTAACAAGCCAGGCACTTAAACAAATCATCACATTCAATCTCCACATCTCCGTGAGATAAAGAGCTACCGAGCTCCATTTCACAGGGCCTCAAGGTCAAGGTCACAGGCTAGCCTAAGGCTGGTCCAGTGGTCACTTTTAGGGAGATGACCTCAGAGCCTGCACTCCGGCGAGAGCCCAGCACACCCTCCACATGGGAGCTGGGTATGGACATGAACCAGAGTGACAGGACCTTTGGGGCCACCAAGACCTTCAGAAACCAAGTGACTACAGATTGACCTTGCAGGGGAACCCTTTCCTGGGAAGCAGGGTCATGACCCCACTTGCCCAACCACTCTGACTAAATGAGGAAGACTAAGGTGAGGAAATCAGAACATCCGGAGGAAAGAGCAGAGGAAACAGAAAACCTGCTGAGGCCAAGCAGAAGCTCACACAAGGACACCTAGTGGAGCCCTGTTGAGCTCTTGGCTGGGTGACTCTCCAGTGCACAATTGTCCACAAATGCCCACTGAACCATGAAAAAAAAGCATTGAGCTCAATGGGCCTTTATCTCCAGGAGCCCAGGATCTCCACCCCCCCCACCCCCCCACCCCCCCAGTTTTAAACCTAAGTAAGAAAAGAACAGGCTGTGCTCTGGCCAGGACACTTTGCTCACTGGCTTCTGTAAAGACAAATATGCAGGGAGAAGCATCTTCGAGTCGATACAGACAGGTAGGCAGATAACAGAAGGAAGATCTCAGTACATCTATGCTCAGCTACAAGGAAAGAAACCTAGTCAGTCTCTGTCAGGGACAGCGTGCTGGGACGACTATGGAATTATGTTCATCAGCTTTCTGTCATGGTGATAAAACAGCTAAGTTAATCAGTTTATCAGAAAGAAAGGATGTGGCCTAGAGAGATGGTTCAGCCATTAAGAGCACTTTCTGTTCTTACAGAGGACTCAGGTTCAGTTCCTAGCACCCACATGGTGGGCTCTCAATCATCTGTAACTCTAGTTTCAGGGCATCTAGCAACCTCTTCTGGCCTTTGCAGGCACCAGACATGCATACGGTGCACATATATACATGCAGACAAAACATTCATACTCATAAATAAAAATAAACAAATCCTTTTAAAAAAAGAAAGAAAGGGTTATTTTGGCTCATGTTTTTTATGATTTATTTTATTTTAATTTTTAAATGATATGTGTGTGTCTTCATGGGAGTGTGTGCCTATGAATGTAGGTGCTGGCAGAAGCAAGAAGGGAACCTTGGGTCTTCTGAAGTTAGAGTTACAGGCCATTGTGAACCACCCAATGTGGGGGCTGGGAACTGAACCCAAGTCCTCTACAAGAGCAGTTGGTGTTTCTAACTGCTGAGCCATCTCGCCAGTCTCTGGGCAAATGGTTTCAAAGACTGCCTAGCCTTTCTGCTTTGGGCTTGTGGCAACTCAGAGCAATATGGCAGGAGAGTATGGAGAAATCTGCTCCTCTCATGGCAGACAGGAAGCCACAAGAGAAGGGAAGGGGTGGGGCCCTAACATCCTCTTCAAGAGTATGACCTAACGACCTAATGTCCTCCTTAAAGCTGCACTGCCTCCCAGTAGTGCCTTAGACTGACGACCAAATCTTCAATAGATGGGTCTCTACAGGACATTTAGGATGCAAACTAAAGCAGTCTTTTTTATTTTTTACTAGTATAATATATTCTTAGTTCAAGCTAGGCATCATTACACCAACCTTATTGAGGTTAGGGGACTTGGGACAAAGACAGTTCTTCTAATGAAATGGAGCAGTTTGGATTTTTCAAGTGCCACAGCACCTAGGGACTTCTCACCCTTTATCTGCCTATCTAGGCATTCTGCTCCACAATTACTTCACTTCAAAGCCAGTGCAGAAGGTGTCCCATTGTGGACAAATCTTAAAGGCACAAGAAAGGAGAATGACACCAGATTCCCCCCAACACAGTTGTTTTGTGACTAATTTATGAGTTAGCAGCCTGTCTGTACCATGCCCACCAAGGCCACGCTCTTGACATCTTGTCCTCTCTCCTATTTGGAGACACCATAGGGGTAAGATACCAGGTGATGGTGCGTGATTTGTAATACTTTTTAAATTTTTTGTTTATTTTTATTTTATGTGTATGGGGCTTTGCCCACATGTGCATGCCTGGTGCCCACAGAGGCCAGAAAGAGGCATTGGATTTCCTGGTTGTGAGCTGCCATATCGGTACTGGGAACCAAACCTTGGTCCTCTGAAGAGCACCAAGTGCTCTTAACTGCTGAGCCATCTCTCCAGCCCCTGTAATACTTGGGGGTGTTCTCTGTGTAGCTCCATCCTTAGAACTCACTCTGTAGACCAGGGTGGCTTCAAAACTCAGATGTCTGCTCTGTCTCTGCTTCCTGAGTGCTGGGATTAAAGGCGTGCGCCACCCCCACCCAGCTCTTGTAAGACTTCTCTAAAAAGACAAAACAGAGGCTGGAGCAACGCTCAGTTGTCAAGAATACTTCCTGCTCTTCCAATGGACCTGAGTTTTGTTTCTAGTCTCCACATCAGGGGCTCAAAACTGCCTATAATTCACGCTCCAGAGGATCTGCCACCCTCCCCTGGCTTCAGTGAACCCCTGCACACACTTATGTGTGAATATGTGTAGGCAAACACTCATACCCATAACTAAAACTCATAAAACCTTAAAGACAAAACAATAGGGCCAGTGAAATGGCTCAGGGGGTAAAGGAGCTTGCCGCCAAGTCTAAGAACCTGAGTTCAGTCCCCAGGGCCCACATTGTTGGAAGGACAGAACCAGCTCCCAAAGGTTGTCTTTTGTCCCTCACACACACAGCCCTGACATTTGCACCCACATCTACGCTAAATAAATAAATTCCAAAAGTAAAAATGAGCTTAAAACAATATTATATCATCATTATTATGTTTATTACACTTTTTAATTTACTGTTTTGGGGTGATACATACGCCAAAGCATGACTGTGAAGGTCTGTTTTCTTCCATCATGAGACTGAACTCAGGTGGTTAAATCTTTACTCACTGGCCCATCTCAGTGGTCCAGTCCTTGTACTAGTATCACCAAAGGATCAAGACTTCTGTTCTCCTCAGGCCAAGCCCTTGGATATCCACATTTACTCATTGACAAAGTCCTTAGTTCATCTACAGGACACAAGAAACCAGGAGGCATAAGCCACAAGGGATTTGTGAAGTAGAGGTGATGTGTTTATAGAAAGATAAAGAGAGAAAGAATATGTTCTATGGGGGTATAGTCAGGTATGGGGGGATGGGGTGCCTCAGCGGGCCCATGCCAAGGCATCCCTTCCCCCTGAGGGACCAGCCTCACAACGCTATAGTATAGACTAGACGGTATAGTATAGAATACTCAGGGCATGGGGAGGGGAGCTAAGAGGGTAGTAGAGACAGAGAAAGGCAGAGAGAGGGAGAAAGTAGAGAAGTAGAGGCAGGCCATGACCACGTGGAGAGAGGGGGGAAGGGAATAGGGAAGGGAGGGGGAAGGGAAGAACCCTGGGGGGCAAGAGAGAAACAAGAGAGCAAGAGATGGAGGAGGGGGCAAGCAGCCCCTTTTATAGTGGGTCAAGCCTACCTGGCTGTTGCCGGGTAACTCTGGGGAGGAGCATACCTGGCTGTTGCCAGGTAACTGTGGGGTGGAGTTTAGACAGAATGCTAACAAGAGGTGTGTGGCCTGGCCGCTTGTACAGCTTGCCACAGTTAACCCTGAAGGCCTGGCTATCACTGTCGGAGCTTCTGCTCCGAGGTCTTACAGTGTTGTGGGAATGACACGGTGGTCCTGATTTTCTCCAGCCTTAAATGTTCTCCAAATAATCCTTAAACTTCCAAAGAACCCCACCAAACTGGCTCACTCCTCCCTTTTTCTTTTTCAGCAGGGTCTCATATTAGCCCAGGCTGGCCTAGAATTCTTCACCTAGTGGAATGAATCAAGAACTAAGAAAGAGGGTGAATTTAGCGTCTGGGGCCTGAGGAAGGCTGGGCAGGAGAGCTGGGCTTTGAAAGCTAAACAGACTAAGGGGAGAAAACAGTGAAAATTCTCCCCAAGGCCTGGATGCTTTTTAAACTGTCTCCTCTTGGTGAGTGTCACGTGCTCTTGTTTATATCACCCGCCCACCCCCCTACCTCGATCTGATCCTGGAGGCTCTGCTTTCACTTCCTTAGTGGGGCCTACAGCTCTCCTTGGAGAACCACTCATTTTGGGAAAGGAATAAACACTATAGGTTATTTTTAGGATTCACAATGAGGTCAGAAGTTGTCTTCCCCATGCCCCGCCTTCATCCATCCCCTGGAACTGCTTGCCCCTGGTTCTTCAAAGGCCCATCTCCAGGGCATCCCCACATGACCTCTGCAGGTGGTGTCTGCAGAGGTCAGATCCCGAGCCAGCATTTTTCAATCTCCTGGGAGCCTCCCTAAGCCTTGCAGCTCCCCTGTCTTGCATGACAGCTGTTTGTTTTTTCATGGAGAGCTGACAGTGCACGCTACCTGCCACGCAGCAAGTGGAGACACAGTCCTGCCCTCGGGCCTCTGGGAACCTGAGCTAGACAGTCAGTTCCAGGTACAAACACAGCTCAAAACCGGGCCAGCTGAGGCCTGAGCTGAGAGCCCTTTGTTTCCTTCTCCAAAGTGTAAAAAACAAAAACAGATAAACTAACCAGATGACTTCTGTGGACAAAGTGGCAGGTGAGGTGGGGGGTACAGAGGGGGAGTGACATGACAGGGACAACATCTTTGCTGAGGATTAGAAGGATGTTTAGTACAGGTACTACAAGGTTTCTGGGAATGGAAGAAGGTGATGTGGCCATAGGCAAGAGGGAATTGGGAGCCAAGGACAGGCCTAACAGGAGTCAGTGGGAGGAAGGGGCCACCTGCTGGGCTCCCATGGGGGTCTCCGACACATTACCTCTCCCCCTACCATGTCCCTTGGATCTCAGCCCCAACACTGGCAGTTCAGGTCAAGCCCTGCTGACCAGGTGCCCATGGAGAAGGCAGCGGAGGAATGCAGGGGTGATCTGGATAGATCTTTAGGAGACAAGAGAGTGCTATGGGACAGACACCTGCTCTCCAGCCAGGCCAGCCTGGGTTCCTCCCCAGCTCTGCCCTTCCCAGACTTTCTCACACATTCCTGCCCTGGAAGAAAGATCTTGTGGTTTGACTGCACCCAAAAGAATGCCACACATAATACCAGCCATGTGATAGAGGCGCAGACATCACTCCTTGTGTAGGGGAAAAAAAGGCCATTTATTTTTTTAAATGTATACATTAGGACTAGAGAGTGAAGTTCAGAAACAGGGTAAGGTTGTGTTCTTCACAGGTGACCCAGGAATGACAGGTTTGACATGTGTGCTACAAGGAGTTGGCTCATGAGCAGGGAGAAGATTCCTTGATGTCTTGGATTATGGCTCCAAACAGACTAGCCAGGGACAGGAGGAGAGGAGAGAGTCTGGGGGTCCAGCCCAGGGTCTACCACTTGAACTGCATACCTTTAGGCAAGTCACTAAGCTTTCTGGGTATGCTTTGCCTGGTACTTTGGTCCCCTTTAGCTCTAATTCTGTGGCTCCACAAGACCTACTTAGCATCTCCTGGAAACAGAAGCCAGTTATTGTTCATTAATTGGGAAGAGATATTTGGGGTACAGGAAGAATATGGACAGAGAAATACTTCAGAAAGTGTGGTCAGAGTTACTTAGGCTAAATGGTTTCATCCTTTTGCATGTAGAAGGCATCTTAAGAAAGGCCTCTGACATGGTGCCATCCACTTGTGATCTCAGCACTTGGGAGGCAGAGGCAGGTAGATCTCTGTGAGTTCAAGGCCAGCCTGGTCTACAGAGTGAGTTCAAAACAAACAGGGCTACACATGAGACTCTGTCTCAAAAGAGAGGTGGGAGAAGCAAGGGACAGGTGCCTCTTCCCCTAGCTAACTTAGAGGGTTTTTTTGTTTTGTTTTTTAAAAAAGGAAGTTCTTGGACCAGACTACAGAAGTGAACTCGATAGCACAGAGTTCTTTAAAGAACAGATTGTCTGTGCTGTGGTTCTTCTAGTCATGGCCCAGTTCTGCTAAACAGAAGTACTTGTGTCATTTCCTCCACAGTCCACACTCACATGTGTGCCCTTGCCTAGCAACCCTGCCTGCAGCTGTGCTGAGCACAGACATTCAGGCAGCTAATCGACCAGCAAAGCTGGGTTGAGTGTCTGCTGAGCAAGTGCTCTCCCGCTGAGGTGTGTTCCCAGCACAGTGCCTGCTGTATGCAGCAGTGGACCCCTAAGAGGTCAAAGGAGCACCCAACAGAAGGCCATGCTGCAAGAACATGGTAGTACAGGCCTGTCATCTCAGCATTCAGGAGGCAGGAGGATTGCAAGTTTCAGGCCAGCCTGGATTGTACAGTAAGACCTTGGCATGGATAGATAGATAGATAGATAGATAGATAGATAGATAGATAGATAGATAGATAGATAGATAGAAGATAGATAGATAACCAATGACAATCAGAAAATAGAATGTTGTGTGCTCTGACCCCTTCCCTGGATTATACAGTAAGACCCCGGCATAAATAAATAAATAAATAAATAAATAAATAAATAAATAAATAAATAACCAGCAGCCAGAAAATAGAACGTTGTGTGCTCTGACTCCTTCCTGTGAGCAAGAGTCACTTTACCGCCAGTCAAGGACTTCCTCTTCTCTGGTAATTACATGGTGGGGCAAAGCTTTGGTTCCAGTCAGCATATGGGGGATGAGTCACGATACCTATGGGAACCGGCTTGGCTTATGTGCCAGGTGGGGCTTTAAGCAAAAGAGCAGAGCTTCCAATGGGCCCAGCTGCACTCACCTGATGGTGTTGATCCTGTGTTTTGGGGAGATCAGCTCTGAATGTATGTCCACACTTGTCAGACAGGGAAAATGGGCACACAGGATGAAGGAGTGCCAGTGGTTAGAGGGGTAAAGAAGTCAAAGTGGACTGTAGCTGATGGTCACAGTGATGTCAGGGATGAAGGGAGAGAGATGGGGACAGAGAGCGTCCTACACTAGGAGTCAACCTGGGCTCACACTCTGACTAATACTGATGGTGTAACCTTCATGTTCATCCAGCATTGTCTTCATTTAAAAAGGGACGTTTAAAGGAAACAGAGTGTGATGGCACATGCTTGAAAATCCCAGTACTTGGGAGGCTGAGGCAGGAGGATTGTTGTGAGTTTCAGGCCAGCCTGGGCTCAATAGGTAGAACTTATAAGGAAAAAAAAAAGAGAAGAAAAGTCAAGGGGGGATGGGGAGGAAGGGAAGGGAACAGGAGGGGGAGGGAGGGTGGGTGCCTTACTCAACCAAAGAGGACTTACAAAAGCAGAGGCAGCTGTGTTATCTCTGTGGCCGCTGGTCCATGGTCTAGGGTTTTCTTCACACAAATGGTAACTCTTTGGTAAGTGTTGTTCAGATCAATTATTTAAAACAAAATAAGAGGCTGGGGTGTAGCTCACTGGTAGGGAGACTTCTTAGCAAGACACTGGGTCTGCCCCCATTACTGCAGGGAGAAGACAAGCAAAAAGCAGAAAGGAAGGGTTGGGAGAGGCCTGGGGGGGGGCAGAGCCCCTGCTGAGCCTGTACAAGGCCCCCGCTGAGCCCGTGTGAGGCCCAGGATCCCATCCTCAACACAACACAAAGTCCCTAGGTCACCTGGTTCCCTTTGCTTCTCAGAGCACAGAGACCCAGTGAGGGACAGGACCTTGCCTAGGGTTGCACAGGACAACCAGAAGACAAAACCTGGAAAGCATCCACAAAGTGACAGGTGCTCAGCAGTCACTCTGCTCTGGTGCCCTTCCTTTCTAAGTTATAGCACCATGGGTGAGTCCCCGCCTTTGCCCCACCACCTCTGCTTTTTGGTTTTCCTTTTCAAGGTACTGGGATCAAGTCCAGGACTCTGACTATGCTAGGCAGGCGCTCTCCTGCTGCAGTATATACCCAGGACCTTTTTTCACTTTTTATTTTGATACTATTGTCTCACTAAACTGCCTAGGCAGGCCTAGGAAGTGTGACTCTCCTGTCTCAATTTCCCAGTAGCTGGTATTACAGGCCTTGCTACCAGGTCTGGATGACGTCTCTGCTCTTGCCCCCATTCCATATGGCCCCTGAGTGACTTAGCTGAAACCAAACTGCTAATTAAGACCGGAGTGGGATTCACTAGTAGGAGCTGCTGCTGACATCTTGCCAACCACACTGCCCTTGTGTCATGGATTGAGCACCTTGGGGTGTTAACACTCTGGGGCCAGACTTTCTGGATTTGACTTCCAGTTCTACTGGGGTTGTGCTTTGGGTCATAACAATCCCCAAAAGAACACGTGTCAAAGGCTTAGTCCTCAGTCCATGATAGCAGAACATTTAGGAGGAATCTGTGACAAGAGGTTTGGTCATCAAAAAGGACAGTGGAACCCTGAACCCTTGCTCCCATTTTGCTCCCAGGTCTCCATAAATTGAGCGACCTTGCAGCACCTGCACCTCACAGTGATGTGTCCAATGTGACAAGACTAAGCCATGGTGGGCGGAAACCTCGGAAATCACAAGTTCAATTTAATCTTTCTTCCTCTCGAGTCATCTTGCAGTATTTGTCATGGTGATGAAAACGGACGGACATTAGCACATGACTGTCTCTCCTCTCAGACACTTCAGCTTTCCCTGTGACTAATTGCATTTACCCCCAGAAGTTGTTATGAAATTTAAATGAATTATTATATATACTTTAGGGGCTAGAGAGATGGCTCAGAAGTTAAGAGCACTGACTGCTCTTCCAGAGGTCCTGAGTTCAATTCTCAGCAACCACATGATGGCTCACAACCATCTGATGCCCTCTTCTGGTGTGTCTGAAGACATGAAGACAGCTACAGTGTACTCACATACATAAAATAAATAAAATCTTTATATATATAATATATATATATATTATACACACACATACACATACATATACATATATATTGATGATATATATTGTTATATATTGGCAGGGCTTGAGAGATAGCTCAGTGGTTAAGATCACTGATTATTCTTCCAGATGACCCAGGTTCAATTCCCAGCACCACATGGCAACTCATAACTGTCTGTAACTCCAAGATCAGACACCCTCATATAGACATACATGCAGGCAAAACAGCAATGCATAGAAAATAAAAATAAATTTAAAAAATCAGAGATCCCCCCACCCCCTTTGTGTGTGTGTGTGTGTGTGTGTGTGTGTGTGTTACTAGGGGCTGAATTTAGGACTTTACATATGGTAGGCAGACGCTACATTATGGCGTTATGCCCTTAGCCCTGTTTATACTTTTCATTTTGAGACAAGAACCTTTAATCCTACTGCTTCAGCTTCATTAGGAGCTGGGATTACAGGCTAGACCTAGTGCAGTTTTAAGTGTTCAGTACTTTTTGAAGTTTGTGTTTGACTGTTGCTTACATTGGTGGCTCCAGAGTTGACACCGAGCCTTCATGAGGACAGACATTCAATGGGGGAGTTTGTTACTGCTGAATAATGTTAAGATTTCAGTGATACTTCAAAGGATTCCTACATGTATAATTTGGGTCTTCTTCTTCCTCCTCCTCCTCCTCCTCCTCCTCCTCCTCCTCCTCCTCTTCTTCTTCCTCTTCCTCCTCCTCCTCCTCCTCCTCCTCCTCCTCCTCCTCCTCCTCCTCCTCCTCCTCCTCCTCCTCTTCTTCCTCCTCCTTTTCTTAGTCACAGCACATGGAGGGCTGAGCTGGGACATCAGCTGTCCACAAGTCCATTTCCTCTTGCCTGTGCCATCTTTACAACCCCGCCTTCCATTCTAATGTGCTCATGTTGGAATGGGGGCGGCGCTCCACAGCACAAAGACTGTGGCTGACTGCCAAAGGACCTCAACCAGGAAAAGTGGTGGGAGGCAACCAGCTCCTGCCAAGAATGGGAATGTGATTTCCTATTCCACCCCCACAGGGGCCCCCCAGCCTCCTTTTTGTCCCCTTCTTCTTTCCCCTAGTCCTGTAGGCCACAGGTTTCTGCATGAAAAAACGATTAGCAGCAGCTAACTCAGTCCTAATTCAGTCTGTCTCCTCCTGCCAACTTCCTGAGCACAGGGGCAGAAGGCTTTCTCTGCCAAGAAGAAAGCCTTAGCCCAGCACCCAGCCTGTGTCAGCGAGATGTTGACAGTCATTGGTCATTAATTCACAGCCAATTGCACTTGAGAGGTAATTTTACTTAGTGGTTCCCAGTACCACCTGACCTGACTAACCTGCTGCGTTCCTGCATAGAGCTGAAGCCTCTGCTGATACAATGTGCTTTCTGCCCTTTTAGTCCTGTGCTTGCTTTAGTAATGTGGTATAGGCTGCTGTTTGACTCCTGTAGTTCAAGGTGTCCTGTAGCCCCAGGATGGGTTAGTTTGGGGGTCAGGTAGGGGTGGTTAGGTGATATAACTGTGAACTTTACCTCCCTAAAGCTGGGTTTACAAGCATGCCCACCATGCCTGGCACGGTCAGGTATTTAGGGTCAGCTATCTCTAGTATGCCCAGCATGCTACCTTGAAAAGCAGGTGTAGCACACTGCTTCTCAGATTTTAATAGATATACAGATGTCCTGGGACCCTAGTTCCTCTTACAATGCACGTATTAGGGGTTGGAGAGTTGGCTTTGTGGTTAAGAGAACTTAACACTCTTTCAAAGGGTTTGGTTCCCAGCACCTACATAAGTGACTCACAATCATCCATACCTGGGGATCTGATGCCGTCTTCTGACCTCCAGAAACATCAGACACACATATGGTGCACAGAGACACATGTAGGCAAAATACCCATACACATAAAATAGGGTAAATAAATCTGAAAATAAATTCAGGTTCTTCAGCTCCAGGATGTGGCTCAGTGGCAGAAGAAGTGCTCATCCAGGTTGTGCAAGGCTGAGTTTCATCCCAAGCACTGAAACAAAAAATGAAAAATATTCTGGTTGGATGAGTCTATGGGCCAAAGGCAGTGTTTGTACGCTCAGGTAATGCTGAGCTTTCTGGTTCGTGTTGCTTGAATAAAAAGGGTTTCTGGAGAAATCGTGATTGTCAACGGTTAAAATCCACTGGGAAACTGTGAAGCTAGAGGAATTTGTTGCAGGAAGATGGGGTGTCATAAAGCCAAAGGGCAAGAGTGTAGCTGTGCTTCATAAAGAATTGAAACCAGGGGTTCTAATGGCCACAGACCTTTCTTAAAAAGAAAAACAAAAACAAAAACATGTGTGTGTGTGTGTGTGTGTGTGTGTGTGCGCGCGTGCGCGAGAGGACAGCTTTTGGGAGTGGGGTCCCGGGATTTAGCTCAGGCCATCAGACTAAAGGGCAAGCACTTTTCCATGTTGAACAATCTCACTAGACCCACAGGATCCTCTTGGTCAGTGTTCCCACGTATTTAACTCAATGCCTCGTTGTCCCCGACCCACCCCTGGAATGCCCCACCCCTGGAATGCCCCGCCCCTGGAATGCCCCGCCCCTCCTCACCTCCTTTTCTCTTTTCCCCCTGATCTCCTTAGTGACAAGGTGATTCTGCCCAGAGTCCTGTAGGCTGCATGTCTTCCCCTCCCTTGGTTTGCCTTGATTCTGTGGTGCCCTTTAGTAATTCCCTGTGGCAGCAAGCAAAGGCAACGCAGTGTTTACATGCTGGGATAAAGAACATCACCCTTACACTCAGCTTCTAGTGCAGCCACGGTTACAGCAACCCCAGTCTTCTGTTCTTTGCACTAGCTCTCAACCTGTGTGTTGCAGGGTCACAAATCAGATATCCTGCATATCAACTATTTACATTACGATTCATAACAGTAGCAAAATGACAGTTATGAAGTAGCAACAAAATAATTTTATGCTTGGGGGGGTCACCACAACATGAAGAACTGTATTAAAGGGTCGCAGCATCGGGAAGGCTGAGACCCACTGGTCTGTGCATCTCATGTCTGAAAGCTTTTAGAGTCTTCTCACCTCTAGTTCTAAAAGGTTATCATAATGCGCTTTGAGATGGGCACGTCTTCGCTCACTCACCGTAATGGATAGTTAACCAGGACTTTACACCTGAAAATTTATATCCTCTGCTGTAGGGCAAAAAAAATTCTGAATCATTTTTAAAATTATCTTACCCTTCCTTTCTCAATTCATCTTATCTGGAATTCCTGTAATTGGGCTTTTCAGCCTTGTGAGTGGATTCTTTCATTTTATTAAACTTTGTATCTAATTCCCTCTTGTCTTTATCTCTGTTTTGTGAAAATTTGGTTTTCTTTTAAGACAGGGTCTCACTGTGTAACTCAGGTTGGCCTTGAACTTGGGATCTTCCTGCCACAGCCCCACCCCCCATCCACAGTAACTAGAATGATGGCCCTGTGCTACCAGACCCAGTTCAAGCCAGTCTTTTTGGCCAGACACCTGTCTAGATCCATACTGGAGTAGGGAAGAAACCCCAAATCCCATTTTCTAGAGTGATAGCGGAGGAGAGAGGGCACTGCTCAGATTGCAGACTTTGGGTCAGGTACCTCCAACTCTGTCCCAACTCCATAGAACTGCTCCGGCCTCACATCCCATGTCCTTTCTCAAACCAGCAGAAAAAAAAAAAAAAAAAAAGAGGATTTCCTTGGGTTTGGGGGGCTAGCCTGGGACTACACAGTGACTTTAAGTCTAGCCTACTGTACATATTGAAATCTTGTCTCAAAAAAGCTGATTGTAGCTGAGTATATGATAGGACATGCCTTTAATCCCAGCATTCGTGAGGTAAGTGGATCTCTTCGAGTTCAAGGTTAGCCTGGTCTACAAATTGAGTTCCAAGACAGCCAGGGCTATTATACAGAAAAACCTCGACTCAAAAGACCAATAACCAAAACCCCAAAAAGAAAATAGAAAAAAGAAACAAAAAGAAAAACCTGAGTGTGTGTGTATGAGAGAGAGAGAGATGGAAAGAGAGAGAGACAGAGAGAGAGAGAGACAGAAAGATAGACTATGAATGAGCGAATATGTGGTATGCCCTGGATAGGAGATATTCAGATGGCTGATTGTGGCAGTGATTGTACAACTCTGGGGCCATACGAAAAGTCATCAAATTGTATGCTTTAATGCACGAATCATGGTTTGTGAGCTGTATTTGTCCAGAGACAACGGAGTCTCTGGAGCTGGCACACTATGCCAAGAAGCAGGTCCCCAGTGTCACTGTCCTTGGAAGCCTTTGGCATGCCTATGACACTTCTCAGTCACCACAGTAGCAGATGCACCTGAGTGACGTATATTCTTAACTGAAGGTCGTTCATTTGAAGAATTGTCACTGCCTTCCTTAGGGGATGTCAATATCATCACTGATAATTATCAAGTCAGACAGATGAAAGAGCTGGCTTCGTCTCTGCGCTCTTCTTCCCATGGCAGTGATTTCTTTCCCATGGGGTGAGGGGGAGGGTGCAGAGGTCATGAGCGCTCAATTCTCTTGCAGAGAGCGGAGATTTGTTTCCAGCCCCAGGTCACGCTGCTCACAACCATACTCACAACCAGCTGGAACTCCATCTCCGGGGAATCCAACACTTTCACTGGCCCCCAAAGGCACCAGAATGCATGCATGTGGGTGTGTGTATGTGTATAAACATACACACAAATTTAAAGAATAAATAAAATAGCCGGGCAGTGGTGGCGCACGCCTTTGATCCCAGCACTTAGGAGGCAGAGGCAGGTGGATTTATGAGTTCCAGGACAGCCTGGTCTACAGAGTGAGTTCCAGGACAGCCAGGGCTATACAGAGAAACCCTGTCTTGAAAAACCAAAAAAAAAAAAAAAAAAAAAAAAGAGCATTGGCGCCTCTTCCAGAGAACCTGGGTTTGATTCCCAGCACCCACATGATCGCTCCCAACCACTCTTGCTCCAGAGGATCCAGTGCCCTCTTCTTATATTCATGGTTTCCAGGCACACACATGATACACATGCAAGTAAAACACCTATATACATAAATAACAAATAATAAAATGATAATAACTTTTAAAAGGAAATAATTTCTTTTCTTCCTAAAAGTTACTTTTTAAAAATGAACAACTTCTATTGGTAACAAATAATACAGACAGCACACACCTATTTGCAAGTAAAGTGAGCGCAAACTTAGTTCATTCATCAATATTGTTTTCAATATGCTGGTCACTACCAGCCTCTGGCAATGCAGTGGGAAGCCGGTTGCAATGCTGGAAGCTAGGAACAAGCATTTGGCTTTGTGTGCCCACATTTCCCAAGAGACAGAGCTCTCGCTGCTAGAAGGAGAGGCCTGTTTTAACTATCAGAGGATTCAGAGACATTTTATTCCCCTTGAGAGCTCAATATTATTTTTTATGACTTAGATATTAGGGCCAGGCATTCCTATAAGTCTTAGCATTTAGGAGATGGATGGAGGATAGTGGAAGGCTTAAGGCCAGCCTGGGCTACGTAGCAAATTCAAGGTCAACCTGGGTTAGGAGAACCTGTCTCAAAAATAAAATTACATAAATATTAGAACATCCCTAACAGTGAAGAAAATGGTGAGAAGCCTATGGTCCCACTATCTATCTGGCCATTAATCTAATTCCACATCCTGTCTTCCCACCCCACCTCTCTTACAACTCTGATCACCTTCTCTTGCATACAGCCTTGAGCACTTCACTACAAGTCTCTCAGAAGGACCCATCTCTAAAGACCTCCTACATTTTGCTTTGAGGAATTCAGACCTGAGTGACAGCAGCCAAGGCGCCCCAGCTGCTCAGGAGGCTGGAGGAGACATTAATATAAATCTGGATGCCAACTTGCTTCTGGCACATTCCCCAAGACTCAGACACTAACCAGCGTAGGCAGAATCCTAGCACCCTGCCAGGCGGGTAAGGAGGTGGGAATGATGCCTGAGGTACATAAGCGTTGGCACCGGAGCATGGTCCAGTCACAGTAATGCAAACCCTGGTGCTAGTAAGACCGGGGAAACGAGACCCCCTCCAGCATGCTGGGTGTAGGGCCTCCACTCTTCGTACCTGAGTGAACTTCACAGGGCCTAGTTCCTCTAACTCTGAGGTCAGGGATCAGATCTCAATGAAGCTGTCCATAATCATGCTGTGAGCTCCTGTCTGGACCATGGATTTATGTCTAAGTAGAACTACACAGCCCCACCTACTAGACCCTGCCAGGCTCAGGGGTCATATAAAGTCTAGCAGAGTTTGATGCAGGGCCAGTGCCTAGTGGTTAGGAGGTGACCATTCCTAGCACTGGGATACCCCACAAATATCTACTTAGTTGTGTTATTATCATCTTTTTGTTTTTAAGGTTTATTTATTTTATGTATGTGAGTACAATGTAGCTGTCTTCAGATACATCAGAAGAAGGCATCAGAGCCCATTACAGATGGTTGTGAGCCACCATGTGGGTTCTGGGAATTGAACTCAGGACCTCTGGAAGAGCAGTCAGTGCTCTTAACCACTGAGCCATCTCTCCAGCCCTATTATCATCTCTTGTGAGGTGATTTTTTTAAAATCCTAAGATATTTATTTTACAACATGACTACAAAGTAATATATCTTCATTATAGGATCTTTGAAAATTTTAGGAAAAAACCCCACAAAATCAAAATAACCTATGATCTGACTCCTCAGAAATAACAATAGCTAACATTTTCCTATTTAACCTTTACTCCATACATACCACATAAGAGTCCCACATTTGGGACAATTTGAAATTATTTGGATGATATTTGGAATTTAATGAAATTATTTAGACATTACACATGTCATCATTAATATTTTTTAAAACCAATCATAATAATTAGGCAAGCTGATGGTGTCATTCAGAAGTAGAATGTGTGCTTGCTATGTTTGTATATATCCATGTCTATCTATATCTCTATCATATCTAATCTATATCTATATGATAGAAATAATCAATAACAGTAGCCCATTATGACTATAATCCAATTCATTTAATCAATCCCTATTACTAGATGTACCCAGTTTTCACTATTGTAAAATTCACATGAGCTGGGTATGGTGGTAGATCCAGCACTTGGGAGATGGAGGCAGGAGGACAAGCAGTTTAGGGATAGCCTTAGACACAAAGCCAGCTTGAGCTAGCCTGAGCTATGGGAGACTCCTCAAAACAAAAACAAACACTAGTAAACTTGTCATAATGAACATTTCTAAAGGTGTCTCTTTGCACACAGCCCCGATTCTTTTCCTAGAATCAATTTCTACAATGGAGCTACTGCTTAAAGTGGGAAGAGAAATCTGGCCTAGAACTTGTATAGCTCAGGCTGGCCTCAAACTCCAAATCTTCCTGCCCTCCCTTCCTGTGTGCTGGGTACACAGCTTTGAACCACCACATCTGGCTTGGAAAGTACTGCCTTTTTTTTTTAAGGCTTTTCAAAACAAATTGACTGAAGAGGAGATACTTTTGAAATTTATATTTTGCCTATTTAAACATTTTTCTACTTATAAAAAGGATACATTCTTGTCCAAAATATTTTTTTTAATTTATGGACCTATACATGATTAAACTTTCTGTTAGGGCAGTGGTGTCCATCATTAGAGATGACGACCCAATAGAAGAGTGTATTTGGGTGCTGCTATGGGGTAGACCAGAAGTGTCCCCCAGACCTGAGTGGGAATGCTAAGTCCCTGTTGGAGCCATATCAAGCAGGTCTGACCCGTCAGCGGACCCTTTGTTGATGAACCCACAGTTGACAGGCATTTGGGAGGCAATAGAACTTAGGACACAATTGAACAGTGTGTCCTCAGGGTCTGTGTCTTGTCTGTCTTGTCCCTGACATCTTTCTCTCTACTTCCTGACCGCCGTGCTCCCTGCTATTTCTCTATGCCTCACCACAGACTCACAAGCAATAGTCTGTCACAACGGGTTAAAATTCCCCAAACAATGAGACAAAAGAAACCTTTCTTCTTTCGAGAAAATGTCATCAGGTGTTTTGTCATGGCATGGAAGACCTAGAGGCATGCACATCTCCTCCCTTTCTCCTCACCAGTCTGGGCTGAGTCACCAGTGAACTCTTTCTTTGAAGTGGCCTATGGCTAGGTCCATACCATTCACACTCTGTATATAAAGGTTGGTGCCACTGGCCAGTCCAGTCAACCCTTGGTAGAGTTAGAGAAAGAGCAAGAATGGGGGTACATGGCTGTAGACATTGCTTCCTAATAAACAGAGGACCTGGCACCCTTACCCATGACCTGAGGGAAGTGCAGGAGGATACATGAGCTACAGTCAGGTAGGGAGACTGCAGGTCATTGGCAAAGCCCTATCTGTACGAATCTCCACACAGAGAGAATGACAGCCACAGGCTTGCACACTGCAGCTGTGTGTGCATGCACTCTGCCCGCGAGCAGCGAGCAGGTCTTTATCTCCCCATTGATTAACAAGCTCATTTCTTGACAGGAAGCTTGTCTGCAGATGCCTGTGAAATGTTTTCCTATACGGAAGGTTAATTTGTCTCAGGAGAGGATCTCCCACTCACACCAGTGAAGCAGTTCCAAAGACATCCTGCTGGGATCCTAAAAGGTGCTTCACAGGGGGGAGGGCAGCAGTACATTAGAGGGCTTCCCCACTGCAAGGGCTTTTAGACCCTCTCACCTCTACGGTCCAGTGGTCCTCCCCACACCCGCCCATGGCGCCAAGTTGGTTCACACCCCTCGTGCTGTTAGCTTCACCTTCAGAGCTGCAAAGGCCTGCAAGGCTCCACCTGACTCCTGAGGGGCCGGACTGTGGCTCAGAGGTAGAGTATCATCTTTGTGAGGCTATGGGTTCCATCCTCAGCTCTGTCAAAATAAAAAATTAAATAAAAAGAGAGGAGTGTATGTTGTTAACAGAAACTCCATTATAAATCCCCAAATACTATTATCAATTCCAAAATCTATTCTTCTCTTTGACCCCCTAAGAGTCCTAGCTTTATGGAATTTTGGTCAATGGCAAGGAGAAAGAACTTCAGTGGCTCTGCGTTGTCTCAACCGCCCCCATCCGCACGTACATAGCTGTGTCAGACCAAGTCACACTAGGCAGTGGAGACTGCCCTCGAAGCCACCATCATCCTAGGTTCTGGGATTACAGATGCATGCTACTGTACCTAGCTTCCAGGAAAATGTCTTTACTCCATCCTGTATTCTGATACACCTCTACTTACCAGGAAGGTACAGCCTGAAGCCTGCCACTTAATGGGAAACTCCATGAAGTAAAAGTGTGTCTCCTGTAACAAACCCCTGAACATCTCAGCTCTGCAGGCTGCTGCCCTTGGGCTCTGGGGCTGCGGGGCTGCCCTAGGGCATGGCCCAGCACCACCAGAATTTGTAGACTATATAGTGGTGGCCTAGTAAAGAAGCCAGGTGTTTTCTACTGAGTACTTATGACTGTTTGCCCTAAAGTGACATAAAAAAATCATAAGCATAGGACCAGCAAGGTGGCTTAGCGGGGGATGAAGGGGGCACTTGCTGCCCCTTGATCCCCTGGTTGGAAGGAGAAAACCGGTTCCTGAAACCTATCATCTGACCTCTGTGCCGTATGCAGGCCCACACACACATGCCATATTCACAAATAATAATAATTTCTTAAAATTAAATCAAAGCTGAGTCACTTGAAGTCAGGAACCTATTGTATAAAATATCTCCTTGCTTTATGTAATGTGATACCGCTTGGCCTTTATGTCGTTTCTCTGGTCTACTTTCCCCCAGTGGCTCCTCATTATCTGTAAGTCTGTCAGGGTCAAGTTAGAGTTCTTATATGTCACTGTGTTCTCAGTGGTAGAGTATGTAATGGGAGACATAACAGACGCTCCACCAGCCCAGCCATGAGACGGCATAGATAACAGCGGACGCTTCCCATAAACCCTGTACACACACGAACATAGTTCTCTCCAGCTTTCATAGGGAGACACTGTGATTGTTCTCCTTCAATACACAAAAAATGGAGGCACAGGCGGGGTGACTGACTCTCCTAAGGTCACACAGATGCCAGAACTGGACATCACCCAGGAGCCCACAACCTAGAACATCCTAGAAACAAACCTACTTCATCTATGACAGGATTTTGATTTATCTCAGAGTATTGAGATTCTTAGCCCTGCCAGGAAGCATTTATCTGTAATCCCAGCACTGGGGAGGCTGGTGCCAGAGGATCACGACAAGATCAAGGCCAGCCTGGCCTACCAAGTGAGTCCCAGGCTAGCCTGAGCCACAGAGTGAGGTATTACCTAAAAGAGAAAAATTAAGTCATAAATACACCAGCCAGTGTAACACATGCCACTTAGAGCAATTTTTAAAAATATTTATGACAGAAGCTTATCAATCACTTTTAAGCCTTTGGCTAAGATCATATGTAGATTACTGCATTAGACTTTTCATCATAGTGATAGAAATACCTGACAGAAATAACTTAAGGGACAGGCGGTACAATTGCTGCCCAGTCTGTTGCTCCCTTGCGGTGTGTGGATGAATTATTCTTTCTAGAAAGGGGGTGGGCAATAACTTAAGCAAGGAAAGGTTTAGTTTTGCTCATGGTTTCTGTGGTCCATGTGGCCACTGGGCATCAGTTTGTGCAAGGACTCACAGCTGCTCCAAGTGTCTCCTCAGAAATTATCATGGAGAAGGGGACAAAACCAATGTAAACACTCTGAAACAGGGTCTTCTGGACAGGTCATACAACAGACCCACTGCGGCTGTGGCTCCAGCACAAGACTGGGCTCATCAGCAGGCCACCATGCAAAGGGGAGCGGCTAATGAGACCCCACCCCTCATTGAGGCCTGAAGACAGAAGGATTGTCACAGATTGAAGCTAGCC
Source organism: Uromys caudimaculatus (assembly GCA_028551405.1). Lineage (NCBI taxonomy): Eukaryota > Metazoa > Chordata > Mammalia > Rodentia > Muridae > Uromys > Uromys caudimaculatus. The sequence continues at coordinate 25,880,586 of CM052700.1, read as the reverse complement.
TGGGCTACTTAGTGAGTAGCAGAAAAAGAAAAGGAAGGAAGGAAAGAAGGAAGGAAGGAAGGAAGGAAGGAAGGAAGGAAGGAAGGAAGGAAGGAAGGAAGGAAGGAAGTCTTACTCTCATGTTCTTCTTGCTTCTAGTCCTAGGCATCTACTAACCTATTTCTTGTCTCTGCAGCTTTTCCTCTTCTGAGCAGTACTTCCGGCCTTCTGTGTCTAGCTACTCCCTTAGCACAGAGTTTTGAAGCCCCATGCCTCAGAGCCTGAAGAGCATTGCATTTCAGAGAAGCAGGGAGAGTGTCTTGTCCTCATCATGCCAGGAAGTGTCTAGGTTCTTTTTAAGGTATAAGGCTAGCGGAGGATGACCTTGAATTTGCGGTCCTCCTGTTTCTTCCACCTATGTCGAGTGTCTTAGTCAGGGTTTCTACTCCTGCACAAGCATCATGACCAAGAAGCAAGTTGGGGAGGAAAGGGTTTATTGAGCTTACACTTCCATGCTGCTGTTCATCACCAGAGGAAGTCAGGACTGGAACTCAAGCAGGTCAGGAAGCAGGAGCTGATGCAGAGGCCATGGAGGGATGTTCCTTACTGGCTTGCTTGCTCCTCCTGGCTTGCTCAACTGGCTTTCTTATAGAGCCCAAGACTACCAGCCCACAGATGGTACCACTCACAAGGGGCCCTCCCCCCTTGATCACTAATTGAGAAAATGCCTTACAGCTGGATCTCATGGAGGCATTTTCTCAACTGAAGCTCCTTTCTCTGTGACAACTCCAACTTGTGTCGAGTTGGCACACACCCAGCCAGCACAGTGGGATCACAGGCTTTACCTCCATGCCCACCTTATGCCATGCAGAGGGTTGAGCCCAGGACCTAGTGTGTACTAGACAAGAACTGAACCAACAGAGCTGCACCCTCAGCCTGGTTTTTTTTTTTAATGGAAAATAATTATTACATTTATTTACTCAGGCATTTATTTTGTGTGGCAGGCGTCAGAACTACATGTTGAGCATGTAGAGGTTACGGTGGTTGGTCTCCTTCCTCCTGCGAAGAAAACTCAGGGCATCAGATTTGGCAGCATGAGTTCAACTTTACCCACTGAGCCATCTTGCTGGACCCTTCTTTTCCTTTTCCTTGATTACGTTTATAAGGACAAGGATTTTTTTTTCTTTAAAAAAATATATATTCCAGGGGGCTGGAGAGATGGCTCAGTGGTTAAGAGCACTGACTGCTCTTCCAGAGGTCCTGAGTTCAATTCCCAGCAACCACATGGTGGCTCTCAACCATCTGTAATGGGATCTGATGCCCTCTTCTGGTGTGTCTGAAGACAGCTACAGTGTATTCATCATATAAATAAAATAAATTTTAAAATTATATATATATATTCCAGAGTCTTCTTCAAAATCATTATGAAGTCAAGCTCTCCTCAGACTCACAGTGATCCTCTTGCCTCAGCCTCTCAAGTTGCTGAGATTACAGATGTAAGCCTGGGTGGCTCACTGGGCATGTTTTCATTTTCCTTGAGTGGATATCCAGGAGTGGTCACCCGTGTTAAACCTTTTGAAGAAGTGTGGCCTGTTTTCCACAGAACAATTAAGGAAGACATGCAACATTGACCCCTGTGCTCTGCATGTACATCCTCAGACAGGCATGTGCACCCTCCCGCACCCATGCAGACCCACATGAACACATCCACGTACCATGTACACAAATAAAGGGAAAGGGGGAACTGGAACCCCATACCTAAGCACGATGCGGCAAAGCTGGGTAGCTGTAAACAGGGATGTCAAAAGGAGCTGGGGGTGGGGAGCCTCACCAAGAGCAAAGGTGTAGACCGACAGTACACCATAACCTTTCATTACTAGGAGAAGGAAGTACCTGTGACGGGGAATTGTGTGTTCAGGGTATCACTGCCAGATGTGCTGGGGAAGCAACTCCTCCCCCAAATGAACCCTGAGTCTGTACACCATTCTCCATCTAGCCAGTAGGCACAGGCAACACAGCAGGCAGAGAAGCAGCGAGCTTCTGTGGGTTGAGATTCAGGAGTGGTTCTGCCTTTGAAGCCCACAGGATTGTATTCAGGATGTTGGCCAGGGCCAGCCGCTCTAAAGGCTTGACTGCGTATAAAGGGGCCACTCTCCTGATCGCTCACTCAAGCCTGGAGCAGTGCCATATACCTGCAATCCCCATCACTCCTGAGGCAGGAGGATTGTTTCCCAAGAGTTTGAGGCAACTTGGCCAACAAAGCTAAACTCTATCTCAAAAAGGAGGAAAAGGAGACCCATGCACAAAGCTGGCTGGTTGGCCACGAATTGCTGCTTCCTGTTCAAGGTTCAGTCTCTTACCATTTCCATAGGGACACTAGACTGATGACGCAGTAGCCAGTTCCCAGAGCAAGGAATTCAAAAGACAGCAAAATGAAACAATGCCTTTTATGACACTGCCCTGGAAACTGCACAGCACCAGAAATACAGCATTCCTGGCGGAGGAGCAGATGAGCCGGATTCAGTGTGGGAAGGGTGTGAACATCAGGAGGTCATCTTGCAGGCTGAATACCTCACCCTGAGTGGCTCTACAGGACAAGTGGCTTGACTTGTGGAACACATAAATTGCAAGGGAGGCTGGGAGAAATCGAGGCATATTCACCAACTGTAGTGTGGGTGAACGGCAAGGAGCAGTGACCACACATAGCATCACATCAGACGACTACAGTGAACATTTTTAGGAGTTATTCTAAAAAGTCTTCAGCATTTTTCTTTAGTGTGGGCTGAATTTACTCCCCGTACAGTAGAGTGTAGATATAGGAAAGTAATTTTACAGTGGAGAGGCATGATGTTATGGCCTGTTTGGTGTTGCTGTAACAAAATGTCCTGTGCTGGGTACTTTATAAAGAAGAGTGGTTGCCTAGAATGATGGCATATGCCTATAATCCTAGAACTTTGGCCGTAGAGGTAGCAGAATCAGATCAAGGTCAGCCTGGCTACTTAGTGAGTCTAAAGCCTACCTGAGCTACATGAAACCCTGTCTTGAAAATGAAAGATAGAAAGCCAGGCAGTGGTGGCGCACGCCTTTAATCCCAGCACTTGGGAGGCAGAGGCAGGCGGATTTCTGAGTTCAAGGCCAGCCTGGTCTACAGAGTGAGTTCCAGGACAGCCAGGGCTATACAGAGAAACCCTGTCTTGAAAAACAAAGAAAAAGAAAAAGAAAATGAAAGATAGAAAGAAAGAAAAAGAGAAAGAAAGAGAAAACAGTTTAACTCCAATCTATAAATATGTAAAGGCATAGCATTGACATGGCTTCTGATGAGGGACTCATGGTAGGTGGTACCATGTGGCAAAAGAGCACACAAGACAAAGAGAAAAGAAAGAGCATCACACAGTAAGAGCAGAAGGGAGTGAGACAAACCAGGCTTGCTCTTTTATAACGACTCATCTCTTCTGCTTACTTATCCATTGAGTTATTTATTGAGACAGGGTTTTGTTTTACAGCCCAGGCTGATGTCAAGTTCATAATCCTTCTGCCTCAGTCTCCCAAGTGCTGGGATTATAGGCATGCACCTCCACATCTGCCTCAAAATTAAATTTTCTTTTAGAGCTCCAAGTCGAGAACCTGGCTGCAGGCCTCAAATCCGAATTGTTGGATTGACAGGGTCAGGAAGGTCTCTCCAGCTCAGGAGTGTGAGGCAGCCCTGAGCGACACAGTGAGACTGATCCCATCTTAAACAGGACAGATATAATCGATCACGAATCCAAGAGTGAATCGCAGTGGCTCAGCAAGTACTTACTCCCTAAGGATCTGGACCCAGAAGCCAGAATGCCTGGTAGTGTCGTCATGTTGTTCAGGACCATTTTGTTGGATATTCCTGAGGTGAGTCAGGACAGCTGGGTGTGACCATGTAGCATGGAGTCCCGGCCACTAGGGAGGCTAAGGACCGCAAGTTTGAAGCTAGCCTGGACAATTCAGTAAGGCTGTCTCAAATCCAAACCAGGACTGGGGTTGTAGCTCAGGAGTAGAGTATTTTCCTGACAGCCCACAGCCCTGGGCTCCATCCTCAGGACTGGAGAAGCAGGTCAGCAATGAATTCCTTGAGCTCCAGGGCACTCCCCCAATAGCCCAGGACACTAGTGTGGGTTCATGACAACACAGTGTCTGTATGGTCAGAGCAACCCAGGACAGAGAAGCTGACAGTTACCAAGGCTTAGACAATTTCACTTGCCCAATAAGCAGTAAAGCTGAATTTGACCCCATTCGGATTTCAAAGTCCACATCTTTTATTGGTTACAGATTAACCAAAGTTCATCACTAATGTAAACGGGGTAGTATTTTGGCTGGTAATAGAGGCTCTGAGTCTTTAGGTTTAAGGAGTCCTGGAAGAGTGAATAGGCAATGGGAAAGTGGAGAGCGGGTAAGAACAGGGGACGTTCTTTGCTCAGAACTGACCCGTTATTTCTCAGGCCCCACCTACCACTAGCCAGCTTACTCTGTCCAGAGGTTTTCCTATTAGAATGGGGCCAGGCCAGCAGAAACCCCTCTCGGGCTACTCCCACAAAGCCCTAGGCCAGCTGCATGTTAAGATAAGCTGAGCTGAGGGAGGGAAGCCAGGTCCGTGACGCCCTGACACTCCCTTAGTGATGTCTATCCACAGCAGACACTGTCCTTCCACCCAGGGCTCAGCCAAAAGGGCCTCTGGTTTTACAACCAACTCTATTGAGCTCCTAAGTATAGCCCTTCCAGAAACGTCTACAGTCAGAATTGCTCCTAATCTTCTGGTCAAGGTGACAGATGAGTCTGTATTCAGCCCAGACAGTGGGGGCTTAGCTATTATGGCAAAGAAAAAGGATGGACCCAATGCCAAGGCGAGTTGTTGACGTGTGTGAAGCAGGAAAGTGAGGGTGACAGGGCTATTTTTGCCCTATCAAGGGGCTGTCAGCAGGCAGGAGGCAAGGCAGATGCTACAGGGAACCCTGACATCAGGACTGGACCTCACATCCTGAAGGACCCACAGCTGCCCTCATTGTTCACAAAGACACTGGGTGGGAGGGGCCATCTCTGGTTCAGAGACTGGAGGAGAGGACCACAGGTTCCATCATCCACTTTATAGAATGAACCCCTTCCCACTCACTGCCTCTTCTTGTGTCTTTGTGCTAAATGGCTTTGTCCTGGGTTCTGTTCAGCAATGAGCGTCAGACAGAAGGGACTATGACCCTGGTAGACTTCTTGATGACCTGGCACAGGGGCCAGCAGGTTGTCAGAATCAGCAGCTGGCAAACGTGTCTACACAGATCACCAAAGGTGCCTTCTTTACCTGAAAGCCGCTCTCCTGGAAAGGCGCTCCTGAATGGCATCCTTTTGGGTTGCAGAGCAGGATGGGGCAGGATTCTAGCCCGAAACACTGAGCCAGTCGGAAGAGGTTCCCTCCGCCCTCCCTCGTGACCCCTAGCATCACCGTCTTCCATTGCTGCGTCTGAACCCCTCTGTGGACAGCTCATTTCCATACTCACCACATGGCTTCATAGCCTCTGACTCTCCAGGCTGACCACAGTGCTGCCTCTGTGAAGTTCCTTCTAAAGAACCACTGTGTGATCAGACAGGCTGATAATAGCCACTGGGAAGGCTGAGGCAGGAAGATCACAAATTTAAGGCCAGATTGGGTGACTTCGTGAGACCTTGTCTTATAGAAGGTGTGTGTGTGTGTGTGTATGTGTTTTGCAGGGGATTGAGGGGGAGGGAGTACATGCCCTGGTGCACCTGTGAAGGTCAGATGACAACTTTTAGGAGTTGGCTATCACTGGGCAGTGGTGGCGCACGCCTTTAATCCCAGCACTTGGGAGGCAGGGGCAGGTGGATTTCTGAGTTTGAGGCCAGCCTGGTCTACAGAGGGAGTTCCAGGACAGCCAAGGCTACACAGAGAAACCCTGTCTCGAAAAAACAAAAAAAAAAAACAAAAAAAAAACCCAAAAAAAAAAAAAAAAAAAAAAAGGAGTTGGCTATCTTCTTCTACCATGTGAGACTAAATTCAGGTCTTCAGGCTTGGTAGCAAGCACCCCTACCTGCTGAGCCCTCTCACTGTCCCAAATTTTTACATTTTAATAGATCAAATTGCCTGCCTGAAAAAAAAAAACTTGTGGTGATTTTGGAACATTCCTGCAAAGGGTTCTTGTTTAGCTCCAGATTCACCAACACGATTACCATCTCTTGAAATCTCCTCGATCAGACTAGAACACACACAGACCCACACATGTGCACTTACACAGACATACATGATGCTTTTTTTTTTTTTTTTGCTTCATAGTCTCTAATTTTTTTAAAAAAATTTTATTTTTACATTCTTTTAAATTATGTATGTGTGTGTGTGTATCACTTGTGGGTATGTCCAGTAAGCATGGGTGCCAGTGGCATCAGATGCCCTGGAGCTGGAATTACAGATGGTTCTGAGCTGCCATATAGGTGCTGGGAACAGAACTCAGGACTTCCGAAAGAGCAGTAAGCGCTTTACCAGTGAGCCATCACCCCAGCCCTTTCCCCATTTTCTTTATCTTTTTCCTCCCTTTTTGCTCCAGCCCCGCTCACTCCAGCCCAAAGATTATTTATTTATTATATGTAAGTACACTGTAGCTTCTTCAGACACACCAGAAGAGGGAATCAGATCCCATTACAGATGGTTGTGAGCCACCATGTGGTTGCTAGGATTTGAACTCAGGACCTCTGGAAGAGCAGTCAGTGCTCTTAACCGCTGAGCCATCTCTCCAGCCCCTATTAGACTCTCTTTTAAGACCTCAATACACAGCAGGGAAATCAGCCATGTTATGCCTGACACACACCCACATTTAACCTGTGTGCTGTAGTGTTTCCCTTTTGTAGTTGTCTTCTGACTTTAGGGTGGGGAAGGGCTGCTGGGTATGGAACCATGGCACACTACAAGCTGAGCTGTGCTATGACCCTGAGCAGCACTCCAGCCAGTCTTCAGTGTGGCAGCACGAGGCACAACCCGGACAGATCAGATGGCAAACTGCTTGATAACTCGCCAGACGAATTACCAATTTAGGTCCTTTGTCTACAGACTGAGCAAGAAGGCAATATATACTTCATGGAAGTTGGTGGGCGCGTGTGTAGAGGCTAGGAGAGGATGCTAGGTGTCTTCTTTTATGGCTTCCCACCTTATTGACTTAGGATAGAGTATCCCCATGAACCGGAAGCTCACTCTCTGGCTGGCCAGTGAACTCTGGGAATCTGCCATGTCTGCCCCACTCCCACCCCCACCCCCAGAGCTGGTGTTCAGGCACATGAAACCGTGCTGGGGTTTTTCTTATGTGTGGGCTAGGGATTCAAACTCAGGTCCTCATGCTTTTGTAAAATGAGCTCTTGTTACCCTGCTATCTCCTTGGAGCCTTATGAGGATTATTATGAAACAGAATGAGCTCACGGTCTACACAGTGTTTGCCACACAACAACTGTGTTCAAATAGTTTAATTTTTTTTCCAGTGACACTTACTGGTCTTATCCTGGTACAGCAGCACATTCCTGTAGTCCAAGTTACTTAAGGGGCTGAGCCAGGAGGGTCATTTGAGTCCAGGAATTCAAGAACCTCCTAAGCAATGTAGCGGCGAGGCCTCCTTCAAAAGGAAAAAATTATTGTTGTTGTTGTTGTTGAAGGCAAGTGTGGTAGCACATCCTTATAATCCCACTACTCATCTGAGGCCAACCTGGGCTACATACTGAGCTCTAGGCCAGCCTTGGCTACATAGTAGGATCCTGTTTCAAAAACGGACAAAGAAACAAACAAAATCATTTAAGGCTTATGAGTTTCATGTCACACTTACAAAGTTTTCTTCATTCTAAGATTTAAAAAAATATTCCCAGAGGGCACTGCTACTTTGAAGAATCTGTTGGGGGAAGACTTTTGAGTCTCGACACCTAAGAGAGAAACAAGAACTATTAAAAAAGACAATGGTCATCTTTGTTTGTTTGTCTGTCTGTTTTCTGGGACATGGTGTCTCTGTGCAACAGTCTTCCTTGGCTGGCCTGGAACTCGCTCTGTAGACCAGGCTAGCCCCAAACTCATAGAGATCTGCCTGCCTCTGTCTTCTGAGTGCTGGGATTAAAGGGGTGCACCGCCGGCACTTGGACCGACGGAGTTCTTTTTACCTCAGGGTCTTCCCTTCCTTCCCTATTTTACTGTCTTGTATGTTAGTTTGACATTTCACAGGCTAGGATTGACACTGACACACCCCCTGCACCCCCACCAGCCCCAGCCGGGTCCCTGAGAGGCCTGCCTACACACGTATCATGTGGAAGCATAGGAAAAGCTATCTTCAAGGCTCTCTTAGTGAACTGGCCCCTTGGAGTCTTGGTCTCAGGTCTAAAGAGTGGGCCTGGGAGCTGATAGAGCAATTTTCAGCCTGTAATTGTGAGAAGTTGAGCTAGGGGATAGAGAGTTTGGGCCAGATTGGGTTCCATATTGAAACTCTCAGAAAAAAAAACAAACAAAATCGCCGGGCAGTGGTGGCATATGCCTTTAATCTCAGCCCTTGGGAGGCAGAGGCAGGTGGATTTCTGAGTTCGAGGCCAGCCTGGTCTAGAGTGTGTTCCAGGACAGCCAGGGCTACACAGAGAAACCCTGTCTCGAAAAACAAACAAACAAACAACAAAACAAAACAAAACCAACCAAACCAACAAAAACCAGAATGGTGGGGCTGGAGAGATGGCTCAGTGGTTAAGAGCACTGGCTGCTCTTCCAGAGGTCCTGAGTTCAAATCCCAGCAACCACATGGTGGCTTACAACCATCTGTAATGAGATCTGATGCTGTCTTCTGGTGTGTTTGAAGACAGTTATAGTGTACTTACATATAATAAATAAATAAATCCTTTAAAAAAAACCAGAATGGTGAGCTATCTCTCCCAGGCCTCAGAAGGTTTTAGCTGCCACTGAGTGGCAGGCAGTGTTGCAGCAACACACAGACCAACCCAGAAGCTACAGTGTGGGAGCTGAGCAGTGCACAAGACGTGTACCTTCAAAAGCGTCATGGTGGGAAAGACCTTCCTCAAAGAAGGAAGCACCTACTTGGTGGTAGTCCAAAGGGCATTGAAAGCATCCCAAACAGTGGGAAGGGGGCAGCAATCTGTAGCCTACAAATTCCATGCCTGTGATGTGCCTGAGCCCTTAGCTGCAGAGGCCCAAGGTTGGGGAGCTGATTGGGGTGCTCCCAGAGAGGAAGAGGAAGGATAGGGAGATGGGAGGCAACCATGAGGAACCAGTTCTCAAAACAGCCGAGCTGGAAAACCCAGAAGCTTCTCCTTTTGGCTCCAGATGTGACTGGCCAGATAGTCCTAAGCTTGGCTTCATTCTACAAAGGTTGCTGGCTTTGCTTATCCTTAAACACAGCCCTGCTCCAGTTCCTAGGTGACTGTGAGTCTGTAAGATTACTCATGTGCAAATACCCTTTTCTGAGCACTCCACGTTTGACGCCCTCTGTACCCTTTCTGTTGCTAATTTAACTGAAATTGGTCAGTCTCTGGGGCTTTGTGGTGGCTTCTGTGTGTTGGAATTCCCAGGGTTCTGCAACCAGCCACTGTCACAAAACCCTTCACACACACACACACACGCACACGCACACGCACACGCACACGCACACGCACACGCACACGCACACGCACACGCACACGCACACGCACACACACACACCCAAACGCATGCACGCACAAATCCAGATGTCAGGGTGTGCAGCCTCACCTGGCTATCCAGCTCTGACTCCTGACCCACTCTGTTTTCGTTCTTGATCCAGGCCAGAACTTATTTCACTACCACTGTACCCTGACACAGAATCTCCAGGGAGGGCTCTGCCTCCTGGGACTGGTATGATGACAGTTTCCCATTGCTATGGGCCATCCTTTGTAGGCAGTTCTACTATCTGCATGCAGTGTAAGTAAGGGCTTAGAGCTGGGACGGATAGGTACCTTCCATGCAGATCTGAATGCCTCTCCATACCTCTAGAGCCAAGGAATGAAGTCCCACGGGAAGGGGGGGTGGTGGTCAAAAGTGACTCTTTACTGAGAACATAGTCACAGCAGAGAAAGCTTGCTGCAGAAGGCTGTCTCAGGCCTGTCCTTGGGGGAGGGGGTATTTGGTGGATGCTGTGAAAAGCCCAGCTCTGGTTTCAGCATACCTGCTTTGTGACAGTGGAAGGTTTCCTCACTGTGTAGCTGTTTCCTTGTTTATAGAATAACAAGGTTGGACGCAGTCTGCCAACAACACCCCATTGCACTGAGTTTGTGGGAAAGTACCCACAGTTTGAAACTCAGTGCCTTGAAATGGGGCTAGCCCTTTCCAGGGAAGAGGAGAGATATCCGCTCCCAGCTTCCACCTCTGAAGGTGTCTGAATTTGTGCTTTTTACTGCTCCTTAATCCTGGCTCTTGAGAAATGAGACCTTCTAGCCTTGCTGGCATCACAGACTGAGAGGAGGGAATCTCCACTCACCCCAAAATAAACACCTAGACTAAGCTGGGGCTCTCACTGTTTAGAGAACAACTTTAGGCCAGTTCAAGAACAACAAAGTAGACACTGTGCATCCCAGGGCTGGTGGTCCTCTTTGTCAGAGACCCCTAACCCTTCTCTCCCGTACTTGGCTTCTCTGGACCTGCTCGGGCAGCAGCCCTAAGGCCTCCCACTTAGCTTAGCGCGCTTTCCCTCCCTCCCCTTTTGGAGACAAGGTTTCATGCTGTAACCCAGGCTGTTCTCAAACTCATAATCCTCCTGTCTCTGCCTCCTAAGGCAGAGATCCTCCTATGGCAGAATATTCCACATGTGTGCTATATTCCTGGCCTCAAATACATTAGCTAAGTGATCTCCCCAGGAGCTATAAGACCAGCCCAATATCTGGTGCCTTTTGTTTTGCTTTCATGTATGTCTGTGTGAGGGTGTCGAATCCTGTGGAACCTGAGTTACAGACAGTTGTGAGCTGCCATGTGGGTACTAGGAATTGAACCAGGGTCCTCTGGTAAAGCAGCCAATGCTCTTAACTACTGAGCCATCTCTCCAGACCCCATGTCTGGCTTTTTTTTTTAACACTTAAAAACAGAACAAAACAGTAGGCTAGCAAGATGGCTTACTGGGTAAAGGTACATAGCATCAAGCTTAATCCCCTAAGTGGGACCCCTGAGACCCACGTGGTAGAAAGAAGAAAGTCACCTCTGGAAAGCTGTCTTTTAATTGCCCCATCCACGCATAAGTAAATAACTCACTCTGAGGAAAAAGGAAAAAGCATACATGATAGTCTTAACTGTCAACCTGACTGGATATAGAATTATCATGGGGGCTAGAGAGATGGCTCAGAAGTTAAGAACATTGGGTGCACTTCCAGAGATCCTGAGTTCAATTCCCAGCAACCACATGGTGGCTCACAGCCATCTATAATCAGATCTGGTGCCCTCTTCTGGCCTATAGGCATACATGCAGGTAGAATGCTGTATAATAAATAAATAGATAGATAGATAAATGTCATGGAAACCTGCTACCATAGCTGTGACTGCGTTACCTGGGAAGGTTTAACAGAGTAGAAGAGGCTCACCTCAGATGCAGACAGTACCACCTTAGGTCCCAGAAGCCCAGAGTAGTACCTCAGGGTAAGGAGGTAGATGTCAACCTTGCATGCCCTCACCTTCTAAAAATACTAAGGAAGCATGAGCCCTGTGTGTCACCACACAGCTATCCAGTTGCTCCCTGTAGGGTCCCTGTCTGCCACCTAGCACCTGCTCCCTTGGGCCTCTTACTTGACAGCTGACTTGGGTACCAGCGTTCATCTCCTTTCCGCATGTGGACACAATGTGGCCAGCTGTCCCACCGTCCTGATGCTTTCCCTGCCATGGTGCATCATCCCTCAAACTGTTACCCAGGACACAGCCTTCCTCCTTTAGGTTGCTCCTTATCAGGTATTCGGTCAACAAGAAAAGTAACCATGTAATACAATATGGGAGCTTGGCAGAGCATGTGTCTGGCGTGCACAAGGCTCTAGGTATAATTCTCAATACCAATCAATAAACAGACAGAGAAAGAAAAGGAATAAAGGAATCTGTCGGTGGGAGCTGGAGAGGTAGCTCAGTAGTTAAGAACACTGTACCCCTCTTTCAGAGAACCCTGGGTTCAATTCCCAGCACTCACATGGTTCCTCACAGATGTCTGAAACTCAAGTTCCAGATTATCCAATGCCTCTTCTGGTCTCTGAAGGCACCAGATACACACATGGTGATACACACATGGTGCACAGATACACACTGAGGCAAACACTTATATACATGAAATAATAAAATTTTTAAAAATGTATCCTAGGCAAGGCCTAAAGACAAGACTGTTATAGTTCAGTCCATATCCTATCAGACTTATATACATATGTAAATATATGTGTTTATAAATAAGATGACACCATCACTCTTTGTAATATTAGTATCCCCTTTTTAGCAGGTCACTAACAGAGGTCCCAAGTCACATGGCAACTAAGGGGAGGTGCTGAGTCCCAACTCATGTGTCCTGAATGTCCATGGCCTTCAAATGGGCTAAGGTTCAAACTCCAAATAAGCTAACAGGACATACACATGAAAACAGAACCCTGGCCAAAGAAGGGCTGGCTCTCACATGTAAGCCTAAAGCTGCCTTGTGTCCCAAATTCCAGCCTGAGGAGCTGGGCTGGCCCAGGTGCTCCAGAGTTCTCTCAGGCGAATCTGGCCTTGGTTTTATAGAAAAGCCATGCAGTGATGGAGGCAGCTGTCAAGCAGAAGGCTTGAGGGAGCAGGTGCTAGGTGGCAGACAGGGAGCAACTGAATAGCTGTGTGGTGACAAGCAGGGCTCATGCTTCCTCTGTATTTTTAGAAGGTGAGGGCAAGCAGGGTTGATATCCGACTCCTTACCCTGGGGCACTGCCTTGGGCTTCAGAAAAGCTTTGTGGCCAGGACAATGCCAGTGAGGGGGAGATGAGCAGACACTAGTGACCTCCATCTGCCCATCCATCCATCCATCCATCCATCCATCCATCCATCCATCCATCCATCCACACGTCTATTCATATGCAGACACTGTGCTGGGCACTAGAGGACTGACTTGACCAGGGGACAAGACCAAGAGCTGTGAGTGGTAGACAGAATAGTGCAAAGGTTAGGGGGTTGGAACTCTGACCTAGAACAGACCTGAATTCAAGTCTCGACTCTTCTGCCTCTCAGCTGTGTGACCTTGGGCAAGTCAATCTCTCAAACTAAGACGCCCTCAGAGGGTTTTAATGAAAGATGAATGGGTGGATGCATGTGAAGAATTTGAAAGAACATAATGCACCAGGTGTGGTGGTGCACGACTTCACTCCCTGCACTTGAGTCAGTAAGGGTATTGAAGAGGGGCAGACAGATAAGCAGGTAAAGGCTCTTGCCACTTGAGCCAGCTGATCTGAGTTCAATCTCCTGACCCACATTCGATGCCCCTTCCAGAGGACTCAGGTTCGTTTCCTAGCACCCACATGTTGGTTCATAACCATTTGTAATTCCAGTTCCAGGGAATCTGATGCCTCCTTCTGGCTTCTGAGGACACCGAGTATACACTTGGTACACAGGCATATATGAACACAAACTCATACACACACACACACACACACACACACACACACACACATATATATGTGTCATATATATATATATATATATATATATATATATATATATATCGGTCAGGTCAGGCATGGAAGTATATGCCCATAACCCCAGTTCCCCAGGAGGTAGAGGCAGGAAGTTTTTTGAGACCAGGAATTCAAGGCCACTTAGGTAACAGTGATGGTGAAAACCTAAAGCCCCAGCACTTGCAAGGTGGAGCAGGAGGATTAGGAGTTCAAGGTCATCCTCAGCTACTGAAAGGCTACATGAGACAGTCTCAAAAAAAAAAAAAAAAAAAGCAGCTGGGCTGGAGGTGTAGCTCAGTTCAGTGGGTGTGAGGGGTTGCCTCCTCCTAGACACCAGTTTTTATCTTGGTCCCCATGACTGGAGAAGGACAGAGAATCTGCCAGTTTGCCAGAGTCTGATGCCGGGCTGTTTCCTGTGGGATCCCTTGACCTTACTTAGGAAGCTACTTTAGCTACTTTGTTATGGGTTTGCTAAATCCAGATTAGGCCTACACAGCTTCTGGGGAGAAGGAAATCTTTCAGAAGAAGGTTCCTTCTACCCTTCAGAAGCAGAGATGCAGCAAGGCTTCGTGGGGCCCTAAGGTCACTCAGCAGAGACAAGGCAGGCAGGCTCAGGTCAGATCCCCGGCTCCACACAGAACTCTGCCATTGCTTGCTTGCTCTTCCCCCCCTTGGTTCTCTTCAGCATCAGAGGTGCTGCACAGAGTGCGGGGTGGGCTCAGTGACTGTGTCCTGGCATCTCATGGTGATATTGGAATCCTGAGACCGGAAGAGAGAGCGGCCATGTGAGGTCTCCAGCCGCACCTGCTGGGAGAAGAAGGAGTGAGTGCTGGGTGAGGGCAAAGCACCTCAGCTGGGTCAGGGTCCCAGGTGGGCACAGTCCTACTGACTCATGCTGGCAAGCCAGTCAGAAGGGGCCCCTCAGGACTGTCATCACTCCAGCGCTGGTGACTGTGCTCCCAGCATCCTCTCTTGTTGATCTCCTCTATCGTCTATTTCATCTGTGGCCATGACCAAGGATACTGCAGTAGACACTGAGCATTCCTTGCTGAGCAAGCAAGATACTCCAATGAAGGGGGTCATGGAGCACACCTCCTCTTCCTTCTGTCTGTTAGGCCCTTTCTGAATGAATGCAGTGTTCATTCACTCATTCATTTGCCCTGTCAGGTGGGGTGCTGCAGCACTGAGTGAGACAAAGTCCATAGCCCCTGCAGCACCCATTGGGATGGGACAAAGGGTCATTTTATCTCCTGGCTTCCCCACTTTAGACACTGTATTCCCTGCTGATCCGTTTTAGGAGATTAGGAGGGCAGGACTATGAGGCAGGCAGGGTTCTTCACTGCATCCCAGATGTCTGCGTATGATAGGAGCTGGGGATGTGTTTGCTGAACTGGCCTGAACTGGCAGGCATCTTGGCAGGCTCCCTCCAGGCTGGGTGGGGTGGGAAATTCAGCACCTTCTCCTTCCCCACCTAGCTGACAGATACCATCGCCTGCATGGGGGCCTTCTCACCTGGA
The DNA here is from genome assembly GCA_028551405.1 of Uromys caudimaculatus. NCBI lineage: Eukaryota > Metazoa > Chordata > Mammalia > Rodentia > Muridae > Uromys > Uromys caudimaculatus. Next base: position 25,865,425 of record CM052700.1, on the reverse strand, counting down.
CTACAGCCAGAAACTGTTAGGACTTCTTGTTCTAATTGCCTGACATTCCAAGCAAAGAATTCTCGCCTTTTGAAATGTATGCTCTAGTGGGGACACCAAGCTCACTCTCACCGTGGTGTGTAAAGTTGAGTTTCTGCTTCATAACTAATTTCTGGTTTTGTTGTTGTTTGGAGACAAAATCATGCCTGCCTGCCTTCCTTTCTTTTTTTTCTTTCTTTGCTTATTTATTTTTTGTTCTACATTTTAGACTTCTCTCTGGATTTAGGTCCTCCATTACAGCTTGGAGAAAAACAGTCACTCAGATGTACTGAGGTGGTAGAGCTCTTCTTCAGCACCCATGACGCCTCAGCTCTGGTGTGGCTGAGAAGATGAAAAGAAGGGGCCTCAGGCTCTCTGAGGCAAGGTCTATAATGGGGGACAGAAGCTGCCACCCATACTGGCTGCTGGATAAAATGAAACACGGGCTTTGTTTCATTGGTTTTTCTGTGGGAGAACCTAGAAATTCTACATTAAAATACTTTAGACTGGTCCTTTGAGGGTTTGTTTGCTTAGTTTTTGAGGCAAGGTCTCACTCTTGAAGCCCAGGTTGAACTGGAACACCCCGTGTAGCCCAGGCTAGCCTTAAACAGTCCTCCTACCTCAGCTTCTTAAGTACTGGGATTGAAGGTGTGAACCACAATACTGGGTGGGCCTTTTGAGGCTTGTGGAACCTGGATGAAGTGGCTTAACGACCCAGGGGCCAGAGCCTGCCTGGGTTCAAATCCAGTAACTCTAATACTTAAAAACTAGGTTATTCTGGGCAACATTACTGAACTGTTCTGACCCTTAGTTTTCTGGGGTAGAAAAAAGGTGCTATTAATTGCGTTAAAATGCAAAATCAACATGAAACTGTAGCATAGGCACTTAGAAGGAGGTTTCCAGGGCAGCCAGGGTTGGGGCAGTGGGCCTCAGACCCGACTTTGCACTGATACCACCTGGGCGCATCTCTCATGAGTGTCTGATTCAGCCATGAAAACCAGAGAACCTGCCTACCCATTCACCACCCCTGTTGGGCATCAAGCCTACACATGAAAGGGAAGTGGTCTGTCACCAAGTCAAGCCTCTGGCCCAGCACCTTCATTACATGCGCTCTCCGTGCGTTCCCCATGCTCCCCGTGCTCCCTGCTGCTTCTGCTTCTACATCAAATCCACACGTGTTGAGAACCCTATTCAAGAAAGAGTGCAGGCCTTAGGACTTCCATATGGTCACATGCCCTTCAGATCTGACGGCTGGGACTTCGGTTCCTTCATGTACACATTTGGACTAGTTCCTCTGTAAGAGCTGTGCCCGTCAGGCGGCATTGTCTGTGACTATTACTCTTTCCGTGTTAACTCTTTTACTTGGCTCTTAAAAACTGGATCAACAGCCGGGCAGTGGTGGTGCACGCCTTTGATCCCAGCACTTGGGAGGCAGAGGCAGGCGGATTTATGAGTTCGAGGCCAACCTGGTCTACAGAGTGAGTTCTAGGACAGCCAGGGCTACACAGAGAAACCCTGTCTCGAAAAAAAAACAAAAACAAACAACAAAAAAACCCTGGATCAATAGAGCAGTGAGCAGATCAGCAGAGGTTGGTTGGGTGGACCTGGAGAATATTGCTTTGGGGGAAACTCCAGAGCCAAAGTGGACTCTAGAGCTAAATGCCTAGAGCTAAGTGGGGCTGGAAACCTCAGAGCCAAGTTCTGACCTAGATCTGGTCTGGGGTGAGCACTGGGGGAGAACAGATAGATCCGTGAACAGTTTGTATGTGGTGAATCCATGGTTAACTGCACTCTGCACTGGCAAAGTTCTGTCTGCAGGGGAGCTGGACAAGCTCCCGGGAAAGAGTAAGCAGGCCCCGCCGAGTTCTCCCACGCAGGCCCTCCCTTGCAGCCTCCCTGCACATTCAGCCTCCTCTAGAGGAGGATCAACCCCGTTGGCCCCCTGTACTTCTCCACTTGGGCTTCAGAAAACTCGGATTCTGGCCGGGGAGGGGCTGAGCTAACCTGAGCCTCTCTGAGCTGTTTCCTGGCCTCCCCTGCTGGACAACCGCAGCACCGCAGTCCCCCTCCCCCCGAAGGCCACGCCCCTCATCTTTAATGTTGCAGTGTCCAGACCCAGGCCTGGGGCCTGGGGCAAGAGCTGGAGCTTCCCATGAGGCTGAACCCTAGGCTGGAGGAGTTTTCAGCGCCAGTCAGGGATTATCACCAGAATAACACGCAAAGGACACCCCGCCCTACCGCGGATTAAAGGCTGTTGATTTTTAAGGGCAAGACCGCTGCTCTTGGCATGGAAGGCCAAGGGCAGCACAGTGGCGGCATGGGGCCTGCCCCAAACAGAGAGTCGCAGGAATCTGCCCTTTTGTGGGTTTTGGCCTGAAGACAGTGACAGCACCGGGCCTGTCAGCCTTTCATGAGGATTACAGCTGAGTGGAGTCCAGGAGAGAAAAGACAGTCCTTGGGGGTGGAGCAGGGTTTCCAAGACACGTCCCAAGCCACACCCCTGTCCCTGAAGTAATGCCCCACCCTAAAGCTCTTTTCTTTAGTAAATTTGTGGAAAAGCACTGTGTATTTGAGACACTTAAGTTCCTTCTTCAGCATCCTAGCACCAAACACAAGCAAGGCACTGAGCTTGGGAACCGTGCAACCCAAGAATATGCAAGAGAGGATCTAAAGAGTAGACACAGTAGCTGGGCATGATGGGGCAACCTAAGTTCAGGACCAACTGGGCTATGCAGTGAGACTTTGTCCCAAAGGAGTCGGGAAGACAGCAGAAGAGGGAGCCATCTAGAGGCTTACAGACCAAAGGCCAGCACAGACAGGGGAACAGAGCCTATACCCAGAGAAGGGGTTTAGTAGAGAGTAGAGGGGTTTAGTATGCTTCCCCCAGGGGCATAGGACAGACAGACCTCCAGGACAGGCAAGAAGGGTGGAGTATGTTCAGGGAATGGTGACTAATGTGTGCCATTACTTCTTAGCATCCTGCTCCGGGCATAGGCAGAACCTTCAGAACGTTAGCTGTTAGCCCGCCCCATGGGGAAGGGTGGGGAGAAGAGTAAGAGACAGGCTGGAGAGATGAGCAGCCCAGAAGGGAGAAGGCTGAAGGCCAAGGGCAGGGACCCTGGATACACATTGTCATCCAGCTTGGGAGAACAATTCCTTTCTTGGGAGACTGGTGTGGTATGACATGCCAGAGGCTGCTCAAGGGGTAGAGAGAGGCATTACAAGTCTCTGGGGCTTGTGGAAAAGCTAAATGGTGCTACACCAAAAGTTGGGCTGAGACAGGCCCTGAGTCAGAACAGATTATTTAAAATGCCTGTAGACCACATATCACATATGGGAATATTATCTTGAGTTGGCGGGTTGTCTGCTTGTCTTATATCTTAAGTATTTCTCAAGGGCCTGCTTCCCCTCCTTCCTCCCTCCCCTTTGATGCTGATGATCAAACCCAAGGCCTCATGAATTCTACAAGGCAAGCATTCTACAAGGGAGCTTAAGCCCCAGATGCACACAGCAAACAGGACAGATGTTCCCATCTCACAGCAGAAGAGGCTGAGGTCGACCAGTTCTCCCAGATGCTTCTGCTCCCTTTGAATACTTGGAATCCAAGGTTTGCCTTGGATTCAAATTCAGGTCTGGGTCCTCTCTGCCTCAGCAGTGCAGGGGTTGGGGACACAGGCCTGGAGGACTCAGGAAAGTCTGGAGTAAGCTTCCCTGGGGCTGAGGGCTCGACTTCCTTTGAGCAGTGTGCCCTTATTAGACTACTGGATTGCCTTCCTTCATCTCACAACCACGTAGTTCATCTCTAGGGTTCTTTGTTTTGTTTCTCTCCCAGGTTGTCCTTGCTTTCCTCCTATCCCAGCCTCCTGAGTGCTGGGATTACAGACATGAGCCACCACGCATTGTTCATATGTTCATCATTAGACCCTAAGCATGTTTTAGCTTCTGGGACATTGTAGGGGAGGGTTTAAAATACAGACTCCAGTACAGAGAGAAGGGCACTCGGCTGTGTGGTTTGGGTGAGTTCCTTGGGCTCTTTGCATTCTGCTCACGACATGGTGATGCTCTCATCTACTTTGCAGAGCTAAGTGAGGACTAAGCTGACTCATGTCCTGTATTTAACACTGTGCCAGATGCCAGATATGTCCTCCATAACCATGAGCTATATGGTTCCAGGGTGTTGGAGCTACACAGCCACACAGTATATTGGGCCAACATGGGCTCCAGTGCAACCCAGTGGGGCAGGCCCATCCCCTTCCCAAGCTAGACTCTGATAGGGCAGCAGAACACCCCAACACCTCCTTAAAACCCATTAATAGAATAATTTTCCTAAGGTTACCATTTAAACAACCACTCTAGGCTGGACCCACCCTTTCCTGGGATGGGAAATCAGCCTCTGGAAGCCTGGGACTCACCACCAATTTTCTAGGTGCTCTTGGAATTCTTAGGTAGACTACTGTTCTGAGGCCAACTGACATTTGACCTACTCTGCAAGGTCTGGGTTTGAGCTGACACACAGAAGGACTGCCTGCATGACTTTTCTCAAAACTGACAGGAGTGACTCATCCAAAGGTCACCAGTGCCTGGGGCTGTATGGGGCAAAGTGATTCACTGTCTCTAGCCTGGCCTGGCCCCACAGCTGCCTGGCCTTAATTCCTCTCAGCAGATATTCTCAAGTCTGAGACTCTCCACCCAGAGGAGGGAGCCTCCTCTTTCTTAGATGGCTCTGCTAAAAAGAACTCAACTCCGTACTGTACTTGCACAGACAAGGACAGGGTTGGGAGAACTGGCCTGCTCACACATCAGCTTGACAGATCAGGGAAGGGACCAGGTCTCCACCTTCAGCTGGACTCTGGGTCTTTTGTAGCCTCTTGATAGAACAATTTTATCCAACACACACACACACACACACACACACACACACACACACACACACACACACACACACACACAGCATGAGACAGCATCCCTGTAATCTCATTTCTAAGAAAAAGCAGAATGAGCTGGTGGACATCACGGTCCCTGATAACCAGAATGTCAATAGACAACATGACAATGTGTTTACTTTTCTGTTAAAAGAGCCAGTCCCTTCCTGTTTGCCTGAATTTTGTAAAGAAGCAAAAATACAGAACAACAAAGATGAAGGGCTGAATTAAGGAGCTGACTTGAAAGGATGGGATCCCCAGTCTTGGGGTTGGGTGGGGCTGGCAAGAGGGCTAAAGGAATTGTGAATTGGAATGGGGGAGGTGGGGCAAGGGGAGAGGATTAGGTCTTTGATGTGCTCACCCACGACCTACCCACCCCAATCACAAACCCACATACTTTAGTCCTGGAGGTACTCTGGGCCCCAGAACGGACCTCTGGGATTACCCCCTATTCCCTGGCATACCCCCCTCGACTCACACCGACTACAGCTGCCTTCAGGTTCCCAGGCATCCTTGGCTGGCAGGATTCTCAAGGGGCTGTTACACCTTGACCAGGGTCTCCTGGACCCCAGCCTCGGACTCAGTGTCCTTCTGTTACCGAGTGTATAGAATGAAGGAGAGCAGGCCCTGAGTAAGACTCTGAGAATTGACCATTGTGAGATAGATCTCACAATCTTGGATTCTGTCCTTACTTCTAGGGAAGAAGATTCACTCCGCCTCTCCACAGCCCAACTCCTCCAGAGGCCTGGTTTTTCCTTCTGTTGTATAGATATGAGACTAAGCACCCATGCTCTGGGTAGAACCGAGCCCCAAAGCCAGGACCTCCTCCCTAGCAGGGTTTGAGCTGGACGGGAGCTTCCAGACACCTGGCACAAGCTCTGCAGACAGGCCCTGGATGCTGTCCCTTGGCCCATGGGAGAGGCCAGGGCAAGTAGGAGCTGGGGATTCTGACTCCTTGAAACATGAATGACTCATGCTGAATGGCTCTGCTCCCTGATCCAGCCCACATTCCCGGGCCTTTGTTCTGACCTGCCGGGCTCCGGCCTTAAAGGGCCAGATCTTCCAAGACACCACCCTGCCGCCATCCCATGACCCTCACTTAGCCCTGATGGAGTTTCTAGTAGCCTTGGGCTAGGGAGAAGGATGCTACACTGCAGGATTTAGGGCTTAATCTGTGGGTCAAAACCCCTGTATTGGAAAACATAGATATTTACATTATGATCCATAACAATAGCAAACCTTGCAGTTATAAGTAGCAATGAAAATAATTTTATGGTTGGGGTCATCACAATATGAGCAACTTGTATTAAAGGGTCAAAGCATTAGCAAGGTTGAGAAGCACTGATTTACCACAGCTGATCCCTTCCTCAGGCCCAGCAGGTTGTGGGGGTGGGGAGTTTGGGAGATAGAGACGGTAGGGGGTAGGGAATCTTTTCCTCACTTACAAAGATCCAAAGAGGGGATCTTCAAAGCAATTTCCTCCAGATTCTCACAGCAGTTCCCTCTGAGCACACCTTCCTCCCAGGCTGCAGGCCTACTGTGTTCCCACCTGGGCACCCCTCCTTCATCCCTCTCTGACCCAGCTTCCTGTTCCTTTGTTTTGGTTTGGTATCTTTCTGTGTGGCCCAGGGTGGCCTTAAATTCAAAATCCTTCTGCCTCAGCCTCCCATATGTTGACATTATAGACAATATCACCAGGCTCAGCTAGCATTGGCTTTCTTAAACTGTCCCTTAACCATTGTGTCCGTAGTTCTAAGCTTCTGTCTGTGTGTTCAGGCTCCGCTTCAGGTTCCACAATTCTGTCCTGTCATATGGCTGCGGGGCACTTCCTTGGGACTGAAATATCACCCTGACACGCAGTCCCCAAGCAGCTTCTCTGAACCTCACACGCCACCCTGTGGACACAAGAGAACTGGCCTTCGGGAAAGTAGCTCAGATTAAAGCAAACTGAAAACAGTGAGACCTGAATTCAGAGAGGCCTACACCTTCTAAACCCACATCCTCTGGAAAACAGACTCTTAAAGCCACAGCGACAAAAGGGAGCGAGAGGCTGGAGGTGGAGCTCAGTAGCAGAATGAATGGTGCGCATGTGTGAAGGCCTGGTAGCATGCACACGCGTGCACACACACACAAACACAGACACACACATAGGCAAGCATGAGAGAGATTAAAATTGAGATTATAACACTTCTTTTAGATTTGGAAAGATCTGTTTCCTAGCTTCTCACCCCTTCCAGCGTTCCTTAATCTTCCTAGCCCCACCTACAGTCAATGTTAAACACCTGTTGAGTTAAGGCTCGCCCCCTGAAAGTTTTTAGAGGTAGCCTAGTCTATCAACCCTTGAACCAGGTAGGAGCTGTTTTGGAAAGAGGAAAGTCCTGAAGGATGGTAAGGGGGGGCTTGATCAGGGGATTGGGGATTGGGGGGCAGCCCATAGGAAAGCGTTATCCGGTGAGTCATCTGTTGGTGTTCTTAGAGTGACTCAGAACAGGCCTTAACCAGTGAGCCAGGACCGGAGTCTATAGTCCTGTGTCCAGTGTAACCGCTGGCTTTTGTGGGATTAGCCTGGAGATCCTTGGCTTTTAACTAATCTGACTTCACACATATTTACTTGGAAGTAATTTCTAAAAGCCGTGGGTAAGGAGTGTGGCTTCCCAGGTCCAACAAGTACACACACACACACACACACACACACACACACACACACTCTGTGTCACCACCTCCTCAGCCTCAGCACTAGCTGCAATACAGGCCCTAGAAAAATCTAGGCGGGGGGGGGGGGGGGAAGCTCAGAGAAGGACAGGACTAGCCCACACCTTCTGTGTCTACAGCTCTCTTTCCATCACTCTCTAGGCTCTGAACCCTAGTCTGACTCCTGAGGAGGCAGGGCGGATAAGCCCAGAGTGGCCCCGAACTTATATAGCAGAGGAGGACTTTGAACTTTTTCTTTTCTCTCTGGGATTTTGGTTTTTGTTTGTTTGTTTTGTTTTGTTTTGTTAAGATTGGCAGGACATGGTGGCCCATGCCTTCAATCCCAGCACCTCAGAGGCAGAAGTAGGCTGATTTCTGTCATATATATATTGTGTGTGTGTGTGTGTGTGTGTGTGTGTGTGTGTGTGTGTTATATAATATGACTGAGTGGTCTGTCTGTCTGCATGTATGCATGTAAGTGTGCCTTGTGCTGCAGGTTCCCAGGGAGCCTGGAAGAGGGTACTAGATCCCCCTGGATCTGAAGTTAGAGGTGGCTGTGAGCTGCCTGTGTTGGCTGTGTCTTCTGCAAGAGCAGCAAGTGCTCTCAACAGCTAGAAGCATTTCCGCAACCTCTGGAGTTTGTTTTTCATTTTCAGTTTTTAGTTCTGGGGGCTCGAATTGACTTCATCGTTCTGTAAACATGAATTTCATAAAGTGCTTTACAATTAAGACATCCTTCTTTGTGCCAAGGACTTCTGGCTTAGAAACAGCCTTGGGCACAGCCTCACAGCCTTGGAGTTTCCACGGGCCTTCCCCACTTGGCTTCTAGCTGTTTTAGTTATGGATACAATGTTGTCAGCCATGGCTACAAAACTAATCTTGTCACTAGAAGATCACAGCACAGAAAGGGAGAGAAGAGCTTGTTGTGGGGAAGAAACAAAGGCTTCCTCCTCATCTCCTGAAAACAAGCCAGCAATCCAAGGTGGTGGTCACTGTCCTAGCTCAGGGGTTCTGAGAGGCCCTCCTTGCCCCAGGACTTTCTTAACTTAATTTTCTAAAGTTGTGAGTAGGGTGCTATTTTAACCCCTAGGCAACGACTTTAAACAGTGCCACTCTCTCTGTTTTCACATAGCTCAGGGAAGGGATAAATGTTTTATTTTCAGCCAGGGCCACCCAAAAGTTTAATTAAAACATATTTGAACATTGTATAGATTAATTAAAATTGTGTGGACGGAGAATGTGCTTCCTTGTGAAGGTCAGTTCAAAGCTAGGTGTTTCCACAATCACTCTTCACTTTAAGACAGTCTCTCACCAAACCTGGAGTTCCTAGACTGACTAGATCGGCTACAGAGTCCAGAATCCATCCATCTCGGCTCCCAGTGCCTGACTGTCACATGAGCATGACAATCTGAACTCAGGCCTTCAAGCTTGCAGCTCCTCAAACCTGACTTGATCCTCCTGTCTTACTTCTGGAGAATGCTAGTGGGAGACTGGGAGTGAGTCCCTGGGCCGGCCCCCTCTTCCTATCTGTGCGCCCACCAGCTACTCTGTCTCACTCCTAGTCTCTTGGGCCTTTTCTCCTCCAAAAGGCCGTCTGCTGATGGACTGGCTTAACCAATTCAAGACCAGATTGGCACAGGCTACTCAACAGTTGCTAGCAATTCAAGTATTCTTTCTTTAAACTGACCAACCCTAAATTAGAGGAGAAAAACTTTTTAGCGAATTTAAAACCCGAAGCTTTCGAAAAGAGACTGGATTTTTTTATTTTTCTTTTCCTTTTGGGTCCCCCTTTGTTTTGGGGAGGGTCTCTTTCACCGAGTGTCTGTTTATTGTGTATTTCTTCACCTTCAATAAATGACTTTCTTCACCTGCTGATTCTGTCTACTGCTGTCTGTGGTGGTTGAGATTTCTCCGCTGCTCCCTTTGCACTCAAGGTTTGTCTGGCCTTTTAATTCTTTAATTGGCAGAGAAAACACAGCCAATCAAGACCCCTAGTCTGTATATCATCCAGATTATAAGTGTGTGTCACCAGCATCCATGTGTGTTGTCCTGGGGGATCAAATCCAGGGCTTTATGGATGCTAGGTAAGCAGTCTACCAACTGAACCACACTATAGAGCCTCCAGTCTGATTTTGATGGTCATGAAAAATAACTGGTGATCGGGGCCCGATGTGAGCAGCTTGTTTCACAGCGGGTAAAGAACAGGGGGTGAGTGGGTGGTGACTGTCTCCTCTAACTTTGGGGGTACTCACTCAGTCTCATTTCTTCCTGGCAGGCATGATCAATCTACATTTAATAAGAAGTCCCTGTGAATCTCCAGTCTCATCCCCTAGCCAAGGCGTACGCCTGTTTCTCCCAGCTCTTCTGCATTCCTACCCTACCTAAAGCTGGAGTACACACTTCAGTTCAGAGGCTGAGGCCGAAAGAACCGTGCCTGGGCTACAAATGAGATCCTGTTTTTAAAAAATATATATATAATGCCGGGCAGTGGTGGCGCATGCCTTTAATCCCAGCACTTGGGAGGCAGAGGCAGGCGGATTTCTGAGTTCGAGGCCAGCCTGGTCTACAGAGTGAGTTCCAGGACTGCCAGGGCTACACAGAGAAACCCTGTCTCGAAAAAACCAAATATATATATATATATATATCTCAAACTAGAACAAACCCCAAAAAAATAAAAATAGGGGGGTTGGATTTGTGTGCAGTTTTTTTTTTTTTTTTTTTTTTCTTTGTTGAAGGAGGGTTACTTTGTATGTAGTCCAGACTGGCTTTGAATTTCAAGAGAGCTACACGTGAGCCGCCATGTTCAACTGCAAAATGACTGTTAGGGTATCTTGGGTATACTTAGTAGTGTCTTTTCAATTTTTTCACTTATCACTATTGAGTGTGCATCATGCCTGTCATGGCGGGCATGTAGGTGTCAGGATGGCGCACGTGTAGGTGTCAGGATGGTGCACGTGTAGGCGTCAGGACAGCTCTGAGAAGTGGGTTTTCCTTTTCACCCCCAGTTCCAGGCATCAAGCTCAGGTCCCCGGGCTTTGGGCAGCAAGCATGGTTACCTGTTGAGCCGTCTAGCCAGTCCCATTTATTTTGAGACACTATTTAGCCCAGGCTGGCCTTATATTTGTGGTAATTGTTCTGTCTCTGCTTTTCAAGTGCTGGGATTTCAGATGTGACCTGCCACAGCTAGCTTCCTTTAAAGCCCAAAGCTTCTGATTAAACAGGCTTCTTGGTCTCAAAAGGCCTAGGTACAATTAACTACCTGAGCAAAGTGAAGCTGTGAAGGGATGTGAATAACTTCCTAGAGTCATGCTGAGTAGAAGAAACACCCAAACCCCCTGACAGTTGTGTCTCTCACCCACCCATCCATCCACCCATCCACCCACCCATCCATCCCAGTCCATACACCTCCTCACCCACATCTTTACCTACAGTCTCTCCATCCACCCACTCAGTCATCTCTCTCCCCACAGCCTGCCCGCCCACCCACCCACACTACATCCTAGAGATTGATTTTAGGTTGTCAGGCCTTGCAGTGAGTGCTTTTACTCACCAAGCCACCTCGCTGGCCCTTGTATTTTTAGTCAGGGTCTCATGTAGCTCAGGCTGGCCTCAAATACCTGCTCCTCTCACCTCTGCCTTCCTATCTAGGATCACAGGTGGCCGCCACCATGCCCTGTGAGATCACATCACTTAAGAATTTTCCTGCTTCTGGCCTCTTCTAGCTTGATCTGCCCCAAGCACCATTGCTATATTGGTCTCCTAAGTACTCTCGAGTGATTACAGAGGTCCTAATATCCCCCTCTGGGATATTAGAATTAGTGAGAACAAGAAGTTGATTTCATATCTCAAAAGTAATTTTATTTAGCAGGGCAGTGGTGGTGCATGTCTTTAATTCCATCACTGAGGGTTAGGGTGAGGCAGGCAAATCTCTGAGTTCAAGGCCAGCCTCATCTACAAAGGGAGAGCTAGGACAGCCAAGGCTATACAGAGAGACTCTGCCTTGAAAAACAAAAACAGACTATATTATTTTAAAATAACTTAAAAAATTAATTTATTTCAGCAATGGCAGGAATTGAAGCTATAGCCCAGGGCATGCTGGGAAGCACTATACACTGAGCTACATCTTGTCTCCCCAAACATTTTTTAAAGTTAAGAGCTTTCAACTAAGCTGGACAGTGGTGGCACATGCCTTTAATCCCAGCCCTTGGGCAGAGGCAGGTGGATTTCTGAGTTTGAGGCCAGCCTGGTCTACAGAGTGAGTTCCAGGACAGCCAGGGCTACAGAGAAACCCTGTCTCGAAAAAACAAAAAACGAACAAACAAACAAAAAAAAGCTTTCAACTAATATTGAAACTAACACTGAGTGCTGCATAGATGTGTATTCTAACAGCCCATGTTTGAAAACTGGTGTGTGCTGGAGTGGAAAAGAAGCTCTAGGACTCTTGACCCAGGTACTAGCTAAGGTGGGGCTGGACGTTCTGGAGGATGTGTCATTTCCATTCAGCCAGGTCTCAGATCTCCTTCTGTTGTCTGTCTTCATCTGACGACATCAAAGTGTACGGGAACAGTGAAACAGATACCCGCAATGCAGTGCTAGTTAATTCAGAGCTTAGCGGTCCACAGAGGTTCTATCCACCATTCTACTCATCCAACAGTTCGTCCACTTCTCACCTCCTCATCCGCCCAACCTTTCATTGGTTTCTGGTCATAAGCTGAACAGGGAGGGCCGTCACTGTTACCCAAGAGGACATTTCATGGCCTTTGGGAAGGGTATTAGAACCCCTGTCTTCTTCCCAGTCCCCCACAGCCCTTTACCAGATTCTCCTCTCTTCCAGCACAGGCACTCCATACCCGGAGGGAACCAGCGCATCAACCTGAACCATTATGCCACCAAGAAGAGTGTTGCAGAAAGCATGCTGGATGTGGCCCTCTTTATGTCCAATGCCACACGGCTGAAATCAGTGCTGGAGCAAGGGCCGTTCTCGCAGTACTACACCACCCTCCTCACCCTCCTCACTGTTTCTCTGCTCCTGCAAGTGGTCATTAGCTTCCTTCTTGTGTTCATCGGTAAGGAGCCTGGAGTCAGGCTTTCTGCCTTGGCGCCCCCTGGTGGTAGGAAAGGCCCCTGCATTGCATGTGAAACTTCCCAGCCCCCTGCTAACAGAGGCGTTACACCTCTATGCCTAGCAACAGATCCTACACTAAGGGCACCCCTTGTCCTATCTCCTCATACCCCATGGGTGGGCACTCCTTGAAAGCTGATAAATGAACGACCCACTAGTGAGTAGCAGTTTCTTACGTTCGCTGTATTTGTAAGCGCACCTCCCCTTGTAGACTTTTTTTTTGCTCCCAATGCCCTTTCTATGAATCATCAAGTAAATGAGTTATGTGATAGAAAACTCAAACACATTTCAGTCCAGTGATTTAATTCCTTCCTGGTAGGTCTCCAAATCCAGGTTGCTCCAAATGCATGGGTGGGGAGAGGGAAGCTCCAGGCTTTGGCCCCCCACTAGATTGACCCTTACCCACCCACCATCCACCACCACCCACACCGATCTCCTTGTCTCCACAGCCAGCCTGAACCTGAATGATGTAGAAAACCAGGGGCATTTAAACCAGCTCAACAATGCTGTCACCATTTTGGTCTTCATAACTGTGGTCATCAACATTTTTATCACTGCTTTCGGGGCACACAAGACAGATTCCACGGCTTCCAGGGTGTCCAGAAATCCTATTTGATGTCTCCCTAGGTCCCAGGTGAGTGAGGTGGAGGTCCAGAGGACCTGAGATCCAAGGGCTCACAGCAGACTGTCTCTGCCTCTGGAGGCTGGAGTACGAGGCTCTCCTTCCCCCACACCAAGAGGGAAGGTCCACAGGCCTGTGGGCAAGGGAGTCCTTGAAGAGCTAACAGGCCTTCCGCAGCACACACACAATGGGGGATGGGATACATGTCTAAATCTCCCATAATGCATGTACCATGAACGCTGTTTTATAACCATGAGCCATGGGTGGACCTGCACCTTGTGTGCTGGGTTATAGGCTCAAGCCTATCCGTGCATGCTGAGTGTTGGTACACAAGTGTCAGCCTCCAGCAGAATTGTCACAGCTGGCGCTCATTTATAAGCATGCCTCCCCCAACCCTCAAGGACACGCACCATGAAGGCTGGTAAGCTGATATCAGCCTCCCACAGTACATTCACGAGTGCTGGTATGAAGGAATAGGCTTGCCACAGTAAATAGATCACGAGAGATACAGGTGTCAGCCTCCCTCACTATGTGCCATGAGTGCTGGGTTCTAGGTATGAGCCTCCCACAGTCAGTACATGTACCATGAGGGGGACTTAGTGAAACCTGCCCTGAGACCTTTGCTCTGAAGGAATGACTATCCTTCAGTTCTTTTGCTGTTTGCGTTCAGGCAGTGCCTCTTGTAACCCAAGCTAGACTTAAGCTTCCTGTGTAACCAAAGATGACAGGTATGCCACATCCAGCTGGTTTTTAGGCAGACCCCCATCCCAGCTTGGGATGGAGTGGAGGGCCAGCATGGTCAGTGGCTGTTGTGGACTGCTGACAGGAAAAAGATGGATCTGTGGTGTTGTCTTACAGCATAGTAGCAGGCAGTGCTGGCTCCCCTACTCTGACACGAGCCAGCAGCAAGGCCCACAGTGCTCCCTAGGAACAAGCTGGAAACTGTACTTCAGGGTGTCTGAATCATCCCATTCTTTACTTACCACAGCTGGTGGACTGGGTGCAAATCCAGTCCGATTAGCCTCAGCCGGCCCTGGCCCTGTACTACCTTTTTGTCTGCTTTCCCTGCAGGAGCTGGGTCTAGAGCCACTTCAGCCTTTGTCCCTGACCTGTCGGGTTAGCACTTTCCACAGCCTCCAGGAGAGCTTCAAGGGCAATGAAGATGCCCCTGCCTCTTACCACAGCACCCGAGTTAAGGTGTGTCCTTTTATTGGGTGACGTCATTGCATCTTGGTCTGGAGGCCTGAGCTTCCAGCAGCAATAATGCGGTCTGCTAAGGCAGCGCCTGCACAGCCTGCACACTCTGGTTACACTGAATTCCTTCCCTCTGCTCCAGGCCTCAATGTTCCCTTTCTGCAAATGGAATCTATCTATAAAGATATCTGAAAATCCACCAAGTTAGTCTTGCTGTCTTCAGTCAGATGGGTTCTAAATCAGGCTGGTGCATGGATACCGTCATCATCTCCATCCTCAAGAAGGCTTATTGTCGTCTGTAGGGTGACAGAGGTCACTGTGTTCCAGACTTCTGAATACTCACATAGCTTTTTAAAGAATCTACTATAAACATACTCTACTTTTCACACTAATGATGTCTCTTAGGTATGTTCTAATTGTTCAAATGTTTGGGGCTCAGTAGTTAAGAGCACTGACTGCTTTTCCAGAGGTCCTGAGCTAAACTCCCAGCAAACACATGGTAGCTCACAACCATCTATAATGGAACCCATATATGTATATGCAGACAGAACATTAACATACATGAAACACATTAATTTTTTTAATAATTTATTTTCATTTTATGTGCATTGGTGTTTTGCTTGCATGTATTTCTGTGTGAAGGTGTCAGGTCTCCTGGAACTGGAGTTACAGACAATTGTGAGCCACCATGTGGGTGTTGAGAATTGAACCTGGGTTCTCCGGAAGAGTCACTGATCTTAGCCACTGAGCCATCTTTCTAGCTCCGAAACACAAAAATCTTAACAACATCAAAACAAACAAACAAACAAACAAACAAACAAAAACCCCAAACCAGATTTTCAGCTGGTAGGAAGTTAGTAAGCAAAAGCCCTTGCTGCCAAGCCTGAGGGACCCCATATGGTGTGGAGGGAGAACCAACCACTGAAAGCTGCCCTTTGACCTCCACTGTTCACTGTGGCATGCATACACCACACACACTCTAAATGAATACATTTAATTTTTTGGGTTTTTTTGTTTGTTTGTTTGTTTTTTGAGACAGGGTCACACCATGCAGTTCTGGTTGGCCTGGAACTCACTATGTAGACCAGGCTGGATTCAAACCCACAGAGATTCACCTGTCTCTGCCTTTGGAGTGCTCAGATTAAAGGCATGCACCACTAAACCCAGCTAAAAACACTTAGGAAAAAAGGGGAGGTGGGGGGGGGTTGAGAGATGACTGAGTAGTTAAGAGCACCGGCTACTCTGCCAGAAGTTCTGGGTTCAATTCCCAGCACCCACCTGGTGACCTACAACCACCCGTAACTCCAGTCCCAGGGAATCTAATGCCCTCTTCTGGCCTCTTTGGGTACCAGGCACACAGGTGGTACACAGACATGCAGGCACAACACCCACACACATAAAATAAAATCTTGAAAAATTTTGCCTAGGTCAAACAGAACTAGGAAGGCCAACTCACACTTTCAAAGCCTTAGTAGGGCATCTTCAAGTCCCATGGAAAAGATTTTATGTCCATCTATTTACTTTGACAGTTTCTTGCTAAATAGCGTAGGCCGCCCTTGCTCTCCGGATCTTCCCGTCTTAGCTTCCCAAGTGCTAGGGTTCTAGCTGCCTTCCTCACTGGGAGTGGGCTGGGGGGGATTTCTAGCTGAGATCACAACCTCTACTAACCTGGTGTGCTGAGACTAGTAGACAGTCAGGACACTGCTGTATCCTTCCCAATCACAGCACAGAAAGCTTGTCCCTTCTGCTGGCAAGCACCGAACCAGGAGTCAAGGTAGAAGGTAAGGGATTAGCCTGTCACTGAGCAGACAGCTGAGGGACGTGAATGGCTCAGGGACACCCCTGGCTCTTGCACCCAACCCTTTCCTACCTCTATTGGGCAAGAAGAAAACAGCCATTTGTCTTCTAAGATGCTGACTTTAATACCTTCCTCTGTGTCCCCACCCAGGGCACTTTCCTTTCCCTTAAGGCAGATGGTAAGGAGGTAACAGACATCAGACACAAGGCACTAGACCTGGGAGGGAGGAGGGGAGCAGGGTGGGGGAGGCCCAGGGGGTCCTAGTCCTCAGGTACAGTATAGGAGGGCTGCTGCCACCAGCTAAAAGTTTATGGCTTTAGAGAGAAGCCTGGTGTTCCAGCTGCTCAGCTGCGGCTCTAGCCTGTTTCCTGTGTGCCTTTTCTGAAGGACAGAGGGACTGAGCAGGGGTGAGAAAAAGCCACAGCCCATAAACAGAACCACCCTGCCCTTCTGGTTGCTTGAAAGAAAGGCCCAGTGGGTTCCCAGAGGACCCCACCTTGGATGTGCCAAACTCTGCTCCTGGCACTCAGAGCCCACCGCGTGGGTCCTGCAGCTCCAAATGTGGCACTTGATTCACAGCGTAGTAGTCAGGCTCAGCGGAGTGGCCCTGCTGCATACCCATAAGCCATTTCTCACAGCAGAACGATGGTGCCCTGACCCTCCCCACGACCCTTCACAGACTGAGTTTAATACCCAGCATCCAATGCACCACTGGTGAAGGAGCAGCAGCAGCAGCAGCAGCAGCAGCATGTCCCCAGCAAGGGAGTACTGGGATATTAGTACAGGTAAGTTCGTGACATCAGGTGGACAGAGGGGTTACAGGCTGCCCTCCTCGAAACAGCCATTTTCCAGTTCTTGCCGCCCCTGTTCTTGCCTCCCCATACCTCGTCCCACCCTTTATCTGAGGGCCAGGTTTCGCCTCCTTATCCCCTCAGGTCGGGCTCTCTCTGCAGGAGGACAAGGCCACATGGGCCCTAGGCTTGCAGTATACACATTTTCTTCCCTTTTTGACTCCCTCTGCTGCTTGAGTCCATCCATAAGTCTCTCTTAATTGACAGGCTATTCATGTCACCTTTGGTGACACCTACCTATTCTCTCCAGCTCTTACCTGGCAGGAGAGCCAAAGGAGAAGGGACATTTCTCTTCTTGCTTGACCTTGCTGGTTCTACACAGCCCATATGTCAGACACGCAGGAGAACGGGCCCACTGCCCACCCAACACCCCACTGCAATAGGAAGAGGCCACCAGTGTTGGGTCACCAGTCTAGAGAACCCTCTGTCTGTCCGAGTAGGGTTAATGGCCCGACTGGGTTAAGGCCAGCTGTTCAGTAGCCACCAGGAGAGATGCGTGGGTTTAGAAGGCACAGGCTGGAAGTACTCTGGGGCTGGAAGTACTCTGCATGGGACCAGCACCTCAGGGTGGGTCTGAGGTCTACAACATACAGCTTCACCCCAGATGGTGCTGGGTCTGGACAGAAGTCTTCATTCTCTGTTAAAAAATTACCTACCTTCCCCCCACCCTCCACCCCAAATAAAATCTGTCCCGTTGAAGTTTCTGGTTCACAGTCGCCACTCCCTGAGGAGCACTGGGTTGTGGGAATGCACCTCTGTGGACAAGATGGTATTCTACTCAAGCAGGTGTTGTCTTCCTGACCTCACTGCCCGTCCTTTGCAGCCGTTCCATCTGTCAACTCAGTGAGCAGCAGAGGAGCCTTGGCGCTCGGTTGGTGCTGGTCCCTGCCCCTGCGTGAAGGGACAGCTCCTGGTGGAGAGGGCAATTAGTGCTGAGGCTTCAGTTCCTCAGAGTCCCTCCTCAGCAGCGAGCAGGGCACTGGGGTCAACTGCAAGTCAAGGCCCCCCGGCCTCACGGCATCTTTATTTGGCGCCGGTTCCACATGCCTCGCTTGGAGTGGAAGTGATGGAAGAAGTTCCTGAGAGAGAGCCGCTCCACTTCCAGGCCTGCCTGGAGAATCCTGGAGGGGAGAGCAGTGTGAGCCAGCAGAAGCAGGCCCGCAATGGTACCCAGGCAACAGGCACCCAGGAGCAAGTGGGCCCCTGAGGGACCCACCCTTCCACATGTTTGTCAGATCCTGCCTGCCTTTCTCTGGTTGCTTCCCTCAAGCAAGCCAGGTATAGAGGAGCCAGCCTGCTCGGGTTGCAGTCCCAGCTGTGTGACTCAGAAAGTTGCCTATCAAAGATGCTCTCTCACTCTAAAAGAAGACAATAATTTTATAAATCTGTGTATCTATATATACACACTCATTCTCTCTAATTACACACACACAGAGACACACACAATGATGGCTTTGCATTTGCAGCATGCAGAACAGTTTCTAGCACACACTCATTGCGTTTACAGGATCAGAGAAACCACCCACAGATTTTTTTCCTGTTCCTCTTTGTTTGTTGTGTGGGAAATCATCTTGTCATGTAACCCAGACTGGCCTCAAACTTAAGATTCTTCTGCCTTGCCCACCTAAAAACTAGAATTACAGGTGTGTGTGTGGCACACAGTGCTGGGGGTCAAACCCAAGGTCTCACAAAGGCTAGGCAATGCTTTCATCTGCACAGCCAGCCATGGTGGGGTCTCTTTCCAAGGTGGCCTTTACTTCAAATCGGACTGCAGCTAGAGGGAACCAGGAGCAGCCCTTTCCTCCGGTCGCAAAGACAGCAGGAGGGTTAAGAACTATTTTGGAGTTCTGCATCAAAGCACAAAGCCCAGCATGAAGGTCATACACGACAGTAACCACTACACTGGGCTCCCATCTGCTTCGGGGGCTACTGTGTTGTGGTTCCCTGTGACTGTTATTTGACACAAGCTCTCTGAAACTCTCCTTACCCCACCTTTAACTCTCAGTATTTCAATGTTCCTTTTTCTTCCCTCCAGTGAGAAATCAAAGCAGGTCTGGTTTTTAGGCCTTTGGTGCTTTACAGGGAGAGAGAGAAGGGGACAAGTAATTAACTGTCCTCCATGATCCGCTTCCCCCTGAGAAATGGAGACGACTGCACAGAGTGCAGGAGTTTGGTGAGGAGGAGAAATGAGGCCTTGGGCAATGAGACCTGCCAATTAGAATAACCCAGAAGTTGGTGGCTGTACCTTGCCACCTGCCTCGGGAAGCAGCATGCCCCTGGGGCCTCTGGTCTCTCCCTTTTTCCTTCCGGTGGACACCCTTCCAGCATCATAGGCTCGCTTTCCCTTCTAGCTCAGATCTCAAGGTTGCAACCTCTCTCTTCCCCTTTCTCTTGGGAACAAGCTTCTTGTAAAAGGATTCACATGAAATGGGGAGAAACATCCTCAGTGCCACCGTCTCCTCCCACTCCTGGTGTCCTGCGCCCCATAGAGCCCAGCCTCCCTCACAGCCCTGCTTCTGGCCGGAACAGTTTCCTGGCCCACCTGCTGAATCTACTGCTCCCCTGAGTCCTCCTATTTCTCTTTTCCCTTCTTTTCTGGGGGAATGCGGGATTGAGGAGGGGTCTTGCTGTGTAGCCCAGGCTGGCCTTGAACTTACGACAGTCTTCCTGATTCTAGCACCCCAGCTGGGTGGGGTTAGCAGCATCTGCCACCAGTACTAGGCTAGGAATGCTAGTGTGTGAGTGTATGCAAATGCACGCTATGTGCTGAGTTATGTGCTTCAGTCTTAGTTCCAGGCTGTTTCTCGCTCTGCTTCCTAGTCTGCCTAAGATGTCAGGAGCTCCTCCTATCTTCTGACATGCTGAGATGCCTTCCCTGACAATGAACCGGCTAGCCAAATCTTCTTCCCCTATGTTGCTTCAGTCAGGTACTTTGTCACAATGAAGACAAGAGTAGCAAATAACACACACACACACACACACACACACACACACACACACACACACACACACACCCGTGCATCTATTGTATATATACATTTTCTTTAGTACTGGGTTTAATACCTAGAATTGAGTCTAAGGCTTCATTCATGCTAAGCAAGTGCTCTATGTGCCCAGCCCTCCCCTTCTCCTCTGAGACTATTACTTCTTTTCAAACTCCACCCCTTCCTCACCTCCAGGAATCCAGACGCTCCTGGATATCCAATTGCCATTTAAGGATCCATATTTGCTTATTTTACTGGCCCCAACTCATTCCTGACCTTTGGCCTGTTTCCCAGCATCCTCTACAGCTTTCGGCCTCTCCTCCAGCAGCTGGGGCTGGAAAGAGCACAATCTCTGGCTGGGAGAATGCTCATCTCAGCCTGGGGCTCCCCTGGTCCTAAGAACAACATTTTCATTATCTAGCCCCAGACTCTTGTTTTACCCCTGACAACACAACCAACCACTCACACTGTGACACACAGCAGTGGTACCATCTCCCTCTGCTGGATACACAACCTGCGTGTCAGTGAAGCTAACCTCCTGGAGAGTATACTTCCATATACTTTCCTGTGCTCTGAGATCTGCAGCAAAGTTCTGTGGCCCTGGCCTGGCTGCCCTGAGGCCCCTGGCAACAGCAGATCCCTAAGGCCCTCCTCCAGGGTCACCTGTCCAGCAGCTCCCAGTCTTCCCCTCCCCAGCGGTCTCTGAACTCCTTGGTGTTCATGCCCCCGATCTTGTCCAGGTCTGACTTGTAGATGCCGAGCAGTCCAAATCCGTTTACTTCCCAGTAGCCTGTGGGCAGACAAGACACTCTGCTGAGATGGACGTTGTGTTCCTACAGGCTCAGAGAGTGGGGTGGCAGAGGCAGAGAGCTAAGGAAGTCCCTGGCCTGTCTGTCTGGAGGAAGCCCCCCAGGAATGCTTGGGGTCAAACATAGCCGTGACCATGGCTGATGTCACAACCCGACTGTAGCCCGGCCATTAGGATGTGACCCCAGCAGCCCTTCTGGCAGCTGTGAGCTGGTTTTCTCATCTACTTCCCCTCTCTCCCTTCCCATCTTCCTGGGCACAGCACCCAGCATGCAGCAGATACTTCATGAATGTCAGGTAAACGCATGCTGGGGAGGGCCACAGTGCCACTGCTCCGCCTGCTACTGTGGCTGTCAGTAGAGCCCGGGGTCTGTCCAAAGCTCAGAGAGACAGGAAGGCAGGATGGGAAAGACGCTGCTGCTTAGACACAAACTTTCCTGGCCTTGGTGTTAGAGACGCTCCTCCCCTGTCCAGGGCAAAGCTCACCCTCTGGCCACTGTGGGGTGGCTCCACAGTGTAGACGCATCACCATGGGGGCAAAGGCCATCTTTCCCTCCACGCAGTGCTTCCGGATAGTATCGATGATTCCGGCTGGAAAGTGGATGTGCAGGTCACAGAGGAAGATGATGCTGTGTGGGTCCTGGGATGGAGAAGGCAAGGTCAGCAGACCCCTGGCCCAGAGCTGGGAGACCAGCGCAACTGAGAGCTTACACGAAGTTAACACTAGGCAAATTTCCACCATCTTTTGTAGCAGGACTTGGTGAATTCAGACTCCTCTCCTACTCTCTCTTTCTTTTGAGACAGAGTCACGCTATCTTGCAAAAGACTCACCTGGCATTTGTGTAGTCCCGGTTGGCTTTAACTCATGGTCCTCCTGTCTAGCCTCAAGAGAGCTAGGATTACAGACATGGACCACAATATCTAACTTTTGTCCCATGTTTTGTGGAGTCTGAGGATTCTAACAATTGGGAAATACTTCCTTGTTATTTACTTAGTTCCCTGTGGAGCTGGGTGTGCCATGTAATACCTAGGATGCACCTTGCTATGGTGTGGAGGTTTCAGCCTGCGGTGCTATGGGACTAGTGGAACCTGTAGGAGGTGAGACTTAGCAGGAAGACTTTAAATCACTAGGAGGTACAAGGATATTGGGGTCACTTTCTGGTGCCCTGAGTGAGTAGTGTCCTCAGGCCCAAAAGCAACAGGGCACAGTGACCATGAGCCAGATGCACCTTTCCTCAGAGCTGGGACTGTAGTTCAGTGGAAGGGTGCTTGTAGCTCAGTGGAGGGGTGCTTGTAGCTCAGTGGAGGCTTGCCTAGCCTGTGCAAGGCCTTGAGTACAGTTCTAGGCAGACAAATAATAAACAACAAACTTAATCTTCATTTAATTCAGTATGCTGATTGTTCTATTTATTTTTTCTAACTTGACACGAGCTAGGATCATCTAGGAAAAGGGAAACCCGATGAGGAAAATGTCTCTATCAGACTGAACTGTGGGCCGGGCAGTGGTGGTGCACGCCTTTAATCCCAGCACTCAGGAGGCAGAGGCAGGCGGATTTCTGAGTTCGAGGCCAGCCTGGTCTACAGAGTGAGTTCCAGGACAGCCAGAGCTACACAGAGAAACCCTGTCTTGAAAAACAAACAAACAAACAAAAAACAAAAACAGACTGAACTGTGGGCAAGTCTGTGTGACATTTTCTTGATCCACGATGTGGGAGGGTGCAGACCACTATAGGTGGTGCCACCCTTGGGCAGTGGTCCTGAGTTGTGTGAGGGAGCAAGATGACGGGCTGGAGAGATGGCTCTCAGTGGTTAAGAGCACTGAGGCTCTTCCAGAGGACCTGGGTTGGATTCCCAGCACCTACATGGCAGCTCACAACCATCTGAAATGGTTTTTAATTTAAAAAATTAAAATGAGGGCTGGAGAGATGGCTCAGCGGTTAAGAGTACCGGCTGTTTTCCCAGAGGTCCTGAGTTCGATTCTCAGCAACCACATGATATATAGATGGCTCACAACCACCTGTAATAGGATCTGATGCTCTCTTTTCTGTCTGATTCTCTCTTCTGGCATGCAGGCATACAGGCAAATAGAGCAGTCACATCCATAAAATATGTAAATAAATAAATCTTTTTAAAATAATTAAAGCCAGGAAGAGCAAGCCTGTAAGCACCTTCCCTCCATGGTTCCTGCCCTGACATCCCTCAATGATCCACCATGATCCAGGTGTGTGACCCAATCATCCCTTCCCTCCCCAAGCTGCTTTTGGTCCTGGTGTTTATCATAGCAACAGAAGCAAACAAGGACACTCAGGTTATCTTGTGACAGTAATGGAATGTGACAAGCATAGTTCTGTGTCCCAACCCCTGCCCTACCAAGCAGCTGACTACTTTATACCTTGTCTCTCTGTCTCCTAACTAGTCTCCTGATCACCCAAGCCCCCTGAGGCCCTGTTACCTTCACCAGGTCTATGCCAGCCTGTAGTCCAGCGGAGCGCTCAAAGTTTCCGCTCAGCTTCAGGTACTGGTAGCTGCAGAAAGAAGAAATGCTGGACCTAGTGTGAGAATTCAGCTGTAGGGGCCCTGAAGGAAGTTGGAAGGCACACAATAGCGACAGTGGGTGTTCCTGGGTTGTGGGCAGGAGCTGGGTATTGGTACTCGGGAGAGCTGGCTGTGGCTTCTGGTTCCACTCTGAGCAGCGGTCCTGGGACATCGGGAATGTGAAAAGCAGCTGCAGCTAGAGGTCTTCCTTACCTCCGCAGTCTGGACCTCTTCAGAGCCATCTCCACATCCATGTCCTCACTGCTATAGTCTGTGATAATGATGCTGAAATGTGAGTCTCCAGTAACTTGGGACAGGCTTTCCATATCTCTGATGAACTGCTGCACCCAGCGAGCCTGGTTCTTCACTATCCAGGTAGGTCAGGCAAGGAGAAAACAGCAAGAGTTAAGGAAAGGTGAATATCTCTCAGCTCTGACCCAAGTCAGGAGTCTCATCAACCTTTACCAGGGGATAAGGTAACTACAGGAATCTGTTAGTATGCAACAGAGACCCTAAGAAGGGGTGGGGCTCGCCAGCCACTGGGGCTTCTACAGCCCGGCTCTCTCTGCACCGCTCGGGCGTTGCCTGGGAGACGTCTTGGGTGGGACCTGCCCAGTTTTAACAGGCCTGCTCTCTACCCATCTTACTCATCCTGCTCATCTCTTGTCCTGTATGGTTACACTGTTACATGTTGTCTCATGTTTTCCTTTCTCATTATAAAGACCACTCTAGGGCAGGAGGTGTGGCTCCATGCCTTGCTTAGCATGTGGTACGCCCTGGATTTGATCTCCAATAACACACACACACACACACACACACACATACACACACACACACACACACACATGAAAATAAATCCCACTCTATAATACCCTCCAACTCCTATTTCTTCAACGACAACCCAAGTCGATGCTCACATCCAACCTGGAGACCTACACGACAGAAAGTACTAGCCTCAACTCAGCATCAGATCTCAGTTTCAATGCTTGCTAGGCACACAGCAATGTTTAATTTGTTCTCTTTTGTGAATCCAGTTGGGAGAGCAAATAAGAAAACAGGCCCAGTGCTCGCGATGGGCACCAGGACCCCATCCTGCTACGGCTTACCAGGCACAATAAAATGGACCACAGCTCGATGGTTCCAGGAGAAACCTTGGGGCCAGCAGAGCTTGGGCTCTGGATCCTGGGCATTCAGGACATGCCTGTGACGGCTGCGCGGGCTCCAGACCAGGCCCTGTAGGTTCCGAGCTTCTGTGTCCTCCCTGCCTGCGGGGTCACCTCCTCGCCAGCCTCGAGTGGACACGTACTCTGAGAGCCGCACCAGGCGTTGGCCATCCAGCAGCTCAAGCTCCAGGAGGTAGCGCCCTCCACGCAGACGGTCCTGACGCTTCTCCACGTTCACAATGCGCTGCAGCTGGTATCTCCTGTGGCACAGAGGGCGGCTAGAGTGAGCAGAGGGCATGTGGTAGACGGCTGAGGGCCTTCTCTGCAGTTGTCAGAGATCCTGGTTCTTGTCTTTGCTTTGCCATCCGTTAGCTGTAGAGGCTCATACAAGATAAACAACTTGCCCTAGCCTCTCTGCCTCCCTTATCTAAAATGTAGCTCCCGAAACACAATGATCATTAAGGCTCACTGTGCAAGCATCCTTGGTGATAGACTCCCTGAGAATCGGCCCACATTGAAAAATCATCAAAATGATAGAAATTAACACACCTTCAGTAACTCTGAACTTAATGGTCTCAATCTCACAGTCAAAAAAAAAAATAATAATAATACAGACTAATAGAATGGATTAAAATCCAGGATCCGGGGACTGGAGAGAGAGCTCGGGGTTAAAAGTGCTTGCTGCTCTTTCAGAAGACCTGAGTTGGTTCCCCAAATCCGTGTCAGTGAATTACAGCTATCCAGCTCCAGGGCATCTGCCGAGCTTTCCAGACATGAGGGCATCTGTAGCCACACAGCCCCATAGACATACAACTTAGAATAAATCTTGGGTCTGGAGAGATGACCCAGCAGTTAAGAGTACTGGGTGCTCTTCCAGAGGACTTGTATTGAATTTCCTGCACACACAGCAGCCCGCCCACAACCATATGTAACCCCAGCCACAGGGGACCCAACACCTTCTAGACCTTCTGCAGGCACCGTATGCATGTGGTATATGGACATACGTATACACGAAAGAGTCATATACAGAAAATAAAAATAAGGGTAAGAAAGTCCTTCCTTCCTTCCTTCTTTCCTTCCTTCCTTCCTTCCTTCCTTCCTTCCTTCCTTCCTTCCTTCCTTCCTTCCTTCCTTTCTTCCTTCCTTCCTTACTTTCTTTTATGAGACAGAGTTTTTCGGTGTAGCCCAGACTGTCCTGGAACTCACTTCATAGGAGTCTAGGCTGGCCTTGAACCTAGAGATCTGCCTGCCTCTGTCTCCTGAGTGCTGGGATCAAAATAAAACTTAAACAACAACAAACTCTATTTATCTATTTGCTGCCTCCAAGAAACACAATTCTCCATCAAATAAACACACCCTTATGGAGAAAGAATGGCAAAGGTGCTCCAACAAAACGAACCAGAAAAGAGGCGCTGCTGTAATATCCAAAAACTTAGACCTCAACCCAAAACTAGTCAGAAGAGACAAAGGTCGATTCACATTGATTAAAGGAAAAATCCACTGAGAGAACACTACA
>CM052700.1:25805402-25839102 GCA_028551405.1 Uromys caudimaculatus | reverse complement strand
CAGGGGTACTCAACACGACTACACGCACTCACCCAACAGGGGTACTCAACACGACTACATGCACTCACCCAACAGGGGTACTCAACACAACTACACGCACTCACCCAACAGGGGTACTCAACACAACTACACGCACTCACCCAACAAGGGTACTCAACACGACTACACACACTCACCCAACAGGGGTACTCAACACAACTACACACACTCACCCAACAGGGGTACTCAACACAATAACCACCCTTAGAGGCAGATCGGCAGAGAGGGGCGAGGGAACCTGGAAATACATCAGGCATTGACAGCCACAACTGATTTTTAACAAAGGCAGCAGAACGCGCCTTGTCTGGGAAACAGCGTCTTCTGAAATGGGAAACTGCATATTCAAGGAAGAAAACCAAGCCCACATTTCTCACCACTCAAAAATCAACTCTAAGTCTTAAACATCTCTATTTAGGACTAGAAATGATGGCACTACAAAAGAAAGCAGCCAGTGATGCTTCAGGACATTGTTCTGAGCAAAGAATTAGTAAATATGGGCCTCAAAGCACACAGGCAACAAAAAAGCCAAAGTGAACAAGACTGTCAGACTAGAGGAAGCACATACCCAGGCAGACAGCCTCTACAGATGTGGAGAAAATCCCAGTGGAGCTGCCTGTCTCTGTCCACTGGCACGCCAGGCTTTTGTGTGGGGACTGAACTCAGGCCCGTAAAGTGTTCACAGTAAAGGCACTTGCCCGCTGAGCACCTCTCTACCCCAGAACAGATACCTTTTGAAAGAAAACAAAGTGTACAGCCGGGCACGATCTATATTCCAGGCCCACAAGACTTGGTCTCAAAACATTCTCTCTCTCTCCCCTCCCTCCAACAAAACAAAACAAAACAAAACAAAACAAAACAAAACAAAACAAAACAAAACAGGTATATGCCTATAATTCCAGAATTTGGGAGGCAGAAGCTAGAGTTTTGCTTTGAGAGTCCAAGGCTAGCCTTGCCCTCATAGTGAGGAGTTCCGACCAGTCAATGCCACATACCAAAACAAAAGGACAAGCATGGTAGCATATGCCTAATCCTAGCACTTAGGAAGAGGACACACACACACACACACACACACACAAAATAAAAAAAGCTAGAGGTGACTCTGTGGTTAATAGCACTTGCTCTTTCAGGACCTAGGTTTGGTTTGCAGCTCCCACATGGTGGCTCACAACCATCTGTAACTCCAGTTCCAGAACTCAGAAATCCACCTGCCTCTGCCTTTCAAGTGCTGGGATTAAAGGTGTGCGCCACCACTGCCCAGCTTAAATAAGTCTTTTTAAAAATGGCTAACAAGTACATAAAAAAATACCCAGTATCGCTAATCATCAGGGGGAAATCAAAATGACACCATTTCACAATGGCAAGACTGACAGCTGTCAAAATGACAGAGTGGCAGCCACTAGAGAGGATACAGGCAAACCGTGACTCTCTCACACGCTGGTGGGAGTGTAAGTTAGTACAGCAGCTAAAGAAAAAATCAGGGTGGTTCCTTAAAAAGCTAGAACTGGAGTGACCATGTGATCCAGCTATCCCACTACCCAAAGGGACCGTCATCAGTATGACTGGAGTGACCATGTGATCCAGCTATCCCACTACCCAAAGGGACCATCATCAGTATGACTAAGCCATCTGCCCTCATGGGTACACTGTAGCTCCAGCAGCTACAATGTTAAACCAAAATGCTTATCCGTAAGTGAATGGGTAAACAACATTGATTTACATAGAGAATGGAATATTAGTTAGCCATAAAAAAAGCAGAATCTTTCAGAGCAATATGGATAGGATTGCAGAATAAATAATTAAGGCACAGAAAGACAAATACTGCATCCACGAAAGCAATAAAGCTATCCCACAGAGTGAACAGTCATTACTGTTCCCAGAGCCTGGGAAGAAGATATGGGAGGGAGAAACAGAGGCAGGATGGTTAACAGGTACAGGATGCATTGGACAGGCAGGATGGCTCTAATGATCTATAACACACTGGAATAACCACGGTGGGAACGTTGTTTAAAAGTAATTAGCAGAGGGGACTCTTTTTCTCCCCTTTCCTTCCTCAGGCCTTGAGGTGCAGGCCTGTAATCCCAGCTGCTCTGGAGGCTGAGGTAAGAGGAGCTCCAGTTTTAGGCCCAGGCTACACTGTGAATTCAAGGCCAGCCTCAATAACTTACTGAGACCCTATTTCCAAAAGAAAGGGTGGAGCTATAGCTCAGTAGGGCAGCACGTGCCTGGTTGGTGTGCGGGCAGGGCCTGATATAGCATTAAGGTAATGGAAACGCCCTGGAATTATTAGATACCAGTGGCAGCTGAACTCCACTGTGAAGGTACTTTTAAAACCTGCATTTTACACATGGCAGCATACTTACTGGGTTTAATAGAATGCAATTTTTCTCTGAACAGATCTTGACTGATTAAAAAATGAACATATAACGGAGAAGGGATGAGGGATGACATGGAGGGGGGCACAACACGACATCTAAGAGGGAGGGGAGGGAGGGCAGAGCTCTAGTTACGCCTCCTGACCCCCATCTGAGGCTGGGTCTTAGGTTTTCAGCCGGCTTTGCTTGCTTCTCTCTTCCCAAGCTCCTTCTGTGAGGGCAGACGCCAGTCCACCAAGCCTTGCTAGTCTGAATTCCAACCTTCATACACCCTAGAATACCAGCAAAGGTCTGCTACTCCTGCCAGAGGAACCCTGCTTTGTGGCAGTCGTGAGGGCAACAGCGGCATACCCTGCCCCAGCCCCAGGGAAGCCCTTTACCTTACCCCCGGGTCCTCTGGCTGAGCTTTCTCAGGAAGACCCGTGTGACTTCCAGGGCCTCCTGCTCCGGAAGTAGCAGGTTGCCCGATGTGTTACAGTTCAGGTCGATCCAGTCGGTCCTCAGGGCTTGGAAGTCGAGGTTCTGAGCGCTGAAGGTCTGACCCCAGTTCACCACTGGGTCAAACACTGGCACATATTCTAACACCTCACTCATATCTTCTTCCTCGTCTTCCCCCTCCTCCTCCTCCTCCACTTCTCCTTCCTGGTCCGCTGCTATCACCACGTCCTCCTCCGCATGCCAGCCCCTGCTGGGGGCCGGAGGCTCCATTCTGTCTCCTCTTCTCTGCTCAGCAATGAAGGACTCCACTTGATTCAGCCACTGGGACTGCTCAAGAGTCTTCCCAGGACTGTCACCCGTGGGGCTGGCTCTCTGGATGAGAGGCAGGCTCCTCCGGACCACCTTTTCAGAATGAGACAAATCTCGGCTGGGCAGAGGGCTGGTTTTCCCTGTCCTTTTCTCTGGGCGTTGGACTGGGATGTCCTTTTCTTTGGGTGTTGGACTTGTCCTGGTTGGAAAAGCAGCTGTAGAGTTCACTTTGGAAAGAGGTGCCAAAGGGCCACTCTGTGAACGAGCCAAGAGCTTCCGCAGGTGGTAGTCAGTGACACCCAGCCCTGGGGTGGAAGTAGTCTTTTGTTTTCTCCCTTGTATACCCGTATTCTGGTCTTGAGAGGTGGGGATTTCCTCTGGTGCTTCTTCATATTGGGATTCTTCTAGAAGGCCATCCTCAAAACCTGCTAATAATAACCATTCTTCATTTCAGGAATGGTCAACTCTTCCCGAAAAACATAAACAGCAGACAGTTACACATGTGACATACAGAGGGACTTGGGGGGTGGGAAGGTACTTGTTGGGTGACCCTGGACAAGTTATTCTACCTCAGTTACCCCCATCAGTTATTTACATCAAGACTGACAGGTAGCACGGTGGTATGTGCCTGTAATCACAGCACTTGGAAGGTAGAGACAGGAGGACCATCACAAATTTGAGTCTAGCCTGGTCTACACAGTAAGTTCCAGGCTATCCTGAATGCCAGCATGAGACCTTGTCTTAAAAACCAAAAGCACAAATGCAAACAAGAAAAAGGTTTAAAAAAAAAAATCCCTCCTCAGAGGGTTGTGAGCTGAATGGTACTAAAGTACTTCACTGGTGTCAGTGACATTTAGCCCTCAACAAGGGGCCTCAGCCACACCCTGTGCCTCATGAAGGAAGGCCACAGCAAGACAGGACTTCTCTATAGCATGCTTCCCAGTAGTGTACCAGAGCCAGGGGTCCCCACAGCCACCCACATCTCCAGCTGCCCCAGTGAATGAGAACTTCACCCTCTACATGGCCCTGAAATGGAAGGCGTGGGTGCTGCTCTCTGCTCCCCCAGATTGTGATGAGGAGATCGGTCAAGGGGATTTGCATGCTGAGCTCCTCAGGTGCTAGACTGTATGGTTGGAATGTTCTCTAGAAAGAAACCACAGCCACCCACAGCTAGGCATGCCCGGACAGCCTTAGCCAGCATTCTCCGCTCTACCTGGCTGCTCCAGGCCCTGCTTCTCTGGTTTGTCCATCTTGATATACTCCTGGAAGCTGAACCTGCAGGAGGAAGGGACATGTGGACAGGCACCAAACTCCTCATAGGTTTTCCCAGGGCAGTGGAGAAGGAGCTGGGGCCATATGATCTGTGAGGTAGGTACACACATGCGCCCGTGAGGAGGGCCTAGGACTCCTCAGTGTGGAGCGGGCTCTCCAGCTCAGGGAGCTCTCCTGACTCCTACAGAGCCCCCTCCAAGTCCCTCCACCTGTCCCATCCAGTGCCACACACCTGTCCTGGTCATAGGCACTTTCTTGGTAGAAGCATTTATTATGGGTCTCCATGTGGCTCAGGCGGGTATAGTCATTGGGATAAACAAAGGACAGGTGAACCTAAGAGCAGAAAAAATAAGGGCAGACATCAGAGGGGGGAATCCTGGGGAGGAACCAGCCTGCCTGGGCTGGCCAGCCCTGAAGAGGGAGGGCTGCTAAGCTGCTGAAAGTCACATTTACTTCTGCAGACTTGACCAGGTCTTCTCATGTCTGCTCCTCTGGGCTCCCTAGAACAAACTGCTCACAGTGAAGCTCCTTGAGCCATCTGGCTCCCTTCGCTGTCATCAAGACCATTCACTCTCGGCCACCTAACCCTCCCTCCACCTCTGAGCCTTTATCTCAGACACTGAGCCTGTTCTAGCTCCATTTCCTTTTCTCCCTAAAGACAGGCTGAGATCACCACCACCAAAAATGTCCTCAATTACAGCCCACCCACTCTCTGGCCTGGCCATGACCCTTGACCTCTTCCTTCTTGTCTCCAGTCTAGACCTTTCTGCTCTCTCACTATCTACACAGATAATGCTACCATTCACATCTAGCACATTTCTCTAAGTGTCTAGTCTGTGAGTTTAAAATGCCACTGGCTACCCAGTTGCTGGACTGAGCAAGCAGGATAGGTTTTATGTGACCCTTAGGGCGGTCACTAGGCTGCAGAATTGGGGGTGGGGGGCAGTTTCCAAGGCAGAGCATGTATCTGCAGGTTCTATAGAACAGTCCACCTTAGTGAGCCCCTCCAGGAATGCAACCCAGGGACCTGATAGGCCATCCTGTCTACTGAGCAAGGACACAAGAAACACAGAGTCCCCTGTCCCCTACACCCCCAGCCACAGGCAGCAGGCCTTCTCCCTGTCCTCCTTGGTCTAGGGACATGACTTACAAAGCGGAGGCCCTGGTAGCGCTGTAGCGGAAGCCCATCCACCAGGTAGCTGGGCTTGTAGGGACAATCAGGCAGGACATGGCGTAGATGGGACTTGGGGATCAGAGGCACTGGGAACAGGAAGGGAAGAGGATTGAGGTGTGTGAAGAAGTTGGAGCACAAACATCTTAGGGTCATAGTGGCTCCTGGCTAAGGGAGAGACCTGATGCCTTCCACTCAAACAGCTTCCATTAAATCACTGGGGACAACTGTGGTCCCAACCCATGTGTATCAGCTGAGTCTGCCACAAGGAAACCAGCACCACTCCCCAGGGGCGAGGGCAGAGGACTGGAGACAACACAGGGACAGAACGGATCGCACAAGGCCCCACCTTACTATCCTCCCATTACGTGGATTTCTGTCCTTGGTTCAAGAACTTCTCCACTAACCAGTTTTCACTATTTTTTGGTTTTGATTTTCTGAGACTGGGTCTGCTATGGATGCAAACTCAGGATCTTCCTGCCTCATCCTCCTGACTGTGGATTGTAGACAGACGACACATCTGGCTGCTGACTTATTTTAAAGGGGAAAAATGGGGTGCACTGTCAGCTTTTAAGATGTAAACATGACCAGCTGGGGATTCGGCTCAGTGGTAGAGCACATGCTCAGCTCAAGTGTCCTAGATTCAATCCTCAGCATCGAAACAAGACTGACAGATTCTTTACTGAATGATAAAAGAGTTGGTGGGATCCAAGGCCAGGTGGTGCTGGCGCTTGCCTTTAATCCTGGCACTCAAGCAGAGACAGACCATCTCTGTGAGTTCGAGGCCAGCCTGGTCTACAGAGCAAGTTCTAGGACAGCCAGGGCTACACAGAGAAACCTTGTCTTGAAAAACAAGCAAAAAAAAAAAGAGTTGGGATCATAGAGACTCTGACATTGGTGGCAGGGGAGGAATTCATGAGGGAGTCTGGATTCTAATTCCATTTTTGGTCTTAGGTGGTGGTTAGACAAATGTCTACTCTGTAAAGGTTTATAGAATCACAGAATTGGACTTAAATGCTCTTATA
Source organism: Uromys caudimaculatus (assembly GCA_028551405.1). Lineage (NCBI taxonomy): Eukaryota > Metazoa > Chordata > Mammalia > Rodentia > Muridae > Uromys > Uromys caudimaculatus. The sequence goes on along the minus strand of CM052700.1, from coordinate 25,832,476 downwards.
TTTTTGGTATCTACGCTGTTTTACACTTCAAAGGGGAGAGATTTTGTGACTTCAGGGCTACTGTAGGATAGACAGGTCTCCTGAGTCCTTCAACACAGAGCGCCCTGAGGTGGTGATCAGTATGTGACCAAGGGCTTACCTCGATAGAGGGTGTCCCGAGGGTCAGGCCGCAGCATGTCAGCTGGGGGCTGCTCATCCCAGGGAGCACTGCTGGAGGAGCCCACATGGCTGGCTGCTGTCTGCGGGATGTGGCCCACTTCATCCATCCTTAGGATGGTCTCATCTGTGTTCAGGGAGGAGAGAACAGAAGGAAGCTGTAGGTCCTGATAGAATCGAGCATGCTTTGTGGGGCGGGTGGTGGGACACAAGCACAACTTCCATATTCCTGCAGGTAAAGCCAAGGCTGTGCCTGGCCCCTGCCCTCGGATGCCCTGTAACTTGTGGCGTTAGCCAGCTCCCTTTAAGCTCCCTCTGCCCCATGGCCGGCTCACATCACAATTTTGTATAGACTAGAAAAAGATACGTCTTCCTCAAAATGCTTTACTGTTGACCTGACAGAAACATATACTCAGCTATACTATTTAATTTCACTTAGCCTACACCTATATAGTACTTCCTGGGTATTCCTGGCAGTGCTTGCTGGGCTTTGAACTTAAGGTTTCTCTGGTAAGAGGGAAAGATGTTACCACCCATACAATCTAGTTCCATCCTCTAGGGGGCAGGCTCTCTTATACCATCTGTGAATGTCCTGTGAACATGGTGAGCCAGACTCCCCAGGCATCCACAGCTCTACAGTGGCCCACTGCACACCCCACTAACTATGGTCTTCTCTGTCACAGGAGATGGGGATCAGGTGCTGGCATTTTTATTCCTCGGGCTTGCTCAGACCACCTCTTTTCTTCTCCAGTCCACAGCTGAAGCTGGAGGTTAAGCAGCTACAGGGAGAGTTGTGACTGAGTGGGGTCATGAAAAAGATGTGTCAGTAGTAAAGGTTTCTGGTTTTAAAACCTGATCATAAAAAAGGCCAATAGTTAAAAGGTTTCAGAACCAACATCAGCCTTGGTTCTGAACACACGCCACACACCTAGCAAGGCCAGTGAACAATCCCTGAAACACTTGGGCTCAGGTTCAAAATTACTGACTGGTATGATAATGGTGGTTTTGCTGTGCACATGAAGTTTTGTGCTCTTATAGAAACATAACAGATTAGTGAGAGGAAACAAAAACTTGATCATTTAAAAAAGTTATCAAGCCGGGCAGTGGTGGCGCACACCTTTGATCCCAGCACTTGGGAGGCAGAGGCAGGTGGATTTCTGAGTTCAAGGCCAGCCTGGTCTACAGAGTGAGTTCCAGGACAGCCAGGGCTACACAGAGAAACCCTGTCTTGAAAAACCAAATAAATAAATAAATAAATAAATAAATAAATAAATAAATAAATAAGCTATCAAGTGAATTTTGGTTTAGAATTGGGACAGAATTTTCAAAATGACCCTTAACATAGCTTCTATTTTGCACCACTTATTTATGCTGAATGTGGTGCTTTCAGCAGTGATTTATACAAAGCACTACCCTCAGCATCAGTGACCATAAAATTAGAATGTCAATCAAGGAGCTGAGGGGATGGTTCAGTGAGTGTCCGTTTCGTAAACATGAGTCTGAATCTCCTGCACACACGTAAAAGTTGGACATAGCCTGTAGCCCCAGCTGAACAAAATAGGAAGATCCCAGAAGCTCACTTGCAGGCAGCCGAGTCACAACAGGGAACTTCAGTTTCAGTGAGAGGTCCTGTCTTACGGGATAAGGTAGACAGCAATAAGCAGACACTCTGCGTCCTCTCTGGCCTCTGCACATGTGTGCCGTGGCACATGCACACACACATACAATATTGATTATTTGAAAAGGCTAGAAGATGCCCTATATCCTACAGCATCAAATATTTTGCCAATGTTTAATTTAAGAAAAAAAAAATTTTTTTTGGTCTTTTGGTTTTTTCAAAACAGGGTTTCTCCGTATAGTCCTGGCTGTCCTGGAACTCACTCTGTAGACCAGGCTGGCCTCGAACTCAGAAATCCACCTGCCTCTGCCTCCCAAGTGCTGGGATCAAAGGCGTGCGCCACCACTGCCCGGCTTGTTTGTTTGTTTTGAGACAGGGTCCCACCATGTAGCCCTGGCTGTTCTTTTGCTCACTATATAAACCAGGGCTGGCCTGGAACTCACAGAGATCTGCCTGCCTCTGCCTCTTGAGTGCTGAGATTTAGTTTTATTGTATTTCTGTGTTTGTATGTCTGTTTATGTGAATACACCTTATGTGCTGGTGCCTGTGAAGACCAGAAGAAGCCATCGGATTTCTTGGGTGTGACAGATTAAACTGGAGTTTAAAATGATGGTGAACCACCATGTAGATGCTGGGAACGGAACCTGCAACAAGTGTGCTTAACCATAGAGACGTCTCTTCAGTACCAAGATTTAATCATGTAAAAATAAAGTGTATATATTTCATCAATAGACGAATTTGCTTTCACCTTTAATAAATGCTATATCAAAAGCATTATTTTAAAATTAATTTCCTTATGATCTGTTATCAATAAATGTTTAGTGTGTCTACCTACTTTGGACTCATATACCTGGAATCATGTGTAGATTTCTCAGGCTAACAGGGATTACTGTTGGGAGAGATTTAAGAAATTCTGCTCCATCAAGACCCCTGGGGAGTTGGCTGCTTGCCTTTCCCCTTTAAACAAACAAACAAACAAACAAACCTGAGACCACATCTGTCTTTGTTTTTGAGACAGGGTTTCTTTGTGTAGCACCTAGCTGTCTGTAGACCAGGCTGGCCTCGAACTCACAGAGATCTACCTGCTTCTGCCTCCTAAGTGCTGAGATTAAAGGCATGTGCCACCGCCGTCCACCAAGTGGCCTGGCTATCTATCAAATTCTTAAATAGACCTCTGACCCAGGAGAGTAAAGTCTCCCTAACTGTAAGGTCCCTCAAGTTTTTATCTTTCTGGACCTTTGCCATACCTGTGTTCTATGTATCTGAACTTTATTCCCACCCCTATGACTTCACCGTGAGCCACATTCTCCCCAGTGGTACCCCTGTGCTTCCAGGCAGGCAGAGCCTACTCAGATCCTACTCACTTGTAAAAAGAGATAAGAAGGGGGAGTCAATGATGGTGAACTTGGCGCCAGGGTCATTCCGTCTCCACTAGAATTAGAGGAAGGGCACAGAGGTTGGAGGACACTGGGTTTGGGACAATGTTCAAGAGATACGGGGAAGGGAAGTCTGGGAAAGGCACATGATTGGGGGGGGAGTGGGGGTGGGTGGCTGCGGAGTGGATAGGTGGGAGTGGGCGTCAGGAGAGATAAAGGCACTCACAGCGACCTCCACATGGTCAGTGCCCTCGTCGTTCTGCTTGTGCAGGACCTCAAAGTAGTACCTTAGGGAGGCTGACAAGCTGGCGGGCGGAGACAGGAAACAGGCTGTTCCTCCGCGAGTCACTTCCATCCACCTCTCCCACCCACAAGCTCCCTGGTGCCCCTTTCTCCTACCAGGTGCTTGCTATGTAACTATCCCCACCTACTCCTGACCAGTAACCTTGACTTGCTTTTTGAAAGGGCCAAATATAAATAGTTTAGAAGTTCCCTGGGAGACCCAGTGAAATCGCACCCATGATTACGCCTTAGTGAGCAGGCCCTGCTGCCGAGACCACACACGGTGCTTTCCTGACACTCTTTGGCTTACAGGCACCGTAATCTTTGGTAATTTGCCCAAAGTCACCCAGGTAGTGAGCAATGTAGTTGTAATTTGGACCAGGCAGCCTTTAGGGTCCACGCAAACCACTGAGAGAACTCAGAGCGCTCACAATAGTGCTAGCACATGCATCAAGGACTCTCTGTGCAAACAAGGTCTGCTCAAGGAAACTTGAAGCCGGGAGAGACCGGTGACTGCGATAGCCACCAGGTGGCATGCTGCAGCTGGACTAAGTTCTTAGGCTAGCTCTTAATGCCATTCCAGCTGCTGTAGGCTGGAAGAGGTTGATTTCCAGGGATCACTTCAAGGTCACACTTCCAGTTCCCTGTAGGGACTCCCTCTCTTAAGCCCCAGAGCAACCACTGGGCAGTCTTTATGTGTGCGAGCATTTCTAGGCCTGGAGAAAATGGGAAGAAAAGAAAAAAAAAAAAAGACCTGTTTTCTAGCCTTGAGTATCACTCACTATCTGTGTGGCCTTCCATCAGTCACAAAGCTCTGGGCCTCAGGCTCCTCCTCTAAAATGAGGGTGGGGCTTGGGGGGTGGGGCTGGAGAGATAGCTTAGACGTGAATGCTGCTCTTGCAGAAGACCTAGGTTTGGTTCCCAGCACTCATGTGGCAGCTGACAACCATCTGTAAGGCCAGTTTCAGAGGATCCAATAATCCTTCTGTCATCTGAGGGCAACAGGCCTATACATGGCACACCTATACACATGTAGGTAAAACGCACTCATGAAAAAGAGTCTAAAAAACATTGATAAAATGCGGACGGGTAGGGCAGACGGCGTCTGTTTAGGCAGACCACGTGGATGCTCAGGCACACTGACCCTGAGCATGAGCTGGTGGATGGTGAGGAGGGGCCCTCCTGACTCTCTCATGCCCACAGGCCTGCCACTGGAGGGGCTCACAAGAGTGTGGGTGGTAACCCACCCTACTTACCTCACTGGCTTGGAAATTTGACTCTGAAATTTCCCAAACTCTCCAGGGGCTGTCCATTCCTTTCCTGTCTAGAAGTGTGGGGAGAGAGGAGAGAAGGAAGGAAAAGGGAGGAGAGAAAATGGGGGAAGGGGGGGAGGAAGGGGGAGAGGAGGGAAACAGAGTTAAGAGCATGGCTGGCCAACATACTTCTGCCCCCATTGCTGGAAGGGGGCCAGGCAACCAACACAGCATGAATCCTTAGCATGGCCTTGGCTACAATGGAACCAGAAAATGTATGTGGCTGGGTCCCCTTCTGTCCACATCGCCCATGTCTTTGGCAGTGTAGGTCAGAGCTGAGGGGCAGGCAGCATGTGCCGCTTCTGTCTCTTCTTCATGTCAGTGATGTTAATGGTCAAGGAGGCTCCCAAGGCTCTCATACCACACCAGGGGCCAATGGAAGGTCGGGGCCGAGCTGACCCTACCTTGCCCACACTGGCCAGCAGCTGAAGGCCTGAGACCTGGTCATCACGACTCAGCCAGAATTCAGCGTTGTCATCAGCAGCAATGGCAAACTGGATTTTCCCTAGGCAACATCAGAGTGTCTGGGTGAATCAAAGAGGTCCTTGGCACGAAGGCTGAATGCCTACGTTATGCCTGGGCATTGATTCCTTTCACTCACAGTGACTTGCCCCACCCACCACCTTTGCATGGGGGAGGGGACTCTACATTCTGGGGGAGCAATATGAAGATGGAGAAGAATTCTGTAGACCAGTCAGTTCCGGGCTGCAGGGGGAGGGACAACTATCTGAGGGTACTTGATTAGAGTTTACCATGCCTCAGTTTCCCCTCCCTTTGGAGTAACAAGGGCTCAGTGTAGATGTGTTTCCTAGTTGAGGCTTATGTTTCTAGGACCCTACTCCTCCAGGAAGGTGGAAGCAGGAAGAAGGGTGATGCCTCGGAGCTCCCTCACCATCAGTAAAAGGGTGCAGGTAGCCAAATATGCGGAGACCATAGTTGGTCCACTTGGGGGACACAGCCAGCTTCCTCAGGGTTGTGCGGATCTACGTCAAGAAAGATGAACTGTTACTCAGAGTCAGGGAGAGTTTAAGGACTGAGAGTTTGATCTACTCAAGGCTGCTGGGGAGGAAGGGAGCAGCAGGTGAGAGACTAGGGGTGTGGCACGGTGAGTGGAGTACAGGATAATGTCAGGTCCCACTCACTTCTTGGTCCAGGTGACCTTGTACAATGCACAAACACACATCTGCACATGCTGCCCTTGGAAACATCAAGAGAGACTGAACTGAAATGGCTGGCGAATGGCAGGTGCAAGAGCCTCAAGGAAGAAGACAAGAAAGATCTTCTAAACAGAGGAAGAGAGGGCCCAAGAGACTGAGGGAGTAAGACAGACTTCGATGGACTGAGAAGGAGCAGGGAAGGAGGCAGGTGGAGGAGATGAGATGCAGGAGACACAGGGTGGTCTAGGCATGGTGTACAGACATTCCCATAGGCACTCACGTGGGGGTAGAGCGGGAAGTGCAGGTTGCCCCTGAGCTGCTGGATGGAGCTGCCACACCAGTCTTCAAACACATGCAGGTTGGCATGGCCCCGGAACTGTGTGGGGCAGAGAGGGGACAATGAGTAGGAGCAGTTCAGAGTAAGAGATGGACACAGTGCTTCTTACATATTCTACGGAAGGCTTGGCTCCAGTCCATGGTGCTGCTGGAAGATGTGGAACCTTTAGAGGTGAGGACCTAGCAGGAGAAGGTTAGGTTATAGGGCTGTGCCCCTAAAGGGGTTACTGGGATCCTCACTGCTTTCTGTCTTTCTTGACTTACCAGTCCTTTGCCACCATGATGTGCTAAACTGCCACAAGCCAAAGGAACAGGGCCAAGCAATCCTAGGATTAACCCTCTGAAACCTTGAGCCTACACAATGTTTTCTTGTTCATGAGTTGGCTATCTCAGGAATGCTTGTCCCAATGAAAAGTTAACATCAGCCCTGTGGCCTGACTCTAAGGATGGGTTATATATATACACACACGCCTACAGATACACACCACACACTCCCCATTCCTTCTAGGCATTCCGCAGGTGCAGACAAGGGGCATAACAGCCATGGCAAAAAGGTGGAAGTGACAGAAGGAGCTGGAGGAGCTTGGCTAGGTTCCAGCCAAGGGCTGGCTTACCATGCCTTCCCTGTTTCTCATGAGAGGAAGGCTTTGCAGCTGTCTGCCTGTCATGAAACCTTATCTACCCAGTGGTCTTCATATTCTGGCTGGGGGAAGCATCTGAGCAGAACTGTGGTGGTATGGGGGGGCTCTCTGGGCTGAGCTGCTTCAGGGTCCCCTGCGGCTCACAGGCTCCTCACAGGACTGCACTGGCAGAGGCTAGCTTGTCACTCTCTGACAAGCTAGGGTGGGTGAGGATGTCTGTGGGTTGGTTGGTGGGAAGCAGTCGAGGGTCCAAGGAAGGAAAAGAATGGGGACATTGTGCTGCTTCTGGGGAAACTCCTCACGTCCAGCTTAAAGGATTCAGTTGTCTTCTCCACGTAGTCTGCTTTTTCCCCCTCCCCAGGAGACCTCCAGGTCAGAGAGCTCTGGTCCAGGAAGAGCAGAGCACTCAAGGGGAGCATCGCCTCCAGAGCAGAGTGGTCAGCTGTGTGAAGCCTGGAGCATGAGAACAGGTCTGCCATGAAAGCAGCTTTGGCCTGAGGGCAGGGAGACACCAATTTCTCACAGCTCTCTGGGTGATCTAGCTTGGCCATGGGAGCCTGAGGTGCTATGGGAAGCCCTCGGAGCAGGCCAAGAGTGAGTGAGAGAATCAGCCTTTTCTTTGAGGGAGAATTTACCCAGTATTTGGCTGAGCCTCAAACTTTTGTGGGCAACCTCTGACTGCGGGGATATCTTGGGGATCCTTGGATACTGTCTTCCTCCCCAGACCCAGACTGACATCTACATAGAATTTGTGTTTTGTGTGGTTCCATTTTAGCTAAGATGTAGGACTCTGGTACATCAACCTCCGCAGCGGCCCCTCTCCTCTGCCTGGCATAGGCAAAAGCCAGGGCAGGAGAGGGCCTCCTCCAAGTTTTAGTTGTGACAGTTTGGAACGTGCAATTAGCCGTACTGGAGAAAGTATTTGTCAGATTGTCTCATTTAGAAGGGAGGCTATCGGGGCTCAGGAAGTGACTCCGAGAACACACAGCAATTACTCTGTGGAGATGGTGGAGCAAAAGGGGTATGCAGGGAAGGGAAGGCCTACTCCACTGCCTTTCCTTCCTTCAGCTCCACCTCTGCTAGGCCTTATTGGGCTTGCCAGGCCAGCAGCAGGAGGAGGTGGATGGTGGCGTGTCCCCGGCCCTGGTGTGTTCTTACTGCCCCCAGGACTGTTCTGAAGCAACTGGACTGATCTGATGAAGAAGTCACTCTGCGGCTAAAAGCTTGAGGCGACTGCAGAATCAACCCTCACTATGATTTTCATGACCGACCTGCCTACTCAGACCTCTCCACACTCTTCCTGTCATACTGACCCTTTGCCCCTGAACCATCCACCTCTCGACTTTGCACGCTGAACAAATACTGTTTCCTCATTAGGCCCCTTGCTCTCTTTGCCACACAGCTCCTGTTTGTTCCTCAAAAGTTTTCTCAAATATGTCTAAGACTCCCTGTGCCTTCCCTGGGAAGAGCTAGCTCCTTCTCATGTATCCCACATCTGAATTATGAGGACGAACAAATGCTTGTAGAAGCTGAATCCAGAGCAATCCATTCCACCATTGAGTGCTCTGTACCAGTTAAAGCGTTCACTGTGCAGTTAGCTGAAAGAAGGTGGAAACCACTGAAAGCTCAGTGGTTTATAAAGCACTTAACTGGGGAGGAGGTGAAGAGAGGGAGGGGGAGAGAGAGAAGGGGGGGGTAGTGTGATGGTTTGTATATGCTTGCCTAGAGAGTGGCACAATTACAAGGTGTGGCCCTGTTGGAGTAGGTGTATCACTGTGGGTGTGGGCTTAAGACCCTCACCCTAGCTGCCTGGAAGTCAGTCTTCCACTAGCAGCCTTCAGATGAAGATGTAGAACTCTCAGCTCCTCCTGCACCATGCCTGCCTGTATGCTGCCATGCTCCTGCCTTGAAGACAATGGACTGAACCTCTGAACCTGTAAGCCAGCCCCAATTAGATCTTGTCCTTATAAGAGTTGCCTTGGTCATGGTGTCTGTTCATAGTAGTAAAACCATAACTAAGACAGACAGACAGACAGAGATACATAGCTCAAAAGACTAAGACTTGGGGCTGGAGTAATGGTTCAGCAGGGAAGATGCTCTTCCAAAGGTCCTGAGTTCAAATCCCAGCAACCACATGGTGGCTCACAACCATCTGTAATGGGATCTGATGCACTCTTCTGGGGTGTCTGAAGACAGCTACAGTGTACTTACATATAATAAATAAATAAATCTTAAAAAAAAAAAAAAAAAAGACTAAGACTTGCCATGTACACACTGGTTGGTGTCACCTGTGCTTGAAGCTGCTGTAGGGGGGACAGGAGAGCGTTGCCTCAGCTGTGAGCACTGGCTGGCCTTTGCTGTAGCTTGCTGCTGCTGCTCTGTCACAAGCCAGCACACCTGATGGGTGCTTCAGCTTGGGGTCTGAACTGACCTCAGTGTACAGTCAATCAGGCCACTAGTTCCTACATTCCAGATTCCTGGGCAGAGTTCTGAAAACCTGATCTACTTTTCCCCACGTTTATTCTTTAAACAGTGCTGGAAACTGAATCTGGGGGTCTCTTGCCAGTGAGACAAACACTACCAACAAGCCATACTCTTAACCTCTCGTCTGCTCTCGATTTGAGGGTGCTCCCCTGTGGAATGAAGGGACTTCAGATACTAGAAAGATAAGGGCCATTCTGTGGAACCTAAAGGGTGAAACATCCTGTTCATAAGGTTCATAAGGAACTATGTGCTATAGGTGTCTCACCATGTATGTGACCAAGTATGAAGCTGTTGAGACACACACAATGGTGATGTGGGCTCTGAAAACAGAAAAGCTTAATCCACAGCAAATCTTACACCAGTGTTCATGGCAGCCTTAGTCAGCATGGCCCCAGATTAGCAACAATCTGTCTACCAAAGGGAAGGGATAAATGGAATGTGGAATACAGTTCTTCCTGTCTCCACATCCTCCCAGGAACTCCTGTTCCATGAGAGACATGACGCAAATCGTGAAGCAAATCGGGAGAAGCAAATGTGTAGGCAGAAGCCAGGAAAAAGACTAACAGACAGTCGATGGATGGACAGCTGTGCCCTGCAGGCCAGGGAGCTGGTGCTGCTGTCTCGAATGTTCCTCTCAGTGGATCTATAACTCCTACTGCCATTACATCACCAAAGGCCACTTTGGTAGGACCTGAGAGTTGTTTTGGACTCTGTCACACTCTGTTCTCAGTTACAAATGTCATATACACACAGTAAGTTATCCCTTCTGCTGTCTCAGCTGGGTAAGTTTTAAAGTATGGCTTACCTATGTGTGCTATGCCATCTTACACTGCCACAGTGAGGAATGAAACATGCCAGGCTACCTTGTGAATGAACCCTGCAAACCTCATATAAGTGAAAGAAGCCAGACCAGGGACACATTTCGACACTCCCCTTCTCTCCCTCTGTGTGTGTGTGTGTGTGTGTGTGTGTGTGTGTGTGTGTGTGTGTGTGTGTGTGTGTGTCTATCTGTCTGTCTGTCTCTCTGGTTTTTTTTTTGTTTGTTTGTTTGTTTGTTTTTGTTTTTTTTGAGACAGTGTTTCTCTGTGTAGCTCTGGCTGTCCTGGAACTTATTCTATAGAACCAGACTGGCCTTGAGCTCAGAGATACCTGCCTTTGCTGGGTTAAAGCCGTACATCACCACCACCCAGCTCATGATTCCACTTCTATGATGTATCCAGGACAGGAAGTGGACAACTCTGCTTTTACAAGGATATAGGTTCAGTTTCCAATATCCACATGGTGGCGAATAACCACCTATAACTCTAGATCTGGGGGTCTGACATTTTCTGGGCTCCATGGGCAGGCACCAGGAACACATGTGGTACACATACATACATTTGGAAAAACACTCATACACATAAAATCTTTTTTTTTAATTATAAAGAAAGTAGACAACTTTGTGCTGAGGGCTAGGACAAAGCGTGGTAGGGAGGGTGACTGAGGATTCAGGGTTTTCTTTTCTTTTTTGGACACAAGGTCCCCTGTAACACAGGGTAGCTTCAAACTTGCTATGTAGCCAGGGATGATTGTAAACTTCTGATCCTCCTGCCTCTACCTCCTGAATGCTGAGATTACAAGTCCGGGCCACCATCCCAGCTCATATGCAGTGCTGGGGACTGATCTCAGGGGCTCGGTACATGCTAGGCCCACGGCCTCGTCCCTAGCCCATGAACTGTACGTATCTAAGGCTTCAAGCATCTCTTTCAAGCAAATGTCATACCACACTGAGTGACTGAGCCGGCAAGACACGTCTACAATGACGCACACCGTTGTTAATATACCAAAAGCTACTGGGTTATACACTCTAACCTGTAAGGAATATGAACTAGATCAATAAAAGTTTTGTTTTTAAGATAAGGTCTCGACATGTAGCCTAGGCTGTTCTCAGAGGGATCCACTTGCCTCAGACTCCTGAGTGCTGGGATTGCCGATACCATCAGACCTCTCTCCAAAATTCTTTTTTCAAAAGCAGTAACAAAGCCAGGCGGTGGTAGCACACACCTTTAATCCCAGCACTCGGAAGGCAGAGGCAGGTGGATCTCTATCGGTCTGAGGCCAGCCCAGTCTACAGAGGGGTTCCACAGAGAAACCCTGTCTCAAACAAACAAACAAAATAAAAAATAAATAAAAAGCAGTAACAAGGGCCAGGGCGCTGTCTCAGTGGTAAAAGTGCTTGCCCCCCACACAATCTGAGTTCCATCTTCAACTATACAAAAAGCTGGTGCAGTGGACCAAGTCTGCAATCCCAGCAGTTCTACCGTGAGATGGGAGGAGACAGGACAACCACTAAGACCCAGAGCACACAAGAGAGCCTGCCATCTCACAGTTGAACTGCTGGGATCTGATTCCTGAAAGTTATCTTCTGCCCCCTCCCCAAAACAGTGACAAGCTGGCCGTGGTGACACAAGCCTGTGGCAAGAAATCCTGAGGCAAGAAATCACTGTGGGGTCTAGGATATCTTGAGCTAATATAAGCTCTAAGCAGCTTTGGGCTTCATGTCTCAAAACAAACAAACAAACAAACAAACAAACAAAAACAAAACAAAACAAAGGAACAGCAAAACAAGAACAAACCCAGAACAGAATCTAAAAACAAAAGACTAAAAAAATAAATAAATAAACCCCAAACAATGTGTGCATCTCTGGGTTAAGCACTGGAAACAAATAAAATAAAAGCCTTGAGTTTAGGGCCTGCCTCTGGTTACAGGTGAGAAGCTTTATCTACTAAGCTGTGACTTGCTCAGGTCAGCTGTGTTCACCAAGTTTCTTGTTTATAATAATTATTATTACTGTTATTTTAATAATAGTATAATTATATATTGTAATAATTACTCCAATAATTATTTTATTATTTTGGTTTTTTGAGACAGAGTCTTTCTGTATAGCCCTGGCTTTTCTAGAACTCACTCATTCTGCAGACCAGGCTGGCCTCAAACTCACAGAGATCCACCTGCCTCTGCCTCCCAAGTGCTGGGATTAAAGATGTACAGCGCCACCGCCTGTCCCTTGTAATTACTTTTGTTTGGAGGAATGTCCTGGGTGGACATTCTAATGGACCTGCACACTGACCAACAGACAAGATGGCTGGCACTGGACTGTACCAGTGTACCAGAAAGTTTTGAAAGTCAGGTATTCCATGCACAGTCCCAGCTGTCCAATCCCCTTTGACACACTAAGGACAGATGCTATGGCTGCTGCCCAGGGCGAGAGAGAGGCAAAGCCTGAAGTGTTCACCTCGAGCAAGTCTCTCCACTAACTTCAACTTCTCAGATACACTGCCGGCCAAGGGGGCAGGCACCTACGGGAGTCACTGAGCTGGGCACGCACAAGTGCCCCTAATGCGAAGGACGGAGAAGCTGGGCTGGAGTGGCTGCTACTCATCTCCTTATCCTAGGAAATCAGGGATTTGATTTCATAAATCTAAACATCTACGAGGATTGAGGATTTTAAATCTTTTAACATTTAAAAATCAAATCCATGAAAATCGGTCATTTACCACTGAAAGGTCACATATGTGTACTAAGATACCAAATATTTCTTTAAAAACTCAATTCTGGGGCTGGAGAGATGGCTCAGCGGTTAAGAGCACTGACTGCTCTTCCAGAGGTCCTGAGTTCAATTCCCAGCAACCACATGGTGGCTCACAACCATCTGTAATGGGATCCGATGCCCTCTTCTAGTGTGTCTGGAAATAGCTACAGTGTACTTATATACATAAATAAATAAATTAAAAAAAAAAAAAGAATGTGCTGAAAATGCTGGCATATGTCTGTAATCCTTGGGGGATGAAGGCAGAGGATTAGGAGGAGTTCAGGTTCGTTCTCAGCTACACAATCGGCCTGGGCGATATGAGACCCTGTCTCAAAAATAAACAACAACAAAAACGTGAAAAAAAGAAAAAGAAAATCGATCCAAGCTGCCCCGATAGAGTGAAGGCTAGATCTCAGAGCAACTGATCTTTAAAGCAATGGCTCAGCATCCTGTCTCCAGAGGCCTGGTGATGTCACCTAGAACAACTGTGCCAGCCTTGTAATCTACCCTCCCACCGGGCTTCAAAGCAGACAGTATCACAGAGTAGAGGGGCTACCATTGTCTCCTTCGCTCTTGCCCTTGTGTGGGTGGGCTGGAAATCAAACTACCCAAGCTGCAAGATCAATCTGCAGCAGGAACGACAAAGACATTAGGCTGGCTCACACCACTCGGCCAAGAAAAGTAGTCTCTACCCCAGGCCCCACGATAAAGATCCTGGGCTCTGAACACACTGTAAGACACAACTCCCCAGAACACCATGCTTTGCAGTGACCAACTGCCCTGCTGTGCCACTGTACCTGGTTGTGATTTTGGACCCATAACGACTGCTTTCTGAAGCAGATACCTAACGCAGGTTCCCTCAGAATCTTAACAAGCATTTATGGAAAAGGCAATTCAAAGGCAAATGAATTTGGGCCGCTGGAGCTAAACCAAGCTAAACAGATTTCCCCAGGACTTCTCAGAATCTTTCATATGCTAATGTGGATTTCCAAGAACAGTTCCCTGCACAGAGGGTTTTTATGTTTTGTTTTTGTTTTGTTTTGTTTTTTAATCTTTTTAAACAATGGAGTCCTGTTTTCCTGGAATACCTGGGATTTAATGGTTTGAGGAAGAACTCTTGTGAAGGTTGTTATCTTTAAGACTGGGGATTGGCATAGCCATGAAAGTCATGTAACTTCCCTAGACACTGCTTTCCCACCTATAAAATAAGGATCTGACCTCCACGGGTTGGATCCACAGTGTCTCTGAAATGCCCGCAAGTCCCGGCATGCCGTGCTGTTGGGAAAGGGTGGAACCTGAAGGAAGCAGGTCCGGAGGCCTGCTGCTGGAGAGATGTTAGGACCAGCCCTTCCCGTCTTCTTTGCTTCCCATCCACCCTGCAGTTAGAAGAATCCTCCTCTAGCTCTCCCCACTATGTGCCACTGTGCTACTTAGGCCCAAAGCAACAAAGCTAAACCAGCAAGAGCTAAAACCTCTGAAACCATGAGCAATGGTGACGCCCTTCTTCCTTAGGAGTGGATTGTGTCAGGCGTTCGCTCTAGCAACAGAAAGCTGGGTTAACAAAATCCTACCTTACAGAGTCAAAACAGCTGATGGGAGATAGATATGCACACAGTAGGCCTGCAGCAAATGTTTGGGCTCCCATTTCATCTGTTTAAGTCCCTTTAAAGACCAGGTTCAGGGGCTGGAGAGATGGCTCAATGGTTAAGAGCACTGGCTGCTCTTCCAGAGGACCAGGGTTCAATTCCCAATATCCACAACTGTCTATAATTCCAGTTCCAGGGGATCCAATGCTCTCTTCTGGCCTAACCAAGAGGTACACATACATGCAGGCAGAACACCCCCCCACCCACCCACCCACACTACACTACACACACAGACCAGGGTCAGTAGAGACCTTTACCTCTGAGAGCCAGGGGACAGGCTTGTTCCACTTCAAGTAGCTACTATTCCTACTCCTACTTCGGGCAATTTCTTGGTCCTATCAGGAAAACAAAGAATGAGCTTGGTGAAAATATCATTAACAAATTGAAGACAGAACAGGATTCTGAGCCGGGCTGTGGTGGCGCACGCCTTTAATCCCAGCACTTGGGAGGCAGAGACAGGCGGATTTCTGAGTTTGAGGCTAGCCTGGTCTACAGAGTGAGTTCCAGGACAGCCAGGGCTACACAGAGAAACCCTGTTTCCAAAAAAAGAAAAAAAAAAGAAAAAAGAAAAAAGAAAAAAAAAGAACAGGATTCTGGGCTCCTTGAAGCTGTCTGTGGAGAAGAAGGGGGTCATGGGACATAGTTCCTGCACCAAGGAAGCTTGTCAGCTTAAGAGAACACTGTCTCATTCATTATTTACACCACATCCCTGAGGAGAATATCTCAGGCTTGTCAACATGAACTCCTGTTTCCATTCACATCCCTGAATTTTTCAACCATGAGAAAAAAATGGACTCTGGACCCCCTTGAGGCAGGAGCTGTGACTTCTTACTCCTCCAACCCCCACCTCCAAGTTCTATCCAGACTTGTCACTGGTCTCAACAAATGGGAGCCTTCAAAGACAACCTAGGCCCTCCCTACCATATGGGGCCACAGAGTTACTTTGGTTTCATCCAACTTTGGGGATTCATTTCTGTTCTGTGGTCAGTGGTTGTGGGGGTTGAGGGTGGGAGGAGAGTCCGAATTGGAATGGGCCTCAGTTTCCCTAATCTACCCACCTGAGCAACACTATCGGGAAATGCTTCATGACAAACCACACCCCAGCTGTTTGCAGGGAAGGGCATTTGTCTACTTTACCAACTCTGGCTTTCAGTACCATGCATCTGGTACTGTCATCAGGGGCAGTCCTGTGGCCAGGATACGCTGGTTAATAGTCAGGAATGCTCTGTGTGTGTGTGTGTGTGTGTGTGTGTGTGTGTGTGTGTGTGTGTGTGTGTGTGTGTGTGTAGATAGGGATGAAATCTAAGCTAGGCAAAAGCTCAGCCTCTAAGCCATACATACCCCTAGCTTAGGATGCATTGTCTGAGACAGACGCCACATGCCTGGAACAGCGCAGACCTGGATAGTGTGAACAATGGAGCAACTAGATCTACTGGGACTTTGAGGAAGGCAAGGTAGGTATCTGCACTCAGTCACAACCTCAAGTGTCTCCCCTCTGCATATACCACAGAGAAGACTTCCTTTAAGGTCATGGAGCAGCTGAGGGCAACTGAGGGCAAAAGCCGGCCCTGGCTGATCCAGCAGCAAGAAGGATGGAAGGCAGACTGGACCTGCCTCATACCTTAAGGCTCAGCCGCTGGGGCCGATAGAACTGGAGATTCGGATCAACGGCGGGGATGTTCCTGTTGGCTAGGGCCTTGGCCAGTTCTCGCCAGCTGCCATACCCTGTGAAAGTGAAGAAGAAAAGAACAAGGCCAACTTAAGTTAGGAGTCCATAAATCTGTAAGATTAGAGAGGTAGAGATAAGAGAGGTGAGTGGCTGCTCTTCTCCTCACCCCACCTCACAAGGTAGATATGAAATGGGTAAGGCAGGTGTCAGGAAAGATCTGTGCCTTCCCTAAGTCAGAGAAGGAACTCTGACAGGTGACCTGGACTAGCGTCATGGACCGCGGGGTCCCACTACAACATGATTCTTACCTAGTTGCTCTAGGTAACTTCTAGAGCAACTTCTCTAGTGACTTCTCACCAAAGGCCCAGTCAAGAAATGGTGGCAAGAACCATTTCTAGGGCAGCAGCAGAGAATGATGGGAGGTGGGGATTAGGATTGCTAGACAGAACCGGAACTGGAGGAGGCAGGAGAAAGGGGGCCTAGGACTTTGTATTTGCTTCACGAATTCAGTTCTGCACTGATCTGGGGCTATTTGCAACACACTTGTGTCTGCCCTGGTGCGCACATATCTGAGGAGGCAAAAAGAACCATGGTGGGAAGAAGAGAACGGGAAACTGTTAATGTGCGAGCAAGCATTCCTACACAGAGAGGCAAGGTAAGTGTGGGAGGTCGGCGCCCAGTGGTCAGTCTGTAATTCACTAGATGCCAAGGCCTTCTTGACTGTAGAGAGAATGGCTGGGCAGTGGTGTTGGGCTTAAAGTAAGCGAACTTACAACACTGTAGGCCATCAGTCAGAATCAGGAACCACCAGACCAGTTAAGATCACTTCATCCTCACTCCAGGTAAGAAAAATGGGAGCAAGGCTGCTGAAATGACCAATCTGGGGTCATAGAACAAACAGTAACGAGGGGACGGTGAGAACCTGAGTGGGCAGGGACCTCTCCATTGGGCTGCTTTATTAAGATGCCGTTGAGGGGCTGGGTTACGCCTCAGTCGGGAGTTCATGCCTAGCACCACATAGGATCTGCTCAAAAGGAGTCAGACTGAAGCACCACTGGAGAGGGGCAGGGAATCACATAAAGGGGTTTGACAGTCATCCGCCCATGGGAATGAGCAGCTGGCAGAAGGCACAAGTGTCAGGATCCCTGTGTGAGCACCAACAGGGACACGGTACTAAACAAAACCAGAGAATAAACAGCTAAGTGTGGTGGCAGATGCCCAATAACACACCAAAAATCTAGGGGAACAAAGGCAGGGTTGCTGAATCCAAGGCCAGCCTGGGCTACACAGCAAGACTGTATCTCTGCAAAACAAACAACCACAGAGTACAACCAGTAGTGCGGACCACACAGAAGGCAGACATCACATTGTGCAGGCGTGTCATGTGCTGACTCTTGGAGGGGTGGGCACAGAGTTACAGACTGGAGCTTGATGGGGTAAGGCTGCTTTTCTTAGGTGGTCCTGGTGTTGTTTAGGAAGCATCTCGGAGGCATGGTGCCATCCAAGCCTTTTCAGAGGCTGGAGTTAGGTCGGTGCGATCATTCTTGTCTTACAGATGCGGAAAGAGGAGCTTGGAGTTCTCAGCCAAGGATCTATTTGTCTTCCAAGATTAGAGAAGATAGCCAATGTCTGTCATCATTTACGCTTTCTCCTACAGCTAGCTACTCTTTAGCAGAGCTTTGAGAAGTCCTGAAGTCAGAGGCTTTAGCTATGGATATAGGCCGTGGGTTCCTACACACATATTTAGTCACATGTAAGTTATGGGAACTTCTGGCCTCCAAGGATACATGCACAGACACATAATTGAAAACAAAAACACAGGGCTGGAGAGATGGCTCAGTGGTTAAGAGCACTGTCTGCTCTTCCAGAGGTCCTGAGTTCAATTCCCAGCAACCACATGGTGGCTCACCACCATCCGTAAAGGATCAGATGTCCTCTTCTGGTGTGTCTGAAGACAGCTACAGTGTAGTCATATACATAAAATAAATAAATAAATCTTAAAAAAAAAAAAGTAAAAACACAAAACCACAAATCTTAACACATGCATGTGTGTGTGTGTGTGTGTGTGTGTGTGTGTGTGTGTAGGGAGTATGCATGCATGCAGACCACAAGGCATCAGGGGTCCTCAATCACTCCATACCTATTTGAGGCTAGGTCTCTCCCTGAGCCTGAGGTTCATGTTTTCTCAGCAAGACTGAAAGCCAGCAAGCCCTAGCAGTGCTCCTGTCTCATCCCCTGCACAAGTGTAAGATGCCCAGCTTACTACATGAGAGGTGGAATCTGAACTCTGGTTCTCATGGCTGCACAGCAATTGTTCTACATTGCTGAGCCATCTTTCCAGTCTCTCCCTCCCCCCGCCCCTTCGAAAGAAGAACCTAATAGGCTAATTTAGCTAGAATATTTTTGATGTCTCTTCTTGGTAACTGAGCATCGACTGACTTCCTTAATCCACTTATTGGCCGTAAAGCCCTGGCTTCCTTGCTGTACTCAGAACTGAACTCAGGTCTATACTAAGTGACGAACTCTCAATTGACCAGTTCTATTCCTCTTCATCTGAAGGCTCTCTCTGCGGCCAAGGATAGTTCCACTGAGGAAAAGACAAGAAACTCGGTGAGGTTAAATGCAGCCAGGCCCTCACCTATAGGTCACACGTATGTCTACATGGTTCTGAGATTTGGATGGTCAATGGATGAGTCTTCAGGATTCAGAGTGGCGGGTCTAACTGCACACACACACAGCTGTGACGCCTTGAGCTGGCCACAGTGTTTCCTTAACCTTGCTTTCTTCATGAGGAAGGTGGGAATAGAAACATCTGCTCCACCCCCCAGGCCTGCTCTCTGACTCTCTGCTCTCTGCTTACTGACCAGAGAGTAAGGAGACAGGGCCATGGGAACTTGGTAGTGGCATAGCAATGGCTATGTCCTCTCTGCTGCATGGACGTTGTGGTCTCCTATCACCTCCCCATGGCCCTACCGGGGTTCACTAGGCACATGCTCTGTGCCAGGCTCTGGGCCAGGCACTGTATTTGAATCCTCCACATCTCTGTCTCTGCATCGATTCTGGCAGTGGATACCCAGCCATTGCTTGCCCCCTGGGAGCAACTGGAGCTAAAGAATGTGCTGATTGAATGACTGACACTTGTCACTTGTCCCCTGTTAAGTGATTCCTCCTGCTTCTGGCCGGGCCAGAGTACCAGCTGCCAGGGCCTGGCCCTCCTACAGCAGGTGTCACATTTATACTGGGAGACAGACACCGGAGTCTCAGGTGTCAGACAAAGCACCACCGTGGGCCTCATGCTCTGCCCTCACAGAACTGGGCTATCAAGTTAACCATCAGCCAGAGCTTTGCCAACACCCTCCCGGGGTCAATATAGACGTCAAAGGCCTGCAGATTATCATCCTGGCTCTCCGCGCACTATAGAACACATATATTCCTCGGGATCATTTTTCGAAAACTCTAACATACGTTAACTCCATCGCCGCCTCACCCTTTCTCTCAGAAATAAGAAAAAACAAAGCAACGAAAACGGAATGGTGATCAGCCCAAGGTAACACAGTGAAAAGACAATCCACAGGAAGCATCCCGTGCCGTCAACAGTCTTCAGCATCTCAGCATCGCCCACTGTGCCTGCAGGCAGGAGCTCCACTCATTTCCCTTGACCTTCATCTGATACGCTTGCCAATACAGCATGTGGACATGGGGGCCACTGGTGGGAGAGTGGGAAGACCCTCCACTGCTGAGGCTGCCGCTGACACTCCAGATCCCACAGTAGGGCTGCAGGCTTGGTTCTGACTCCACCCCAGGTGCTGAAAACACTTAGAAGCATTTCCGACTTAACAGTTAAGGGTTGGGTGTGAGTTTAGTTAATACAAAGTGCTTGCCAGCTCAGTGTGGAGCTTTAGCTGGGTACTGTACAAGGCCCTGGGTGTTATCCCAGCACAATTAAAATAAATAAATACATATATTTAAAAGCAAACAACTTAGGAAGTAAAAAGTTGATACTAAATTTCCATGTCAGTATAAATTCCCAAAGCCTGTTAATAAAGACTACAATGCACACTCCCTTCCCAGCAAGCACACTATACAAGAGTGTGTTCAAACCTCTGCCAATGCCCAACCAGACTCCTTCCAAGCTCTGTGTTAACACGTATTGTTTTTACTCCTAAGCACTATGAGAACAAAACTAATAGCAACCAACATTAATGAGCACGTATTATGTGCAAAGCATCATGCTAGGAGGTATGGTTTTGGTTTTGGGTTGTTTTGTTATTTTTGAAACAGGGTCTCTACATTGCTGTGACTGGCCTGGAGCTTGCTTGCTATATACAGATAAGGCCAGTCGCCAACTCATAAAGATTCACCTGCCTCTGCTTCCCAGGGGCTGGGATTAAAGGTATATCCACTCCATGCTTAAAGTTGCACTTCACCATGTAAAGACAGATAATGTGAGCACACATGCACACACATGACTTCATGGTGAACAAGTGAGTCCAGTGGAGACGAGACCTACAGAACCTGTTCCAGCCCTGTGATCGCTGCGAGTGTCAGCCCTGAGTCACCTCTTCACTCCACTTTCTATTTTCTTGGTCATGTGGAAACAGATTTTACCTGACTACAGAAAGACCTGGATGAAGGCAACCCAACACAGCAGATGACTCAAGTTTACCCTCAGTTAAAGGCTAAGCAGTAGAACTCGAGGTTCTGCTCTCCACCTCCCATCCACCCCAACCCCCAAACCTGCCAGCTCTAGGGATCAACAGGGAGACTGAAGGCAACCCAAGACCGCTACCAGGAAGGTGGAGCGGGGGAACTGTGTGAAAGGGACTGATGCACAGGGGTACCATGGTGGACACAGACATCTTTACAGTATTGTTACCCACCTTGGGGCTGGTCTCTAGAAGAAAGGATTTTCACCTTCTCTAAACTACAGGGGAGGACTTTTGAGAGGGGAGGGAGTGGCCATCCCAGGACTCTGGAAAAGGTGTTAGCAGCCTAGAGAGTTTATTCCACCTCCTTCACAAGACACCATAGACCTGAAGATCCAGGATGAATGACGATTTCAAAGAGAAGCCCTGGGGTCTGTCTAGAAATTCACTTTCCAGAGCCTAAAAATGCAAAAAGAAAAGATGGAACAGAGGAGGTAGAATCCTCGTCCCAGTAGAAGACAGTGCCAAGGAGACAAGAGGACAAGAGGCCACAACACTCAGCATGGATTTACAAGAGCCAGAAACCAGCCTGAGTCACAGGATGAAAAGGTTCTGTGCCTGGGAAGAACTTGAGGAGAGAGCCTGAGGAGCTGGTGTCTTTGGCAGGACAAAGCGACTGTGGCTTGAAGCCAGCAGGGCCTAGATCAGAAAATGGAAGCAGCAGGCAAAGATGAAGTAGAGGACCTGTCACCTGGGGGACGGTCTTCAGGGCATGCCTAAGGCTCTGATGGCAGAAAGTATGATGAAGTCTTTCCTGGTTGCTGATGCCCCAGGGAACTTGATGCAATAAAAATTATTATTACTATAACCATAACAATGAACATGTATGAGTTAATGCATATATATGTTTATTTGTACAGAGATTTGCTATATTTATATTAACTTAAATAGAGATTACTGTTTTTCTTTATTTTTAAAAAATTTAGTTGTAATTTCTAATATTATAAACAAGTAAGCCATATAAGCAATCCTCTTTTAGAGTGCTTAATAATCTATGAGATGAGGCTAGAGAGATGGCTCAGTTGTTAAGAGCACTGCCTGCTGCTTTAGAGGACACAGGTTCAATTCCCAGCACCACATGCAGAGTGGCTCACAACCATCTGTAACTCCAGGGGGTCTGATGCCCTCTCCTAGCCTCTGTGGGCACCAAGTACACATGTGGTTCACAGACATACACTCCGGCAAAACATTCAAACACACATCAGAAAAATAAAAATAAATAGATCTCAATAAACAAACAAACAAATACATACAATTTAAAGAAAACAATCTGATGCTATAGAGCACAAAGACCCCAGAGCAAGTGAACTGCAGTTTTAGCAAGAATGGGCTAAGTATAATTAACATTGGCTTAGACCTCCCTCCTGGGTAACAGAAAGGTGTGGGCCCAGCAGAACCAGGCTTAACCGGATTATAAACCCAGTAATGTCTTTCAAAATACTACTACAGTCTCTCGACAATCTCTTTCCCTGAGCTTGAGGATACTTTTTCTTTGACAAGTATGTATATATGTGTGTGTGTGTGTGTGTGTGTGTGTATCTTTTATTCTTTGGTAGGCTCATGTTGGTCATTTCCTTTCACCTCCTGTTAGCCTATCTTCTCTCCCACTGAAACCTTTCTTCCAACCTTATTTTCATATTTTTTAGATACATACACACGTATGCACGTACATATTGTGTACATATTGTTATTCATAATTTTTAAACTACATGCTATACAATATTTTTTGTTTCAGGCCTTTTTCCCCTCATTACAGTCGCACACCGCCATACGTAGCTTATGCAGTATTGAGAACTGAACCCAGGGCTTCACGCGTGCTCGGCAAGCATTCCTGACTGAGCTACACCCACAGCCCAGATTACTCCTGTGGGAAAGGAAGGCCTACGGGGTTTGTTGTTGGTTGCTTTGTAGGTTTTGTTTGTTTGATCTTCCCCAAAGCCACAGAGACAGTAAGTGACTGAGCTAAGATTTGAACCTAGGATGAAAGGCTGTGTTCTTAACTCAATTACTCCCCATTCGATGTCCTGAATTTCACCTCCATCATTATCACTTTTAGTAGTGTTCATTCAGCAGCCCAACCCTGTCCTCCTACTGTCCCCAAACTACCTTCTCCTGATACCATGTGCGCCGGCATTCTCGCTCACACACACCAGACACATGTACACACACATACACACCACATACACATACTACATGCATACACACCACATGCATGTACCACACCACTCATGCACATACCACATACCACCTGCACACGCACCACACACATGTACACACCACACACACCCCACATGTACACACACACCCCACATGTACACACACATACCACATGTGTACACACACACACACACACACACACACACACACCAGAGACATCACTAGACCATTTCCTTTCTCCTTCTGACTTAGTCACTACTTAACTATTTCCCTCTGTAAGAGCCAAAGAAATGCAAAGGGGAAAATGGAGCCCCAAATATACAATCCCATCACCTACTACTTCAACTAGCCAGAGAACTAGACAAGAGCATTCAGCACCTTCTCTTTCTCAACAGATAATCCTGTGTTTGTGTTTGTGACTGGCCCTGGGGACCATTGTGGCTGCCCAGCTCCTCAGGAGGAGGGAATGTCTTCAGAGAGAAGGAAGGTAGAGTCCTAAGGTTTCCCTGGCTCCTGCTCAAACAGAAAAACACAGGTAGGGCTCTCAGGAGCTTCCCTCCCTGACAGGCCTCCAAGCCTGCTCACAGGCAGGCCCAGGGGCCTGAAGTGTTGTACTCTCAGTCTCCTGCCAGGCTAGCACCTGAGCCGCTGGGATGGTTGTGGCTGCAGGCAAGCTGAGACTTGCAGCCAGCGACTTGGGAACTGCACCTACTGCCCTTGCGAGTGCTACCAAAAGGCCCCGAAGAGGGCATCTGAGCCAGTGCCAGGGATGCACCTGCCCTACAGCCACTGCAGGGCTTCCTGCTCACACAAACATCCAGAAAGCAGATAAAGCCAAGGGAACAGATGAGGAGAAAAGACAGAAAGAGGCTCAATGTCCTTTCTATTTGCTGCTGCTGCCCTGGGAATACAGGCTCTGCTTGTATGTAGCTGAGCTCAGTACATTTCCATTCTCTAAGCATGGGTGATGATCAGCGTAGACTCTGGAAGGTAGGGCTCAGCCTGGGTCATCTCAAGGATATCACCATTATCACTATTATCATTGCAAAAAACTAAACAACCGTAACATTTCAGGGTCCATTTTTACTAGTCATGCTATGACAGTTACAGTCCCATGCAAGGGGAATGTGAACTTAAGACCCTCTAGGAAAACCTAGAGCTGAGAGTCCAAGACTTTGAAGACTGGCCCATGGCCTGCACTTTAATCCTCATGGACACCTAGGCAACAGCCACTTAGGTTCTTTCCAGCCCCTCTGGTGGGGCTTGCTTTTCTGAACCCACTAGGTCTGTCTTCCTGTGAAATGGGACAAAGAGACTCTTCAAGGAAAACATGGGACCACCCTTTACTTCCCTAGAGGGTCTTTCAAATAGAGAGTTCAGGGCTGCAGTAGTAGGGCATTGGTCTAATATGTAGAATAAATAGCTAAGAATAATCAACCAGAAGACTGGGAGAGATGAGCAAACGGACACGTGATCATCAGGCATTTGCTGAGCACCGGGGTGCACACCGAGTGCACACTCTACTAACAGCTGGGGTGGAGAGAAAAGCACAGACACTCAGCTCTTTCTGTTCCATGGTTAGTGAAAGGACCTACTTTTCCGAGAACTTGGAGATGGCCTGGTCCTTACACTCCGTCCGCACGCAGGGCAAGTGCAAGCCAGTTCTGCTGGATGCAAACAGGCAGACACAGCAAGCTGGGTTCACTGGACCCTGATGACATGATGTTACTCAAGGACTTTCTATTTTCAAAGACTCAGAAATATCAGCCGAGACAATGAGTAAATTCTCTGTGATTATTAGGGAACTTGTCTTTATGGTCCAAGAGTCTAGGAGAAGCAACAGTACAGGAAATCACTGGCTCTGTATAACAGCCATGGAGGAGTTTCAGCAAGAATATTACTAGACCTCAGTTGAAGGTTCAATGTTGTCCAAAGAGGCACTGGAGGGTGTAAGACAGAACCTTAGTGGTTACTCAAAAGCCCAGGCTCGGGAGCTGGAGAGACAGCTCATCAGTTAAGGGCACTTCCTGCTCTTTCAGAGGACCCAGTTTGGTTCCTAGCACCCACACTGGATGCTCACAACCACCTTTAACTTCAGCTTCAGGAGATCTGATACCTCTAGCCTCTCTAAGCACCTGTACTCACCTCCACATCTACATTCAGGGATACACAGAATTTAAAAAATAAAAATAGGACTGGAGAGTGGCTCTAGATGCTCTTGCAGAGGACCTGGGTTCAGCTCCCAGTAGTGAGCTAGGATAACTCACAACCACGTGCAATTCCAGTTCAAAGGGTTCTGATGCCCGGTTCTAGCCTTTGTGGGCACCATACACACATGATACAAAGACACATATGCAGGCAAAACATTCACGCACATAAAATAAAAATAAATCTTCTAAAACCAAATACAATCTTAAAGCCCTAGACTCTCCCTTTGGCCTCTTCCCAGGTAAAAAGCAGAAACAAGGTTCTTTCTCTTGACTGAAAGAGAGAGAAAATGGTTTCCATTGTTGGAGGACCTGGAGAGACAGAAGAATCATTGATAGAAAAAAAGTGGGAGCTGGGATAAAAACAAACAAATAAAACCAAACCGTCATCGTCTGAAGGTCTAGGAAGACACGACAAGGGAAACAGAGGGGAGTGTGTCTGAGAAGCAAGCGAGAATGTCAGCTAGTTGCTCCTGAAAGAGGAGGAAACGGGGCACAGTGGCAACCTGCATCCCAGCTATACACAGGAGGCAGAGAGTGGCTCTTAAGTAATTTTTTAAAAGACAAGTGAGGACAAGCAGGAAATACTTAACAATTAACTGTTAATGACAAGAGCCTGGACTTTAGGGATGGTTACAGTAAAATGCCAACACAGACCTAGGAGGGGTCTATTCAGAAACTTCTCTTCCACGCATTGCCCCACTCCACCCACTAATGGGTTGGCATGTGCTTCCCACACAGACAACCATCATAGCTACAAATGGACATCTGCCCGGGCTCGTCTCTGCTATAGGCTTTTGACGCACACTGTCTTATTTCACCTTCACAGTGATACCCGGCGTTAACAGAATTCCCCATTTACAGGTAGGGAGACTGAAGTCCTCACAGCCTCCACACAATGGCGATCTCCTAAGAAGTACCTTACACAGGACCTTCTGTCTGTTGTACAAAAAGGCAACGGAATCCAAGGGAAACAAAGAGAAGAATCCTAGGAGCCAAGAACATTTTCTTGGGCTCCACAGGGCTTTGGTTTGGACCAACAACTAGAAGCCTTAGCCTCCCCAGCCCGGAACACTTGCTATCTGATTTTTCAGTACCCACACACATTTGCAGTGTTGGGGATCCACCTTAGGGCCTGAGCGAGCCAGGAAAGCCATCTACCATCGAGCTACTGAGCATGCTGTCTTCTAAGCAGTCTGAGCCTCTTTTCTGCATCTGGCTGGAAAACAATCTGATGTGGGTGCCTGCCAGCTGCTAGACCTGCACAGTCTGAGGGAAGGGACTTGCCAAAACCAGATGAGGTTGCTGTAACCTGTTCATGGGAAGGAGAAGGAGTGGGACAGGAAGACACAGGGCAGTCAGATGTGGTGACACACCCCTTTAATCCCAGCACTTGGAAAACAAAGGCCACCTGGTCTACACGGGAGTTCAAGCCGGCCGGGGCCACAGGGAGGTTATTGCCCCTCTTCCTTCCCATGAAAGGTCATTTAAATGAAACTTCAGGGGTTTGTATGCACTGAGCACAGAGGACTAGACCATCAGGGTCAGGCCCTCTTCCCAGAGTCACTGCCACATATTCTTGGTTCGCTTTATGTTCATCCAAATGCCATGAACCTTTCCCATTTTGTTGATAGGGGCACAGGGACCTAAAGGTAAGTTCACTGAATGTCTAATCTGCAAGAGGAGCCAGTGTGAAGGACCGGTCTGAAGCCAGTCTTTGATTCTTGTCCCAAGGCACAGACAGTATGCCATCA
>CM052700.1:25800166-25802402 GCA_028551405.1 Uromys caudimaculatus | reverse complement strand
AGGACACGCTGCCTCGGGGCTATATAACAGCGCCATTCTGGGGCCCCGGGGTCTTTCCTTTTTTCATCATGCAATAAACGCATTGCTGCAGAAGGATCCGTGTGTCCGCGTGGGTTCTTGCTGGCGAGACCAAACAGCGCGCCGGACAGTTGGGTTGTTTCTACCACCAGGATATTGGGGCAGGGGGAGGTAGGAGGTGAAGCTGATAGATTTCCAGAAAGGCACACTACTAAACTGGAAAAAAAAAATCTAGCAGGTACTGAAGACCAAAGGGACCGGGCTGCTATATCAGTGGAAGAGATATGGAAGAGTTTCACTGAGGATGCAGAAAGTCTGGGGAGCCCTGGCTTGGAAAAAGAGCAGTCTACTGGTATGATCAGATTGCACCACTCCCAGTCCACGACAAGAAAAGAAGCAGAAGTCATGAGAGGTCTGTGGAGAGGCGTTTCCCAGGAGTACGGATGTTCTAGTACAGTAGGCAGTCTGAAAACAGCAATTTCAATACATCCTGGCTTCCAAGAGTGCTTAAGACCTTCCGGCCCCTTACAATCTGCAGCTCAGGAAGGACGTGTAGGGACCGTCAGCTGTCCATCCTCCATGAAGCAGGTAACTCAGAGTAACCATTTAGAAACTTTTTAGTCCAATTTGACATTGTGGCTACATGGAACAGCACAATGAACATGGTGTAGACCAGTGTGTTTGTGTGTTAATAAGTGTGTATGAGTGTGAGAGCGTGTGTTATGAGTGTATGTGTGTATGTGAGAGTGTGTGAATATGTGTGAGTATGTGTATGAGTGTGAGTGTGTATGTATTGTGTGAGTGTGTATGTGTGAGTGTGTGTGTATGTGTGTGAGTGTGTATATGTGAGTGTGCGAGAGAGTGTGTATGTGTGAGTGTGTGTATATATGTGTGTGTATGTGTGTATGTGATTACGTATGTATGTGTGTATGTATGTGTATGAGTGTGTATGTGTAAGTGTGTGTATATGTATGTATGTGTGAGTGTGTGTATGTGTATAATGGGGTCAGGCTGGTCTGGAACTTGTAATCACCTTGTCTCAGCATCCTGAGTGCTAAGAATACAGGTATGTGTCACGTGCCTGGTTCTGGATGCTTTGAACTCCTGTGGGAAGACAAATGTATTTCACACCAGATACACACTGGTAGTGTGTGGTACAACCAATGAAAACTCAGCAACTAAACACAGACTGGAAAACTCGTCCCCAATATGGTTTGATCTGGTTAGAACCAGAGGCCTATCTGACTCAACTTAAGCCAGGTAACTTTGGGACCTGGTTATGGAGAGCTCAGGAGTTGAAGAAGGGGTATCATAGTTTAAGGCCACCTGGTCTATACGGTGACTTTCTGGCCAGCTAGGACTGCAGACCCTGCCGTTGTTTTGTTTTGCTGTTTCTTTCTATTTTTCTTTCTTTCTTTTCTCCCTTCCTTTTCTTTTCTCCTTTTCTTTCTTTCTTTCTTTCTTTCTTTCTTTCTTTCTTTCTTTCTTTCTTTCTTTTTCTTTTTTTTTAAGAATAATTAGAGAAAGATCACAAAATAAACAAAATAGGGAATCACACCACCAGGCCCCAGAAAGGTCAAGAACCAGGCAGTTACTAAAATCTTTAATATCTCATCTCAACACCCCGATGTCTGCTTAGGATTCGAATCTCCAGTTCTACCTGTGGGAACCTTGCAACTCCATTCAAATATCAGTGTGTGGGGGGTGAAGGGATTGGTGGAGGGGTCTTCTCTGGAAAAACCCTCTAGCTGTTGACTTGATCTTTAAAGAATGAGATTTTTTTTTTCTGAGAATCATTCTATTTTTAAGGCTAAAGTACACAAATGTAGATATAATTAAAAGTATCAAAGACACAAATACTATGATATCTAGAGACTTTATAGACGATCTGGAAGATGGTAGAATTGATTATTTAGACTATTTTCCCTGGGTAATACAAAGAGATGGTTTTCTAAATGTATTTCTTGAAAAGATAAGGAAAAACAGGCATGGGTTAGACTTTCTAACCAATGGGCATCATGTCTCTTGCCTGTAATCTAAACACAGAAGACACTGAGTGAGACAGAACTTCAAATCAAACACAGCCTAAGGTGTGGGGTGCACACGCAGTAGCAGAGGCAGGCAGAACGCTGAGTGGGAGGCCAGTCTGGCCTATGTGTTCCAGGACAGCCAGGGATATATACATAGACTTTGTCCCAAATAAACAAACAAAAAAACC
>CM052700.1:25782666-25797666 GCA_028551405.1 Uromys caudimaculatus | reverse complement strand
AAGTCAAGTTAGAGAAACACTATATTTTCTCAAATGTTTAATGTCTATGTCTGTATGTGTGTGTGTATGTATGTATGTATGTATGTATGTATGTGTATGTATGCTCTTGTCTTGTGACACGATAGTGGAAGGGGTCTGTGTAGGAGGGAGGCAGGAGTCTAACAACCAGGGATGAAAACAAAGGGTCGTGTGGAGTGTGAATATAAACAAAGTACAATGATAAATATACTTGCAAAGGCTGTAATGAGATCCACTTTGTACACTAACTAAATAATAATGATATATGTTCTTACTATGTCAGTAGAATGTTAGGAACCCAGACCAAAGAGTCAGTCACATTGCTTGATAGTCAATTATTGCTTTCAGCAATCCCAGCATACATGTGGGAAACTGAACCAGGGAGACTCCTGCAGATGTGGCCTTGTCTCAGATAAATAGATAGGTAAATGAATAAACACACAATCATCACTTGCAAACGCTCTCTGCCGTCCTCAGCTTCACACTGCTGCTGAATCCCCTCAGATGACTGTGGGCGCTGACCTCTATATACCCCGATCCATCTGTAGCTGTGTCAATAAGAATGTTGACTGAAAAAGCACAAGTAGCTCAAAGACGCTCTACTCCACGTACAGGTCCCCACAACTCACTGGTTTCTCCACCCCTTGCCTTTCCCTGAGCCAGGGGTGGCTCCAGACGCAACACTCTGAGGGAAGAGTCGGGAACGTGGAGCTATTATGAGGCCAGATAAACGTGGAGCTCCTCAGCAAGGAGCAGGGAAGTGAGTGACCAGGGACACCAGAAGGCACTTTCAGGTGAAAGTATTGGGGTTGCCTATCCCAGGCCCTGCAGGAAGCTGCTGGAGAGGCTCGGCTCTGTTCACCCTGGCCCTGAGTGATCGCAGGCATTCATCTGGAAGGCAGCATCTGACTGGTATAAGGAACCTCTGGTGCCAGGTCTACTGGAACCAAAGAGAAAACCAAGGGCACCTAAGTAGATGAGCTGACAAAAACTGCTCAGAAATGGGTCAGACTGCCCTGGTTCCCTATCCCAAAAAGGGAGGAGAAGTAAAATGTGCTCTGGAGAAGGAACTGACGACATTGTGGGAAGGATGAAAGGCAAGAGGAGCCTTTCTCTCCTGAGCCAGGTACTGCTCTTCCCCACTGCTGTTGGCTGGGTCTCATCCACTCTCATTTTACCTGATATTTACACGAGCTCTGGAACGTTCTCTTACTTGGGGTACTTGTAAAGACAATTAAGGTGGAGAGTTTGGACCTTTCTTTTTTGGTTTTTTTTTTTCCTTCTTGAACATAAACTTTGATGTTTAATGATCTCTGATTGCCGTCTGTATCCTAGTAATACATAAAGCTCTTGGGAAGCCATGAACTGTTTAGCCTCGCTGGGCCTTAGGGGGATAGCTTTTCCATGTTTCAAAGAGTCTGTGGTAGGCAATTTGTTGGGTAAGATGCAAATTTATCCTCTTGGGCTAGTTGGAGCACTGAGCTACGTTTCCCCAGAGTTCACCACCACACAAAAACAGATGCAGCTTTCACACAGAGACTACGGTCTGTTACCTATTTTGAGTTGGCTTCTTGGACCAGTATATTAGACTTCTGATGGTTACAGAGATTAGCTCAGAGTGGAGATAAAGCTTTTAAAAGAAGCTTAAAAGAAAGGTACATTCAGTCAACAGGCTAGATTTACCAGGCACCATGTGGGGCATAGCTGCTTTGTCTGATGGTCAAGCACAGTCTAAGAAACCAAGTTAGCTAGTGCCTTTTGCCAAGTTGGTTATCATTTCCTCTTCCAACTGCATCATTCGGGGGCTTGAGCAAATTCAGCCAGTTATGTGCTCAATGTATACGAGGCTGGGCAGCTCCCTTTGGTACTCAGACTATGGCTTACTGATTTCCTGTGCTCTACCAGGCATTGCACATTCATTTGTTTATTCCCAGCACAGAAGCAGGAAGATGCTACTTCCTCGGTAAGACTGAGGTTTAAACAATTTACGGGCTTTGCTCCAGATCTCACAAACGGCTGAACTAAGATCCAAACTACTGTGTGGTTTCAAAGTCCACGGGCTGTTCAGTTAATCCTCAACACAACCCTGGGAAGTTGGTGCCTCATTTATGGAGGACAGAGCTACAGAAACAGTGATCAGGCTGCAAGAAGTCACAGCTCAAGTCCCTGTGTGATATTTCCACAGCCAGCCCTGGCTCCCAACTGCGTTTTTGGCACAGCACCCAGGATGAGTAGTTAGATTGCAACAGGGCACACAATGAGACATAAAGGACCCCGCAAGTCAGGAAAGACTTCATTGTGAAGAGGACCCAAACAGGTATTTTGAGGTAGGTGCATTTCTGAGTCTCAGAGGCTCGCCCCTACCTACACACGGCTCCCAGGCCAGAACCATAAAGTATTTTTCTGAAATAAAATTAGCATGAAAACACTACCTCCTCTGAATCCCAGAGCATAGAAATCTGCCAGGCAGAATACAGGACTCTTTGTGGTCTTTTCTTTTGTGCTCACACATCCTTCCTCTGTCTTTTTGCTAAAAGCTCTTTTTTCCTGCCTCAAACCCCACTAACTTACTTTTGTGGCTGGCCCCGTGCAGGGACTGTCCTTCCTGGGGACTCCTGTCCTTACTCACTAGTCCTGTAGGTAAACCTTGCCATCACCCACTTCTTACGCTTGCTCTGACTTTTCCTTCTATGTACTTTTAAATTTACCCAGTCCCTATAGGAACATCTTTGAGGCACCTCAAACTTAGAAAAACCAAACTCTTGATATTTGCTTCTAAACCCAGGTCCCCTGCATCTTAGTAAATGGCACCCGGGCAAGTCCAACATCTTTGGGGCTGTGAACATATCCCAGAAGTAGGATGCTTGCTTGCTCAGCATGTGCAAGGCCTTGAGTTCCATGTCCAGCACTGAGGGGGTGAGGGGCAGTTGATGATCTGTGAGAGACCTAAGAACTGACATCTAGCAAGCTCCCAAAGAATGTTGGAGTTATTGTTTCTCAGTCCTTAAGTAGCCAAGTTTTCTGGAAGACTCGGTTGCCTAGACTGAGCTTAGGTGGTAGAAACACTTGCTGAGTGTGTGCAACGTGCTGGGTGTAATCCTCAATGCTGGAAAACAAAGCTTAGAGGTACATTTGGGCAAATTACCTCTCAGCCAATGGCCATTTAACTGTCTCCAATCAATGCTTCATACGTATGCGACTGCTATGATGCCGAGACTGAGATCCAACATGAGACTGTTGGCTCATATGTGTTAGAACTGAAGCATAGACATCAGCATGTTAGCTTCCCAAAACACGGAAACAATTCATCGCCATCTATACTGGCTTTTAGGAGACAGGATGGCTCAGATGATCAAGGCACTTCCCACCAAGCCTGTTAACCTGAGTTCCGTCCCCATGGTGGAAGAGAACTGACTCCCACAAGTTGTCCTCTGACCTCCATATGTATGCCGTGACTCACACCCATACATACACAATGACTAAATAAATAGAATAAAAACATTTAAAACATATTCAAAACACAGGTGTGTGTGTATGTGTTTCTCTTAGTTAGAGCTTTTATTGTTATGGTGAAACACCATGTCCAAAAGTCAAAGCAGCTTGGGAACAAAGGGTAATTTGGTTTATGCTTGTACATCCTGTTCATCATGGAAGGAAGTCAAGCAAAAACACAGGGTAGGAACCTGGAGGGAGGAGCTGATGCAGAGGCCATGGAGGGCAGCTGCTTCCTGTTGCTGCCCATGGCTTTCTCAGCCTGTTTTCTTATAGAACCTTGGAACTCATGACCACTTGTCCAAGAGTAGTCCCTACCCAGAACAGGCTGCGCCCTCCCCTATCAATGAGTATTTAATCATGTCCTCTAAAAAAAAAATATATATATATATTTTATATTATATATTATATATATATATATCTCAATCATATAGTTGGTGAAGATATAAAGAAATCAGAACTCTCAAACAAAGGAAAAATAACTAAAATTCTGAAGACAGAGGTAGGAAGACTGTTCATGAGTTCAAGGTTAGCCTGGACTACATAGCAAATTCTAGGCCAGCAATATAATACAAAACAAAAGAAGGAGGAGGAGGAGGAGGAGGAGGAGGAGGAGGAGGAGGAGGAGGAGGAGGAGGAGGAGAGCCGGGCAGTGGTGGCGCATGCTTTTAATCCCAGCACTTGGGAGGCAGAGGCAGGCGGATTTCTGAGTTTGAGGCCAGCCTGGTCTACAGAGTGAGTTCCAGGACAGCCAGGGCTACACAGAGAAACCCTGTCTCGAAAAACCAAAAAAAAAGAAGAAGAAGAAGAAGAGGAGGAGGAGGAGGAGGAGGAGGAGGAGGAGGAGGAGGAGGAGGAGGAAGAAGAAACACCAGTCCCAATAGCCCCAAACTGTAAATACCCAAATGCCCATCAGTAATTTGTGAAGTCACCTGGGAGACAGATGAGACAGGAAGATCAGAACGTGGGTTCAGGGTCAGCCTGGGTTACACAGTGAGTCCCAAGGTAGCTGAAGCTGTATAGGGAATCTTTGTCTCAAAAAACAAAAACAGAACCAGGGTAATAGCACACACTGTCAATCCTAGCACTGGGAGACAGAGGCAGGGAGATCTCTGAGTTTGAGGTCAGCCTGGTCTACACATTGAGTTCCAGGACAGCCAGCAAAACATAGTGAGACCCTATCTCAAAATAAAAGGGAAAAAAATGTATATCTCAAAAGACAAAGCCAAAAGGACTAGGGATGTTGATTAGCTGTTGAGTGTCTGCTTAGCAAGTCCTTAGTTCTGGGTTCAATTCCCAGAACCCATATACAGTTCATAATGGGAAAGCCTCATGCTTTCTCAGCACTCAGAAGTAGAGGCAGGAGAATCAAAAGTTCAAGGCTATCCTTGGGCTACATTGTGAGTTTGAGGCTAACCTCAGGTAAATGAGACCATGTCTCACAAAAAGGAGGAGAAGGAGGTAGGGAGGGGAAGAAAGATAGAAAGGAAGGAAAGAAAAGTAAACAAATCATATATGCGTACATGGAATATTATATATAAAATACAGTATAACATTTACTACATACCATATACCACAAGCCACCTAGAGTGACTTCTAGTATACAGGAGGGTGTGCTAGGTTGTATGAGAAGACTGTATCCTCTCAATTGAGGAACTGGGCATCCTTGCACTTAGGTATCCTCAGGTTACAGCAGGGCCTAGAACCATCTCCTATGGATACTGAGATGACTGCTCAGACCCATGCTACATCAATAAACCTGAAAATAAGTGAAAGGAAAAATCCAGTCACAATGGAGCACCTATTACATGGGCCATGCATATGAAATGTTCAGAATAGGCAAATTCTTGGAGATTAAAAAAAAAAAAAATGGTTGCCTGTACAGAGAGAAGATGGAGTGATCGATACTGTGTACTTGGTTCCTTTGTGGAGAGACCGAAAAAAAAAAAAAGTTTTGAATTAAATACTGGTTGCACTGAACTGTACTTTTTTTGGGGGGTGAGGCATGGTGCTGGGGGTTGCTCCCCTCTGTGCACTGAGCCACACCCCAACTCCTACTGAACTATATTGTCAATGAATGCTTCCTTTTTTCCTTTTTAGGATGGGCACTGAGAACCTGAACTACCTTCCTTTGCCTGCAGGACTTCTGGGTCTCTATTCTCCCTCCCTCCCAAAGCACCCCCACCCCACCCCACTCCCACCCCCGCTGAATTGTCACAGATCCCTAGAAAGCCAGCAGCAGGTCTCTCTTCTAAGCTGACCCCTTAGGATTTGTAGATAGCGAGCCCCTCCCTCTCACGCCCAACCCCCTCCTCTTTGTGCACAGATCGTTTACTTATTAAACCAATTAGATTAAATGACTCACGATGCACCCTTGGGCACGAGCCGGTGTAAACATCTCACTAGAGACTGACTTGTTCTTGAAAGGGCCTGTGTCCCTCTCAGCTCAGGTGACACCCCCTCTCCAAGTATTTCTCAGATCACAGTAGGAAGAAACTGGAGGAATATGGAGATGGGGGGGGGGGAGTTGCCATTCCATCCCTGAGCTGTGTCACCCCAAGAAAGACCACACTACCTCCTCAAAGAATTAACACAAAAGCTTTCTTATTTCCTGGGCTTTTGATTCTGAGAAAACTCCTATCAAATTCCTGGTGCTTCAAAGGAGCCGGGGCCCTCACAGGCTGGGCAAGGGTTCCATCACTGAGGCTCAAGACCAGCTGAGTGTGCAAAGCTATCGGGAGCCCTCTGGTCCACCTAACCCTGCCACATCTCAGCCCCACCCAGTAACACCCAGAGCTTTCTCATGGTGCTCCACCCCTGACGAAACCTGGTTTGAGTTAGAGGCCCTGTAGATGGCATACTGCATGCCCTGGCCAGCCTAGGCAACCAGGGTTCATCGCTTGCCTTTCCTGAAAAGTAAGGGCAAGGGTTACAGTAATTCTCTAAGCTGAAGAGTATATTTTTTGACTCAATAACCTTGGATTGGACTCACTTGGCCAGGGCAGGGAACACAAGTGTGTCGAGCAGATCCCCAGAAGCAGCAGCAAGTCTAACAGTCGTCTACAGACAAGTGGGAAATTCTAGTGCAGTAAGTATAGCAAAGGCAAGAAGGCATGTGATGGAGAAGAGGTGCCTAGGCCCCCTTTCTTTCAGCTCCCCCTGCCCAGAGCCCACGTCTTTGCCCTGCTCTGCAGGGCATGAAGCAGGAACACCATTAGCCAGTGATGTTGCTAAGTTCTGTTTAGAACACCCCCTCAGTGCTCCTGGCACTTCCTTGTAAACATCACCTCGGTGCCATCCATCCCTCCTGCCCGCCTGGAATCCAGGGCGGGAGTGAGATTTGAGCCGGATGCTGTCCTGAAGTGCAACCACATCCTCTTGCCACCCCCCCTACCCCCCACACCAGGCATTTCCGAGTTTGTATATTTATGACTCTCTTAAAATAGGTCCCAGCACATAGGAGCAGAGGCTTGATTTAGGTCAATGAAATCAACATTTGGGAGAGCGAAGAGCCCCTGAGCAAAGCTGTTGTTTCTTCTCTAATTCTGTATCTGGGTTTCCGTACCATCTAAATCCCCTGGGAGGCTGCTCCATTCACCATTCTGTGTTGCCTCAAGTCTCTCCTGCCCTGAAAATAGTCTCTGTCCCACTCCAGCAGATGGGTTTCCTACAACACAGTGGCCTGAGGCCGGCTTCTAATGCTCATTTATTATTAAGCATCTGCATCTTGCAAAGTATTTCTCTGCAGTCAGCCCTTTTGTTCAATGAACTTAACCACCCCCTTGGAAATGGGGTGTGTGTTCTAAGAGAGGCAGGCTCAGTTACAGCAATAGTCAGTGGGGCCTCAGAACAAACCGCCCATCATCTTTGAAGTACTGGAGGGGTAGCAGTGTCTCAGGTATGTTCCTGAGAAAATCTGCGAGTCATGGCAGAAAACGTGTTGGGGAAGAGAAATTATCTGACCCAGGCTCTACCTTCCCTTAGCACAACAACTGCCCAGCAAGGTTCTTGGGGCCTGATCCTCTCCTGTCCTGTTGACTAAGAGTACTGTCGACTGTACTCAAGGGAAGGACCTTGGCTTCCTGACTCTTCTTCTGAGAATCGATTTCCTCTGTTGGCAGAGTTGTCTAGCTCTCAAGTCTAGAGTCTAGGAGGGTCAATCCCAAAAGGAATCCATTGTCTGTAGTCTGGGGGGAGGGGGAAGTCCTGGTGCTATTGGGCCTGTGTAAGTCAAAGGTCAGAGGGAGGAAGTGAAAGACTGAGAAGGTGAGCCCCAGCCTTGGGGCTTCAGGGCCTTGGAGAATGCTGGGGGTTAATCCAAGGGTTTACTTAGGTCAGAGGCACTGACTAGTTCCTAGAGGGATTAGCAGAGAGATACCTAAATCCAAGATGAAATTTATAAAGGAAGTTGTTTGAAAATAAGTAATGGTCCTTCTGTGATCACATGAGATGTACAGGATCTAGAAGTTTTATCTTCTTTAAGAAGAATGGGACGCTGTCATAGAGATACAGATAGAGAAGAGGCAAATGAAGAGAGCAATCTGCTTCCTGGGATGGGGCCCTGGCAAGTCATTTCCCAGATCCCTTCATTACAAGTAATGGCCACCCGAAGATTCTTTCTCCCTCCCCTCCTCCTCTTTTTGAGACAGGGTCTCAGTACACAGCTAGTCTGAAACTCACATGTGGACCAGGCTTTTCTGGAATTCAATAGAGATCTGCCTGGTTCTGCTGGGATTAAAGTCAGGCACTAACCGCCACCCCGGCCCCAGAGGTTTTCTTTTATGGGGACAAAGTACTAGAATTTAAATCCAGGGCCTCCTGCAAGCTAAGCGTGTGAGCTACACCCTCAGCTGCAGTCCTTAAGCGTCCTGATCGCCACCACTAGGAGATGTTCTGCCCACTACAGTTCTGTCCTATTGTTAAATGGACAAATGGTTACCAAGTTCTTTTCTTTTTCAGAACTTCCTCCAACAAGCCCAGTGTTTTTATGGGTGTTTCGACCACACACAGTCTTAAAACCAGGTCCTTCTGTGGGGTAAGCAGCAGCAGCTGCAGTACTTCAGGCCACTTGGTTCTTTCCCTGAGCTACAGTGAGGTCACCTACATCAGCCATCCCTACCCTATCTCAGCTGTCCCTGACTGTGACAGTGTGGAAGCTCCAGGGCAGCAGGAAGCGTCTCATTCTCTAGACAACACCTAGCCCTGTTATTTTATAGTAGGGATTATTATTGTCATTATCATCTATTTTAAAGTAAGGATTATTACTATTATTATTGCCAGGGCAGTGGGGTGATGAGGTAGGGCCCCTCAGTACAATATAGCAGTTGATTTAAAGTGTGTAAGGAGCTGGTGTGTGGCTCAGGGTAGAGCATTTTCCTCATTAGCAGACACAGGCTGGGCTCGACTCCCAATACACACAAAGCCCACACAGACACAACACAAGTATATATCTTATACATTAACCTAGAAGGGTGTTCAAAATAGCTATATGGGGGAAATTGCCATATATAGCAAAAGTGATGCTACTAAGCAAATATTAAAACCGTCACATCTGGCAGGACAGTGATGGCACATGCCTTTAATCCCAGTACTCGGGAAACATAGGCAGATCTCTGTGGGTTCAAGGCCAGCCTGGTCTACAGAGTAAGTTCCAGGACAGCCAGGGTCACACAGAGAAAGCCTGTCTCAAAAAACAAACAAACCAACCAACAAACCTGTCACAACAGGAGAAACATCAAGGAAGCCTGCTGGCCTGATGAATGGTATTGGATTCCCAATCCAGTCTAACCCCCTGGTATTGGAAAGGAAATCAAAATAAAATACGGGAAGGACTGGAGAGATAGCTCAGTGGTTAAGGGCATTGGATCTTCTTCCAGTGGAAGAACCGGGTTCAAATCCCAGCACCCACAGGCAGTTCACAACTGTCTGTAACTCCAGTCCCGGGGGATCTAATGCCCTCTTCTGGCCTCCTGAGGCACCAGGTACAAAATGGTACAAGACATTAATACAGACAAACACCTATTCACATAAATACAGGCATCTGGCTAGTGTTAGCCGAGGGGTAGAGCCCGTGCTTCCATGCATGAGGGCCTGGGCTCAGCGTCACTGAAACAAAACAAAACAAAACAAACAAAAAGTGTGGACTCCATTTTTTTAAAAACAGGGTTTCATATATCCTAAGCTAGCTTCAGCTCCCTACTTAGGTTAGGATGACCTTGAACTTCCAATCCTCCTGCCTCCACATCTGAATTACTGACAGGACAGGAGTGCACCCCCAGGGATCCACTGAGAGGACAGGAGCGCACCCCCAGGGATCTACTGAGGACAGGAGCGCACCCCCAGGGATCCACCGAGGACAGGAGTGCACCCCCAGCGATCCACTGAGGACAGGAGCGCACCCCCAGGGATCCACTGAGGACAGGAGCGCACCCCCAGGGATCCACTGAGGACAGGAGCACACCCCCAGGGATCTACTGAGGACAGGAGCGCACCCCCAGGGATCCACCGAGAACAGGAGTGCACCCCCAGGGATCCACCGAGGACAGGAGCGCACTCCCAGGGATCCACTGAGGACAGGAGTGTACCCCCAGGGATCCACTGAGGACAGGAGCGCACCCCCAGGGATCCACCGAGGACAGGAGTGCACCCCCAGGGATCCACTGAGGACAAGGTTTCTCTGTATAGCCCTGGCTGTCCTGGAACTCACTCTGTAGACCAGGCTGGCCTCGAACTCAGAAATCCACCTGCCTTTGCCTCCCAAGTGCTGGGATTAAAGGCGTGCGCCACCACTGCCCGGCTGTTTTGGGTTTTTTTGAGACAACAGTTTCTCTGTGTAGTCCTGGCTGTCCTGGAACTCACTCTATAGACCAGGCTGCCCTCAAACTAGGAGATTCACCTGCCTCTGCCTCCCGAGTACTGGGATTAAAGGTGTGAACCATTACCACCATCCAGTAAAAATGTTTTTAAGTAGAAAAAAAAAAAAACATAATGAAAAGAAAAATACAGCCGGGCAGTGGTGGCACACGCCTTTAATCCCAGCACTTGGGAGGCAGAGGCAGGTGGATTTCTGAGTTCCAGGACAGCCTGGTCTACAGAGTGAGTTCCAGGACAGCCAGGGCTACACAGAGAAACCCTGTCTTGAAAAAAAAAAAAAAAAAAAGAAAAGAAAAAGAAAAGAAAAGAAAAGAAAAGAAAAGAAAAGAAAAGAAAAGAAAAGAAAGAAAAATACAGGAGAATGAAGACGGAAAATTCTACTTCCGTCATTGCTAAATGTGAGAAAGCACTCGGCTAAGAGACAGGGGACTTGGGGCCTCGTTACCATCTAGCTTTATGATCTGCTCTTGTTTTACCTGGAAAAATGATGACATTTAGGGACCACTGCAAATACTGGGCTCTATTTTTTAATTTGTTGTTGTTTGGGTTTTTGTTTTTGTTTGTTTGTTTTGCTTTTCCATAGCCCAAGCTAGCCCCAAATCCACAATCTTCCTGCCTCAGCCCTCCCCATGCTGGGATTACAGCAGTGTAGCCCAACACATTCTGTGATCCAACACTAAACACACACAAAAACTTCACATAGTTTCCTTTACAAATAATAAATCACCCCTGGTCTATTCAAAATAGTTCCATCTCTAAAAGCTGAACCACAGGATTTTTCAGGGCTGTGTCGCTGGGATTACTCTGCTGCAACCTGTAGCGTTTTAGAAGTTAAAAATAGAGATGAGTCGGGCTACAGTCTGGTTTCCAAGAAGAGCATGGGCTGAGGCTTAACTGGCTCAAATCTATGCAAATGAGAGAAAGGAGAAAAAGATGGCAGAGGTCCTCGTGGCTGAGCTCCCGCTTGTCTGATCTTGGTCTCTTCGTGGGAGAGAACTGGAAACCCCACACAGGCTCCATACAGCTTTGTTTGTAGGTCTTTGTTCTCTTCCTATCGATCCAGGTTGAGGACAGTTTGAGAGGCAGACCTATTCAGACCCCTATCTCCCTGAAGCTAGAAATCCTAGGCTGGGTAATGTGAAACAAGGGTCTTTGGGACACTCCCCGCCCTGACAATGAGGTGTGGTAGGCAGACACTACCCCACGTGGTGGGAGCACTCAACACAGGACAAAGCTGTGAGAAAGGCCTGCATTGGCAGAAGCCAAGCCGACAAAGGGACAAACATCTACTCCATGCTGATCTTGACAAGAGCTGGTTCTTGATTTGGGGTTTATATTCAAAGCAGTTCTCAAAAAATGACAACTAGAAAAGAAGAAAGAGAGGAAAAGAAAAACTTTTCTAATATGGGACTGGGGGGGCGGGGCGCAGGGTAGTTTAGGGGCAAAGATTGGAGAATAGGGGTGTCATGAGAGCTATTATACTGCTGTCTGTCTGTACTTTTCCCTCCCTCCCTCCCTCCCTCTCTCCCTCTCGCCCCCCCTCCCCCTTTTGCTTTTGGAACTCCCTCTGTGGATGGACCAGGCTGGCCTTGAACTCTGCCCCCTGAGTGCCAAGGTTAAAGGTGTGTACCATCATGCCCTACTTGCAGTCCTTTTTAGGTGATGAGCTCAGCTTGATGGCCATCCATCCTTCTATTTATTCATGAGATATTAATTCATTCAAGAAAGAAAGTTAAAATCAAGTTGTCTCAAAGCTGACAAAATAGTTCAGACATTACATAGACATGACACTGAGTTCCTTTTAAGACTGCATATGCACAGAGAAAGGAGGGAGAGTCAGAGCGTGAGAGCAGAGCATTAGAAAGGAATTTAAAAGCCAGCACTCAGGAGGCAGAGGCAGGCAGATCTGTGAGTTCAAGGCCAGCTTGGTCTACAGAATGGGTTCCAAGACAGCGAGGGCTAAACAGAGAAACCCTGTCTTGAAAAACCAACCAAACAAACAAAGATTTAATGACATGTAGTGTGGTGCTTGGAATATGTTTGGCCC
Organism: Uromys caudimaculatus; assembly: GCA_028551405.1. NCBI lineage: Eukaryota > Metazoa > Chordata > Mammalia > Rodentia > Muridae > Uromys > Uromys caudimaculatus. The sequence goes on along the minus strand of CM052700.1, from coordinate 25,785,236 downwards.
ATGGGAAGTGTTACTATCAGGAACTGTGGCCTTATTGGAGGAAGTGTGTCACTGTGTAGGCAGGCTTTGAGGGCTCCTAGTGCTCAAGCACCTTCTGCCTGCCTTCAGATCAAGCTGCAGAACTCTCAGCTCCTCCAGCGCCATGTCTGCCTGGACACTGCCATGTCTCCCACCATGATGATAATGGGCAGAACCTCTGAAACTGTAAGCCAGTCCCAGAGAAATGTTTGCCTTTATAAGAGTTACCTTGGTCATGTTGTCCCTTCAGCAACGAAACTCTAACTAAGCCACATGGTCTCTACATTAGTGTGTGTGTGTGTGTGTGTGTGTGTGTGTGTGTATGTGTGCGTGCGTGCGCGCGCGCGCTGGGGATTAAACCCAGGGTGTCATGCATGCAAACTGAAGTACACTCCAGTCCGGAATATCAGAATATTCTTAAGGAATTTTCTACAGGAGTGGATGTCTAGTGTTAAACCACAAAAAAAAAAAAAAAGGGCAACCCTATGAAATAATGGCTACGCTAACTGGGTAGGTTTAGTACTTCGGCGATCCATCTACCACCCACCAGATGTAAAGAAATACAGTATAAACTAATAAGTAAACAACTGACCTGAAAAAACGAGAAGAGAAGAGAGTTCTAGTAGGAGGGCTCTTAGGTGGTGGATGGGAGACACCCCAGGCGGGCCCTCGCTCTTGATGACCCATAGGCAGACAGAACTATACATCAGACCTCAATTTGCTTCTGGGCTCACCCTTGTTGCCATCTTTTCTGGGCATAGGGTGATCTGCTTCCTATTTAGTGTCCTGTCATCCCTTCCTAGGACATGATAAGAATCAACAAGAAAATGATATACTTTATAATATGTGTGATTTGAGGTTAGGGGAGGAGAGGGTTCCACTTCAAACCTGCTCTGCCTGTTAGTTTCCAAAAACAGGGATCTCAAAACTGACCTAACATGGATGATCTGAGCTCCATTCTAGCCTGTGTGCACACACAGGTGCACACACACACAGGTGCACACACACAGGTGCTCACACACACAGGTGCACACACACAGGTGCTCACACACACAGGTGCACACACACACAGGTGCGCACACATAGGTGCGCACACACACAGGTGCGCACACATAGGTGCGCACACACAGGTGCTCACACACAGGTGCACACATACACAGGTGCACACACACAGGTGCTCGCACATAGGTGCGCACACACAGGTGCACACACACAGGTGTGCACACACACAGGTGCTCACACACACAGGTGCACACACACACAGGTGCGCACACACAGGTGCACACACACAGGTGCTCACACACAGGTGCGCACACACAGGTGCTCACACACAAGTGCACACACACAGGTGCTCACACACAGGTGCACACACCCAGGTGCTCACACACAAGTGCACACACACACACAGGTGCTCACACATAGGTGCACACACACAGGTGCTCACACACAAGTGCACACACACACACAGGTGCTCACACACAGGTGCACACACACACACAGGTGCACACACACACACAGGTGCACACACACACACAGGTGCTCACACACACAGGTGCTCACACACACAGGTGCGCACACACAGGTGCTCACACACACACAGGTGCTCACACACAGGTGCTCACACACAGGTGCACACACACAGGTGCGCACACACAGGTGCTCACACACAGGTGCACACACACACAGGTGCTCACACACACAGGTGCTCACACATAGGTGCACACACACAGGTGCTCACACACAAGTGCACACACACACACAGGTGCTCACACATAGGTGCACACACACAGGTGTACACACACACAGGCACACGCACACACGGGTGCACCAGCTCCATCACTGCACACTTGGCATAGAGCAGTAAATGCAGAGCTGGCAGAACACCAGCTCTACCCAGTGTCTGTGTGTTCTTCCTCATCTCAGCACACATCATGTCTACTGTGAGGGCAGCCAACCATTGTTCCTTTCCCTTCCCACTGCCTGTGATTCCTAAACTGGAACAGGACAGCCCCTTTAATTGCCTCCTCCACTCCACACCTGTAATCATGACTGAGGTCTTCTGGCAGCTTTGGGTGACTGTGGGTGTCAACACTCCCCGAGCAGCGGCCACTGCAACCTTCTCTAGGTGTCCCTCCCTCCCACGTGCTCACTTCTCCTGAGCTCTTTTCCCTCCCAGACCATCCTCTCTCCAGCTTTCTTTCCTTCCTTTTATTGACATTGTGTTTGCTTTCTTTCCCACAACTTTCAGCCTGGAGCCTATTTTACATAACCACAAGGTGGGAAAGATCTTTGGAAAAAGGGATGGGCGTAAAGGAGACTGTCTCCCCCGTGGCTGTTATGTCTGTCTTTCATGGCTAAGGGGGTATGAGAAAGGGGAAGGGTGTGAAGATTGTTACTATGCCTTCCCTCAGTGGCACGGGAGCACTGCACTGTTTCTCAGTGGCACGGGAGCACTGCACTGTTTCTCAGTGGCATGGGAGCACTGCACTGTTTCTCAGTGGCACGGGAGCACTGCACTGTTTCTCAGTGGCACGGGAGCACTGCACTGTTTC
>CM052700.1:25690516-25782166 GCA_028551405.1 Uromys caudimaculatus | reverse complement strand
TGACCTCGATGGCCATCAGGGAGAGAGGAAAGGCCCTTGGGCCTGAGGATGTTAGAGGCCTCAGTAAAGGGGAATGTCAAGGCGGGAATATGGGGATGGGTGGACGGGGGTGGGGGGGTGGGAGGTGGAATTCCCTCCTAGAGGCGGGTTGGGGAGGGGACAGGGGGTATCCAAAGAGGAGACTCAGAAAAGGGGAAACATTGGAAATGTACATAAAGTATCAAAAATAAAAAAGGAGAAAAAAATAAAATAAAATAAAATTTATTAAATTCCATAAAAAAAAAAAGTAGACATCTTTGTACGTTTGTAACTACAAGGGCCATCCATTCAATAATTTGACTTGCAATATTAATAAAACTAATTGAGCCTATTGTGTTAAAAAAAATATGGCCTTGTGTGTGGCCACCTCATTTTACTGTACTTTTTCTTCTATAACCAACTCTGCATGTGGTGGGGCATGACATAAAAATCTCATTGTCTGAAAGCTGCCTGCTCAGCTTGAAGTTGGTGTTATCATCCTGGCAAAATTTTCTGAAGCACAAAGAAATGGGCCACACCTGAAGATCATCTCTGAGTGGCCTGATGAGGTTGCCTGATGCCCCAGAGAAAGAGTCCTGACTCAGAATGGCCACTGGCACCGTGGCGACCTTCTCTGACTCAGGGCTTTGCCACTTCTGAGGCTCACGCCCTCTTCCTGAGCTTAGATGTTCCGGGCTGAAAACTGGGCCCAACAAGCAGCTACCAAAAGGAACGGGAAAAACTTGCCAAGAAGAACCACTGAGGTGAATAGGATCACGATCTGATCAGTGGAGACCTGGGGAAAGCGAGCTGATGAGGCCACACAGGATCCCGTGCAGACCCAGAGAAGCTGGCCCACGACTCATTCATTCACTCCCCTGGGCTCCCTTCTCGGACCTTCCTAATGTACTGTCCCCAGGGCCTGCCCCCGGACTCAGCATCTCTACTTCAGCTCAGCTGGGTAGAGCTTGGCTCCTCTTCCCAGACAAACCCTAAGCTCTCTGAGGGCCATCTAGCCACCTTTCCTCACTTCCTCAGTGAGCAGTAGGGTCATTTAACCATAACAGAGCAAAGGACAAGAAGTTAGTTCCTTTAGAAGTGGATCCAACAAGCCCTCAGAGACTCACTATGCTTGATGCTGCCTTGCTGACTGACGCCATTTACTGTCACTTTCTCACTGACATGAAAAGACCCAGTGGCAGGGAGGCCAGCTTTAACATAAAGGAACTTAAAAAGAGACAATGCTCCTTACTCCACCCAAGTATTCCCCAGAGCAGAGACTCAAAAGCTCCTGCAAGTCCCAAGGTTAACTCCTGCACTCATTCCTCTTTTAATCAGTAATTAACGAATTGTCTACTGTGTGTCATGCAGTTACATGCCAATGAAGACAGGAGACAATCTCATAAGCACATAGTCATGAGGATACAGGGATGAGTGAGTTTATATATGACTTAAACCCTAGTCTATAATCCTGGGTTTTCTTTTCTCTTTCGGTTCTGTGGAGGACAGAACTCGGGGCCTTGAGCATCTACAACCGTGCTCTACCGCTAAACCATGCCCCAGCTTCGATTTTCTTTTCCCTGAGCATGTGTTACACTTATGCTTCTTCAGGGGTGAAAGGAGGTGCTCGGTAGCTTCTAACGGGGTACGGGTGGGTGAGCTGAAGATTTTAAGAGGTCAGTGAGTCTGCAAAGTGGGGTCATCAAGGGTTCCAAGACCTACAGGACTATCTTATCTGTATCGTAAATAGTAAGAATGGAGAGGCGGGGCTTGGGGCAGGAGGAGAGGGAGAGGGAGGGGGAGGGGGAGGGGGAGGGAGGACTGTGTGGCTCTCACTGTGGCATCTTTTATCTGGCAAGAAACACTTCCCAAAAGACCTCATTCACAGCTCTACACGGCAAGCAGTAAGCCCGAGGTTCACTTTATAGGTCAGAAATCTGAGACACAAGACAGGAAACCGGCTTTGTACAAGAGCCCAGGGAGGATCTGCCAGCTGATCACAGAAAACTCTGGCTCCTAGTAGACCCACCAGCAAGGAGGGAGGAGGGCCCAGTGGGAAGAGGGTGTAAGTGACAGCCCTTGCCTGGTGGTGGAGAAAGCTGAGGCCTGGGAGACTGTAGGGTGTGGCTGCTAAGTGGTGAGAGGTGGGTAAGTGAGAAGAACAGGTATTCGGGCTGTAAACCAGGGAAGCCTTGTAGTCAGGTGAGTCACCGCACAACGCCCCACAATCCCCGGGACCTCACTTCTGGGAAACCTTGGCTGGAAACGCAAGGCCGAAACTTTCTACCCTACTGTGTCTGTTCAAACACTATCTCATCCTGGTAAGGTTTCCTACCCAGCAACTTGTTTAACCAAGCAGGGCGAAGCCGCGTCAAAAGGGCATCAATGCCACAGTGTAACAATGACAGGAATCCTCGGCATACTCATTTCCTCGCTGTCATCCAGCTCTTATTTGAGAATGTCACCTAGGGCCTTGCACACATTAGACAAGCAATCTGCTCACTACTAAGCCACAGCCCCCAGGCCATCTGTCCAAATGGGACTTCACTTGCCTTACATACCCTTGTTGGCCCTGTCACCCCAGTCTTTTCCCCTTACCTGTTTCCTCTCTTTTCATACACTCCCTTCCCTCTGTCTTTCAAGATAGGGGCTCACTGGCCCGAAACTAGATATATAGTCCAAGCCGGAGTTAAACTCACCGAGATCCCTGTGCATCAGCCTTCAAATCCTGGGATGACAGGTGTGTGCCGACGCTCTTCTTCCCATGTCTCTCAGCACTATCGCCCCAACATCCATGTCCTTATCATTTGGGGTGCAATACCCAGAGTGTTTGTTACCTATGGTTGTAATGGAATACTTTGCTTCCACCGGAGACCTCTGAGTATGTAAGAAAGTGCTGAACATGTCTGACAGGCAGAAGAAGGCTCACCAATGACAACTGCACCAAGTTTAAGCACCTGACAGTCAAAAGGGCAGGAGGAGCTGGAAGCTCAGCTTAGGACACAGAAAGCCCTGTCAACAGGTGACAGGCACAGGACAGTCAACTACTGGGTCTGTGTCCTAAGGAACGTGATGGGCAAGCTAACCTGCCTGTAGCAGATCTCACCCTCCTGATCAGAAAACCCAGTCCACACCCATCCAGTCTACTGTGAAGCCCAACAAAATGCCCAGGTGTAGTTTCCTCTACCCTTTGCTCTTAGCCTTAGGAGGCCCTGATTTCACCTAGGGCATGGGACAGGTCTCCGGAGGGTGGGGCCTTCCCAGCTGGCTCAGAAGCACTATTAGCCCACCAGTCTATCCTATACACTGAGCTCCTGCTGGAAGGACCATACTGCTTGTAGCATATTCTAAGTGAAAAGGCAGAGGTGGCTTCAGAAGACATCTCTGCCTCTGACAGAACAGGATAGCTCCCAGATTCACTTGTCAATCAAGATCACCAAAATGTGCTTTGTAATAATGATCGCTGGGCCCCACAGAGAGCTGCTGACCTGGAATTCCTCAGCTCCCTTGGTGGCTCACTAGCAGCCAGCTGAACACCAACTTCTGGGAAGCAATAGATCATGTCACTGCTCAGCCCTCCTCCCATAGTTCTCTGATCCAAACTTCTCTAAGCCTTCGCATAAAAGACAGGGCAAGAAAGGAAGGGCTAGGATGTAGCGCCGTGGTGGGACACTTTCTAGGCACGCACAAGACCCTGGGGTCAATCCCCTTATACAAGTGCATGATGCTTTCTTGATCAAGGTGTAGAAATAATCATATCTGCACATCCTCTTCACAACTACCCTCCAAATACTAGTAATATTGAAGCCTATTTTAAGGATGAAGAGGCTGGAGAGCTGTCTCAATGGTTAAGAGCACTGGCTGCTCTTCCAAAGGTCCTGAGTTCAAATCCCAGCACCCACATGGGAGGTCACAACCATCTATAACTATAGTTCATCGGGATCTGATGCTATCCTCTGTTTACAGATCTACATTCAGAAAAAAAATACATAAATAGATAAAACTTTTTAAAAAAGAATGAAGAAAATGAAGCTTCCCAGCTTAAGTGACTTGTTATGAAATACTCTGTCCAGTCAGGAGTCAGGCCTGCCACTCAGTTTCATCCAGGACTAAGCTCAAAGTACCTACCCAGCATCATAGATAGCAGGGACAGTGACCCCTGAAAATAGAGGTTACCCCAACTATGAAGTATTGTCCTGAAGCCCCAGTGATGACCAGGCAGTACTTTGGGATGTATGAAGGCCTGAGGGTCCAGGGATGGGCAGCAAGGAAATTCAAAGCAAACACAGACCGTCCATCAGTTGGGCAGCATGAATAATGTGATCTTTTCCATATGCACGCTGAATGTGCACACCTACAGAATACACACCCAACACTGTCATTCTGTCCTAGCCAATTAATACGTTCCCTTCTCACCACCAACACCGGAGCGTCTATAGGCAGCCCTGATCCACCTAAAAGACATGGTAGGAACCACCATGTGGGGCACGTGCACAGTTTAAGTTGACAAAATCTTAGATGCGCTTTCTTCCATAAGCCCAGTAAGTAGCTTGCTCAATGGAGCTTTTGTGCACCTCTGGCAAGAGAATGCTACGGTGTGAGTGCACGTAGGGTGGTCTATGCCTATGTAGGTATGTCTAGGTGCGCACACACACATGGGGGATACAGGCCATTATAGGGTGTCCTCGTCTATTGGTCTCCACCTCAGTTTTTGAGACTGGATGAACAGCAAGCCCCTGGGATCCACCTGTCTCCCTCACCCCCCGCACCCCACCCCACCCCGCACACTCCACACCAGCAGGCACCACCATGTCTAGCTCTTTGCATGGGTGCTAGGGATCCAAACTCAAGTCTTTGTTTTACACAGTATATTAGTTATAAACACACATGTGATAAAACACTGTGACCAAGGCAACTTATCGAAGAGTTTCCTTTCAATGAGGGTTAGAGTTCAGCAGGCAGGCACAGCAGGATGGAACAGGATGCTGACAGCACAAAACAGAGAATGAGCAGAAGGAATGAGCTGGGGCTTTAAACCCTGAAAGGCAGCTTCCAGTGATAGACTTCCTCCAGTAAGGCTGTGCTTCCTAGACCTTCCAAGACAGAGCCGCCAGCGGGAACCCAGGGTTTAAATGCACGAGCCTATGGGGGCCATTCTCATTCAAACTACCACATACAGTAAGCACCTTCCCGCGGAGCCCTCATCTCTCTAGCCCCTAGAGAATAACTTTTTAAAATTGTTTCTCTTCAACGTTTATATACCTGCTAGACAGCAGAACCTTAACTTAGGAGCTACAACCTCCTTAGGACTCATGCTTAAGAGGATCTTAGGTAACATTTAACACCTGGAAAAGGTCACACAAAGCTACCAAGCTCTACTTGCTCTTGAGAAGTAGGGCAAAGAAGAAAACCGTGCGAATAACCAACTAGCTATAAAAGAGGGGCCGAGGCCAAGCGGTGCCTGTTCCTGTTCCCTCATTTAATCTTTCACATTTTCACTTATTATCATTGGGAGAGTGTGTACTACAATGTGTGAGGAGGTTTGAGGCCACAGTTTGTGGGAGTCAGCCTTCTGCTTCCCACATGTGCGACCAAACAGGTTGCTGGGCTCAGCAACCTGTCACCTCTTGAGAACTGACTCCTCGATGAAGGGGAGGCAGTGAGTGGCAGATTCCCAATTATTTCACAGAGATGGCCTCTCTAAATATGAGAAGAATCCTACACAAGAGCAAGACCACCCTGAGTGCTCCAGCACACTCAGGCCACCTACACTAGGAGTGTCACTGGGCCATCTGTGCAGATATTGCTGCTTGGCAGGTGGAACCCATCCCCTGGGAAGAGGGACCCGTAGTATATGAGTATACGTATATACGAGTATACGTAGTATACGAGATGTGCACAGCTGTGCATGGCCCTGAGCAAGGGCCTGGAATCCCAGTGGGTACTTCCTGTGCCGAAAATAGAAGCAAGCTCAGACCTGGGATCCCAGCACTCCGTATGCTGAGGCAAGTATACTGCAAATATGAGAACAGCCAAGATACAGTGTTCCAGGCCAGTCTAGGCTACAGAGTGAGATCCTGTCTCAAAACACATAACAAAATAAAGCAACCAAAAAGGCAGTCTGAGGCTGTAGCTCAGGTGGTAGAATTCTGGCTTAGCAATGCGGTGGCCCCGAGTTGAATCCCCAGCACAATGAATCAACACAGCGCGTTGAATCAAACACAGTGCCTCTGATCCTGGCACTCTGGACATACAGGCAGGAGGATCAAGTCATCCTTGGCTACATAGCAAACTGGAAGCCAGCCTGGGCTACATGAAACCCTGTCTCAAAAGAACAAAACAAAACAAAAAAAACAACCAAAAACCAAGAAAGTCAAGTGACTGGGGACTCAGGGAAGGTACTAGAGTTTCGGAAGGAAATCTCAAAAGAACAATAGAAAAGACCTCCCCAGGTGAGTCCCCACACAAGCCACCTCAGGAAAGAAGTCCAACGGAGCAATTAAGATTCTCAAGTCAGGTAGAACGTCCTCAGCATGACTATGAATCCTGGGACTTACCCTTTCTCAGCCTCAGTTTACTTAACCTATAAGAGGAAAAATAAAGCCTACCAGATAAGGGCATAAAAGGCACTCCAGATAAGGGCATAAAAAGCACCCCACAAAGGCTAGTTATTCCCCACTATGACACGTATTTATGCTACACAGAGCCAGAAGCCAACCAAAACTCTGGTGCCCTTTGGATCTCCTGATTTCCTTCCTAGTTCCCAGTCAAAGAAGTCAGTTTTTCACCCTGCCTGCACTGTGCAGCAGACTCACCTGTCACTGCTTCTTTTGGGGACTGGACAATCCAATAACCGCAGAGTCAACCCGTCCATGCACCAACTCCCCCACCACTGTCCTCAGATGCTCTGTATTCCACTCTGGTATTCTTACAGTTTGCTTCTCAGAGCAGCTGGGGCTTCTCAAAATGGCGGCTCTGTGGGTCTTCTATCTCCTTTTCCAATGTCCCTGCTTCTAGCACTGCCTAGAGCCTCTGGCATGGAGAAACCCATATCTCAGAAAAATTCTCTCAAGACAGCAATTATAATGGAGAGTCGGCCACCATGGATGCCATGTGCTAGCTAGTGTACAGATGACATGTGCACGCACAGTATGCTTAGGTGTTGCACCAGCAGGAGCGTCCTCAACCGCAGCAGCCTGAGGGATGGCTCAGTGGTTAGGAGCACAGCTTTCTCTTCCACAGGACCTGGGTTTGATTCTCAGCATTCACATGGTGCTTACAACTATCTGTAGTTCCAGGAGATCTGACGCCCTCTTCTGACCTCCACAGGCACCAGGCATGCTAATGGTACACAGACGTACATGCAGGCAAAACATTCACACATAAAATAAAAACAGAGATGGAAAAAAAAAAGAAAAGAGAAGAAAATGGTCCTGAGGATGTAAGGGGGGGATAGGACATTTAAGGAGTCATGGTGGCTCAGATAAGAAGGTGTTGAGATTCTGTTGGAATCAGCCTATAATCTCAGCTATGCGTGTGGGGAGCCAAAAGGATTCACAAGTTCAAGGAACCACCTGGGCACTTTAGTGAGACCCTACTTGAAAATAAAAATGAGACAGGGGTGGGCATATATCCCAGGGGTAGAGCTCCTATCTAGTATGAACTAGGTCAGACAGACAGACAGACAAAGGGGGCATAGAGATTTCAAATTAACATGGTCATTGTGAAGGTAAAACAGGCAAGATTTTCATGGCTCGACAGGACAAGGAAAGGCTTGCCGCTGGCTTATTTTATCTATGGACAGAAAATCAATTTCCTTCCTTTCCCATCCTGCCATCATTTTCCTCATAGAGGTCTCACATGTATTCTCTGGATTTATACTTGGATATTTCATTCTAGACAAGTGATAATATAAACTTTAACATGTTTTTCAATCTCAGATTGCACTTGTTCATTGTTGAGTAAATATTTAGAAAATTGCAGCCGGTCACGGTGGCACACGCTTTTAATCCCAGCACGTGGAAGGCAGACATGGGTAGCGCTCTCTGAGTTCGAGGCCAGCCAAGGCTACATAAAGAAACCCTGTCTCAAAAACAATATGATTGGCAGTCCCATGAATGTGTGCTCTGTAGCCTTGCTAACCTTAGTGGCTTCCGGGACTCCTTCGGACTTCCACATCAGCTGTCGGGGTTTTGTGAACAACGAACATTTATTTCTGCCAATCATTACACCTGTTATTTCCTTTTCTTGTCTTATCCCATTAAGTGTGACTTCTGGGACAAAGGGCTAAGGAGGGAGGTTTCCAAATTTTAAAGTTCTTGATGTTAGTGGGAAACCCTTGCCCTCCACACTGCTACACGTGAAATTAGCTGTAGAGTTTTTGATCGAGTTGTAGGAGTTTAGAATTTTCTCCTCACTTGTGTTCTCGTGTAACGTGTTGGTTTAGAGATTAGTGTGCTGCAGGATGCACAGAGAGAGAAGAGAGCAAGCGTTCCCTCTGCTTCTGCTTTCTGGAAGAAAATGTGGAGAATTAGCTGTATCCTCCTTAAAGGCTTGGTAGTACTCACCACAAACCTGGGCTGCTGGTTTTGTCCTAGGCTATTGGCTCAATGCCTTTAACAGACAGAAGCCTCTTAGTTCTTCTCGTGTATTAGCAGAATCTGTCTTTCAGATATTCTGGGTATAGAACTGTTCAAATTCTTTCTAAAAGATTTACTTTATTCTTGGGGATGGTGGTACACACCTTTAATCCCAGAGAGGCTCCAGCTTTCTGGCTTCCCTTCCAGTGTTTTCTGGGATGGGAGTTGATGAGACAATACCAGAAAATACCACCGCCAGCGTGCCCAGGTCACTGGTGGCCTTCAGATAGGTAATGAAAGGACCATGGAATCAATCCTGGGACCTGGGGGAACAGAAGCAAGGAGCTGGCTATATCCAACAGGGACCCTCACCTCTTTATCACCACGGGTGACTCACTCTTTTTTTTTTTTTCATTTACTATATGTGTGCCAATAGAAAAAAGATTGAAAAGTATAAAATTAGATGATTAGTTAGGTAATCAGGGGGAGGCTGGATAGGCGTTCTCACGTCCCCTCCTGCCTGCTTTCGGAGTTTCGGTGCTATATTAGTCTCCAAAGCCACCTGGACAAATGAAGGCTGAAAATATCTTAACACAAGGAAAAACAAGGTTGTAAAAGGTAGCAGTTCCTGGGCCCTTGGTGCACAGAAACCTACCTCCCGGGCTTTTCCTGAAGCAGAGGCTGAGGCAGGAATGTGCCCCACCCCCAACCCCCTACCCCCAAGCAGACCTGTAGAGCCCCATGCACAGCTCCTTACAAGGAGACAGACCCCAGTTGTCCCAGCCAGCTGCCTGGGAGTCTCCAAGTCTAAAATTAGCCTGGAGCGCTCCACCCAGGCAGTTCCTCCTCTCAACTCTGGCAAACAGGGCCCTGTGGTGAGGTAATGACTGGGAGCCTGTCTGCCCTGCCCCAGGGCAACAAGGGGTTAGGAAAAGGCACAAAAAGCAATCCCACCCTCCCTCCCACCCACCGTGGTCACCCTCTAGCTGCACCCTACAGAAACACAAGAGAAGCGGGCCACCTGGAGTCTGACAGCTGTGTTGTGGCTCTTCCCCACCACCTGCATCCACCAATGCTGGTCCGGTCCGCTCAGCCCTAGCCTGAACTCTGAGAACTTTAAAAACAAAGCTTGCTGAAAGGAAAGCTTGCTGTGTGCAGTCAGGATCATTACTGCCATTAACAGACCACCACAGGGATGCTCGTCAGAACAGCTACCTAAGTGAGCAAGCCTGCAAGGACGGATCCAGAGCTGCTGCTCCCCATCCACTGCAAGGAAAACTGGCTCACTGGATGGGCACCTCTGCCAAGGGCTTCCTCCCCATGGCTTTGCCCATGACTCACTAACTCCTACTTCTAATTCCTTCACTTCTGATGGTCTGGTCAAGCTTGTGGCAGGAACTGCCAAAATTAGTGGGCAATTCCTCAGCCAGTCCCTGAACAGAAGTCTTCCCGCTCCTGAGCTAAGCACACTGCAGTGTTTATGTGGTGGCTGCCCAGCAGGCAGGAGGAAAAGAGGGTGAGGCCCTAGGGTAGGGCCAGTCCAGGCCAGTCTGTAGCTCAGTTTAGGGGAGATTGAGGACAACAGTGACCAGGGCTTGGGAAATGCCCCCTAAAAGTTACTGAGCTTCTTCAGCTGAAGTGCTCCACATCATCATCCAGCCGAAAACCTTCCCCAGAGACTCCACCTGCAGGGTCAACCTTTCCTTCTTCAGTGGGAAAGGGGGAGGTGGAAGACGGCCGACATCTCAGGGATAGACGTGTGCCTCCGCCCAGCCTCCCATCTCACCTGGGTAAGGCAAGTTAACACAGCTAGTGATTGTAAGGAGCCAGGACTGGGACCCAGGCATCTTCCCTAGCCTCTCTTTTGCTAATCTTTCTCTGGCTGCAGTCAACTCGGGATCCTGAAAACTGAGGCAAATACTATTTCTCTGAGGACAATGTCAGAGTTAGATAAGACCAGGAATCACAGTCAGGGCTCTGTGTTGACAAAGACTGAGCCTCAGACATCGAAGAGCAGAACTGACTCACTGAAAGACAGCCGGCCAGTTCACATTAGAGCTGACTGAAAGTCACACTCCTGACGCCCTGCTCCACGGTGTGCTCAAAAGAGAAAAGGTTTATGTTTTTCTGCCCACCTCCTTTATCTTTTTTTTATGGGGAGGGGGCAGTACTGGGGAGTGAGCCTAGGGCCTGCCAAGCGAGGGCTTAACCACTGGGCTACATCCACAGCCTCTTTTCTTTTCTTTTCTTTTCTTTCTTTCTTTTTTCTTTTTAGCCTTTATTTTGGTACAGGGTCTCCTTAGGTTACCAAGGTTGGCCTTGAACTCATTTTGCACCCAGGTAAGCCTTGAACTTGCAATTTTTCTGCCTCAGTTTCTCTAGTAGCTAGAATAACAGGTGTAGATTACCAGGCCAGGTCTTTTTCTTTTCCTTTTTTCTTTTTATTTTTAATCAGTTCTGAATATAAGTCTTATCTTAGTTGCTGCTTGCATCAGACTCCAGGATCCACTGCAGTGACATGAGGTAAAAGCACACAGCCGCCATTAAAGGCCCCAGTTTAGGAGCCAGTGACAGGGCTCAGCAGACAAAAGCATCTGTCACCAAGATCGATGACCTAAATTTAATCCCCAGGACCCACATGGTGAAGATAACCAACTCACATAAGTTGTCCTCTGATCTCTACATGTGTGCTGTGACAAATGGGCATACACACACAGACACACAGAGACATACACATACCACACAGATTCACACATACATACTACACAGACAGACAGACAGACACACACACACACCACAGACTCGCACACAAAATAATGATTTAAAAAAAAAGTTTCAAAGGAGGAGAGAGAAGAGGAGGTCAACCCTGAATAGGCCGTGTTCTCAGGATGGGAGCCTAACACAAAGCAATCTGTTGGATGAAGAATGTCAAGTCTTGACCTGCCCCTTGCAATGTGAGAATTCAACATCAATAAGAACATCTTTAAAGCTGCTCTCTACCACTAATATCAAAGCAGGTGTCAAAAGAGAAATTTCAGCAAAGCCACAAACTACCACTAACAGCAGTTGTTGCATTGGGAACATGATCCACCCGCAACTAAGTGGCCATGACGTCAGCTACCCCACAGGTAAGAAAAGATAAACACGGGCTGACGCACTGCTCAATGGTAGAGTACCTGCCTAGCACACATGATGTACTACTGGGTCTATACACAGCACTGAGAAAACAAATAAAATATCACCTAAGGCAGTGGTTCTCAACCTTCCTAATGCTGTGACCTTTTAATACAGTTCCTCATGTGGTGGTGACCCACGGCCATAAAATCATTTTCATTGTTACGTCCTAACTGTAATTTTGATGCTGTTATGAATTATAACGTAAATATCTGTGTTTTCCTGTGAAAGAGTTGTTCAGTCACCAAAGGGGTTGCAACTGGTAGGTTAAGAACCACTGACTTAAGAGGTAGAAGAAAGCATTAGCAGATAAAAGGAAAACAAATGAGCAGGCAAAATGGTTCTCAGGAGCTTGGAGCCCAGTTCTGCCTCTGCACAAGTTAATTAAAGTTTTGTAGGCCTTCGTTCTTCATTGGTAAAGCCATATTGGGCAAACAGACTCAACTGTAAAGAGTGACTCAGATGAATTTGTAGCAATCACTTGAACAGTGTTGAGCATGAGTCTCAGATTGCATAGCGACTCAATCAGAAAGATTTCTACTATGGATGTCTGCCATGGGGTTAGAATTTTTTTAAAAAATGCAGACATCAGTCATCTCAAAAAATTCACTCTCTAAGATTTGGGGATGAAGGACAGGTAGCCATATGATGTATTAGAGACAGTGCCTTGAAACCAATCCAAAGAGACACAGAGGGGCTTTAAGAACCCACTACCAGGCTGCAGATGTAGCTTAATTGGTACAGATTTGCCCAGTATGCCTGGTTCTGTGCACAGGCTTGAAAGCCCAGCACTTAGGAAGAAAGAGGCAGGAGGATCAGAAGGTTAAGATTATTTATTCTCAACTCAACATAGTGAGTTTAAAGACCAGCTTGAGCTACACATCTCTCTGGGAGGTGGGGACCATCACACAATAGCAGGTGGCATGGGTGGCATGGCGGCAGCCTCGGAGGAAGCATGAACTTAGATCTAAGGCGACCGGCTGCCTCCTCAGGTACTTGGCAAATGTTTATACACAGTGCTATGAACTGCCCTAACAGAGCATCTCAGGCAGCTGAGAGGGCAGACCCAGAAGACAAGCTTCACACAACTTAACTGCAACCAAGTTCCAAGGAGGAGGAGGTGGGCTGATTCTGAAAGAAAGAAGGCTCAAGAGAGAGGAGATCAAAGGGTGCACAGAATTTGAAAAGCATACAGAAGGGATGACAGCAGAACACAGCATGAACCAGCAAAGATGTGAGAGAAGGCTAGCCCGAGGCTTGGGGATAGCCACCACTCTGAACAGCACTGCCACTGGATGGGACATCCAGTTTACATGCTCCCCTTCACAGGGCCTCTTCCTGGCTTCTTTGCTACCACCCGATTTCCATCCTCTGCAACTAAGGGGGGCGGGGGGGTTTAACTGGCAGAAAGTTCTCATCAATCCGCTCCTGAGAGTTTATCAGAGCACTGGGGAAAACACTTGGGGAGTTACTGCTTAAGGATTCGGGGATAGGGGTCAGGAAATTGAGTAAGTTCCCAACATAGTATGGGAACTATCTAAGGGGTGAACAAACTTCTGAAGAAAGGACCTATGGTTTCACCATTCTAAGAGATATACACAATTCACAGAGTGCTAAAAATCTCTGTACCAGAGAGCTATATGGGGGGCAACGCCTAAGTCCATCACTCTAGAAATTCACAATCTCTTGGGGAAGACAAACCCAGACAGAAATAACTCTGATGCAAGCAGACCTTGGTAAGTGCTCTAATGGAGGAATAAAAAAAAACCTGCCGTGAGGGACTGGGGAGCAGAGGTTAATTCCAGCCAGGCTTTCAGTAGGCGAGGAAGGACCCAACCCCATCCGTACTTGTATGGGGATCCAGGTTTATACTTCTGTGGGTCTCTCTCCAGGTCCAGAATAGCCCTGAGTAGAGAGCTCAGAGGCAGCGCTGGCTCTTCCTGCCAGGAGGTAAAAGGGAGACTTCCAGGGCGGCAGGAAGGGCAAAAAGAACACTGAAAACTAGCAGCAGCTGTGTTCTCCTTAACACCCCTACCAGGCTCCCTCTTTCTGGATCACTAAAGACCTTATAATCTTGACATTCATTGGGAACTTAATCACATCCTGTACCACTGAGACACCTGTTTTCAAAATGTCACCTCTCGGGACGCCTCTTACCTCCACACAGTCACTTTGGGCCATGGCCACATTCCTCCTCTCAGGATGCACCACCATCTCACACTCTTCCCTGTTTGCTGATATGATTATCTGCTGCCCTTCCCTCACCAGAAACCCAGAGTCTACAAAGGGGGCGGGGGAAACTCTTAAATTTCATGACCCATCCTGTGCCCTCAGTGCCGAGGACATTTGCATTGCCTGGTGTTTGACAAGTGTTCAGGAAATAAGAGTGCTGACTTGTCCCCCAGGGCTAGTGCAGTACCCAAATCCCAGCAATCTGAGAAAAATGAAGCACTTCCCTCTCACAAGAACACTTTTGAGATACTGGATGGATCCAGCATCTCTTAATTAAAATGGTCAGGACAGAATGGAGCCAGAGAATCATGTCTGAAACCCATAACCTCGGCTTTCTCCTCTGCAGTATCAACCTCCAGCACATCTCTTCTTGAGATGACCCAGCTGTTGTCCACCTCCCTGTCAAGCTAGACACTGTTTCTACCCTTGGAGTCAACCAAGGTGTGGTTTGGGGTTGCGGAGGTCATTCATTCACTCATTCATTCGAGACAAGGTCTGACTATGTCACCCTAGCTGACCTGGAACTCACAGAGATACACCTACCTCTGCCTACTCAGTGCTACAATGAAAGGCCCATGCCACACACCGGGTTATTTCTTTTAAGACAAGGTTGCAGCCAGGCATGGTGGAGGCAGAGGCAGGCAGATTTCTGTGAATTCAAGGCCAGCTTAGGCTACATGATGAGTTCTAGGACAGCCAGGTCTACATACTGATATCTTGGAGGGGGGAGGGGGACTCATACCACATGTGCAAAGCTGGCCTCAGATTTGCAGCAACCTGTCGGTCTCCTGAGCACTGGGATTATACACATGTGCTGTCACGACCAGATCTGAATGTCTGTCACAAGCCATCCTATAAACTTCCGAAAGCTTTATCTACATAGTCATAGTTCCTGGAACGTACAAAAGTTCAATAAATATCTGAAGAATTGAAATACAAATTAGATTCTTAAAAAGAAACTTTCAGCTGGGCAATGGTGGCGCACGCCTTTAATCCCAGCACTTGGGAGGCAGAGGCAGGTAGATTTCTGAGTTCGAGGTCAGCCTGGTCTACAGAGGGAGTTCCAGGACAGCCAGGGCTACACAGAGAAACCCTGTCTCGAAAAACCAAAAAATAATAATTAAAAAATAAAATAAAATAAAAAGACTTTCATATCTCAAACTCCTATCTAATAGAGTTTATGCTGCTACAGTACCTGCCTTTAATCCCAGAACTCAGAAGACAGAGGAGGGTGGATCTGGGAATTTGAAGCCAGCCTGGTCTACAGAGCAAGTTCCACAACAGGTCAAGGCTATACAAAGAATCCCTGTCTATGTGAGTTGTTCTTGAAAAACAAAAAGTAAACAAACAGAAAATCTTAAAAAGATGTTTAAGCCAACTTCGTTAGAAAAATATACCAGAATGCTTACAATACCACATGCATGCAATATTATAATATTGCAATATTATTAGCCTTTTTCTCCTCTTTTTTATTTTTTTATTTTTGTATATTTTTTATTGGATATTTTCTTTATTTACCTTTCAAATGTTACCCCCTTTCCCGGTTTCACCCCCGGAAACCCCCTATTCCATCCCCCCTCCCCTGCTTCTATGAGGGTGTTCCCCCACCCACGTACCCACTCCGGCCTCCCCCCACTCCACTCCCACCCCTGTATTCCCCTACACTGGAGCATCAAGCCTTCACAGGACCAAGGGCCTCTCCTCCCACTGATGCCCAACAAGGCCATCCTCTGCTACATATGCGGCTGGAGCCATGGGTCCCTCCATGTGTACTCCTTGGTTGGTGGTTTAGTCCCTGGGAGC
The DNA here is from genome assembly GCA_028551405.1 of Uromys caudimaculatus. Taxonomy (NCBI): domain Eukaryota; kingdom Metazoa; phylum Chordata; class Mammalia; order Rodentia; family Muridae; genus Uromys; species Uromys caudimaculatus. The sequence continues at coordinate 25,766,360 of CM052700.1, read as the reverse complement.
TGGGGGAGGAGGGGTGTCTGGCTGGTTGATATTCTCGCCCTTCCTATGGGGTTGCAAACCCCTTCAGATCCTTCAGTACTTTCTCTAATTCCTCCATTGGGGACCCCGTGCTCAATCCAATGGTTGGCTGTGAGCATCTGCCTGTGTATAACTAGCTTTTTTTTTTTTTAATGGGCACAACTAAGCCCTTCATAATGTTAAAAAACAAAACAAAACAAAAGCCTCCAAGGCCAAAAAAACAAAACAAAACAAAAGGTGTGGCAATCAACAATATCAGATTATAAACCTGTTTACAATTGTCAAAAGCATGCAATTAATATAGTATTTTAAAGGGATCTAAAATTATTGAAGCAAAATCAAATAAAACTTATAGACAAGAAAAAAGTCACTAGAATGAGAGAGTAAAAGAGAGTAAAAGTCCCCCTTGGGTCCTTGCCCTCATCTTCCTCATCTTCCTTGTTACAATTGTCACTGCTACAGCTCAAAGTCATTCACTGTGGCTCTCCTCCCGTCCCCATCTCCCTTCTCCTACGAGATCCGAGAACTGAGATCGAGCACTGGGCTTTGTTCTGGTTCTGGAGAAAGTCCTCGGGTCCCCACTCCCTTCTGCTAATCGTGGACCCAGCAGTGGCCAAGCCACCGGACGAGGCGGCTGCATGAGGAGGGTGTGTGTGCAGGCCACACATTTCTGTGGACTCTGGTTGGCAGACAAGTTGGAAAGAAGAGGAGAAAGGTATTTGTAAGAGGATCTCAGCAGAGAGACCTTTACTCTTCAGGGCAACTGCTTGTGTTGAGACCATGTAAGAGAAGACCTCGGCCAGAGGCCCTGGGAAAAGTCAACCACTAAGAGTTCAGGCAACTGAGTCTTCAAGACTATAACCAGAATATTAAAAAAAAAAAAAAAAAAAAAAAAAAAGATGGCTGACTCCTCAGCTCTAAGCGATGTGGAAGAGTTCCAGACCTACTCCCAAACAGGATGAAGCTAAACCTTCAAGGTTTTTTATGGCTTTAGCTTAAATTTGTTACCCCATTTTAATGGTTAATCTTCATGGTCAACTTGACTCGATTATACCTGAGAATGGTATGAAAGTGTTTCCTGAAGATTGACTGAGGAGAAAAGACCCAAATGGCCCCATCTCACGTGCTGGTCCCAAAATGAACGGAGAGGAGAAAGCGAGTGCCCAGCGTTCATTTCTCCAGCTTCTTGAATGGGAACACAAAGACTTCCGTGGCCTTGCCACCATGACTTCTCCAGCATGAAGGACTGTCCCCAAACTATTAGCCAAAGTAAACTCTTCCTGCCCACCCTAGTTACTTTCCTGTTGGTGAGATAAACACTAGGGCCAAAAGCAACAGGTCACAGTCCATCATGCAGGGAAGCCATGGCAGGAACCTGGAGGCCGGAAGTGGAACGGAGATCACGGAGGAGCCCCGCGTCCCTGCTCTCCGGCTCTGCGGCTCCCCAGCTCCCTGGCTCCCCGGTTCCCTTCTTCTGGTTTGCTTATCTACCTTCCTTACACAGCCCAGGTTTGCCTGACCAGGATGATCCCGCCTCCTACTTCAACCAGCAAGCAAGATAATTCCCACAGACATAGCTGCTGGGAGCCAACAGAAGCAATTCATGAATTGAGGGTCCCTCTCTCAAGTGTGTAACATTAACAACCAACGTTAGCACCATATTTCCTTAAGTTACTTTTGACAGGGTTTTTTTTTTTTTTTTTTTTTTTTTTTTTTTTTTGTCATAGCAACAAGAAAAGAAATACAGTTCCTTCTAATTTTTAATTTTCCTTTGTTCTTAATCATTAAAAATCCATTTTATCTAATCTAGTACCCATAGCAAGTTGAAGCTAAGATTTAATTTTTTTCTTTTATTGTTTGTTTCAGACTCTCACTATGTAGCCTTGGCTGACCTGTATCTCATTTTATGTGGATCAGGCTGGCCTTGAACTCATAAAGATCCGCCTGCCTGAGTGGTGGTAAAGGCATGAACCACTATGGTAAAACTTAAGATTACTGCCCATGCTCCTGACCTTCAGTGCTTCCCGTCCTCAGCGTAGTCCAGAGCATGCAGTGTAATGACAGGCTGTGGTATACCTGTGCTTTCCTGTCCTACTAAGACCAAACAGCGCACAGTCTCTGCAAGTCTCTGACTGCTGGGCTACCTCCCAACACGATGCAAATATGTCCCTATGGCAAGGATGGAAAGACTCCTCAGTGCTGACATCATGAAGGAAGAGGGTGGCTGGAGACCGTGCTTCCAGGAGCAGGTGCTGGGCATCGATGGCCTGACAAACGCTTGCAGCCAGGTACAGGTTTGGCATAAGCTAACCTGAAGAAGCACTGTCCACAGGGCCAGTCAGGGAATCTACCTATTCACCCTCGCCTGCCTGAGCCTTCTCCATTTGGTCCAGCCTGGAAACTTCAAGGAGGAAGTGGGAGCCCAACATTTGCTGAGCTCTTAACTTCTTGACGTCTACTTAGTCACCTGTCTGTGACAGACTCACTAACCTCACTGTAAGAAGGAAGGCTCTACACCAAGCAATATGACCTCTGACCCATATGAGCCACCAGAGGCTTGGAAAGGAATTACCTTAAGTGAGGTCTTAAATCGGAGAGTAACAGAACTGGGATCAAAACCCTGACTTGCCTTCAAATTCCACATTTTCCAGGAACTATCAAGGCTTTATTCCATTCGGCTCTCTACAGAAAAAAAAAAAATGTTCCACAGACATTTTCCCTTAAGTTTTAGGGTGAGTCATCTCAGTTACCATTCAAGATTTACAAATTGAGAACTGAAAAACACATTATTCCATTTCCCAGTTGCTTATACAGAAAATCTTTTGGAAGTCCTTTCTCTATACCTACCCTCCCCCTTTCCCTCTCTCTTTCCTTCCTTCTTTATTTTTATTTTATGAGCATTGGTGTTTTTCCTGCATATATGTCTGTGTGAGGGTGTCAGAAGCCCTGCAACTGGAGTTACAGACGGTTATGAGCTGTCGTGTGTATACTGGGAATTAAACACGGGTCCCCTGGAAGAACGACAGTGCTCTGAACTGCCATCTCTCCATCCTGCACTCCCTTCTTGAGACAAGGTCTCACTGTGTAGCTCTGGCTGGCCTGGTACTTACTACGTAAACCAGGCTGACCTCAAACTCGCAGAGATCCACTGGCTTCAGCCCCCCACGTGCAGGGATCTTTTCTTCTCCCTTTCCCCACCCGAGTCTTCTACAGGCCTTATCTTATAAAGCATCATTTACTCACTATAAAGCAGAACACAGCATGCCCTCTGCTAGGTGACACAAAAACATGGTTTAAAAGAAATGGAGGCCAAGCATCGTAACACAATCTCTGTAAGTTCAAGGCCACCTATGTTACAGAGTGAGAGCTTAGAATGGGGTGGGGGTGATGAGCTGGACATAATGATATAATGACACAAACCTATAATCGCAACGCTCAGAAAATGGAAGCCGGAGACAGCCAGCGTACGCTGTGTGGAGAGACTATCTCAGAAAACAAAATGGAAAAAGTCAGTTGGACAAAGAGGCAAACAAAGTCTTTTCCCCGATCTATTTCCTCTGCTGTTCATAAAGGGGAGGGACTTCTGATGTCTGTGACTCTAGGAATCTATCAGCCACAGGCCGGGCAGCAGACATCACACCCATGGTCTCTCTGACACTCTCAGGTCTCTCTTGTCATTTAGTGCCCAAGTGACAAATGAGTTTTCTAGCCTTGCTGGCTGGATTGTGTGACCAGCAATGTTGGGAAGTACCCAAGCCTTACTGAATCTGCCTTGTTTCTATTACTTTGCAACAACAGTAGCTCAGGCCCCAGTGTCTGCCAGTAAATCCTATATTTTTAATGGTCTTTTGGTACAGAAAGCTGAGAATTTATCTTTGGATGACATTCAAATTTCCGATTGACCTTTTTTTTTTTTTAAATGGAAATAATTTTCTAGATGTTTGTGTTTTTAAATCCAGAATCTTCTCTATACGCTGACTGTTGTACTTCATTTACTTATTTTGCAGTTTTTTATTCCAATAATCTCTCAGTAAGAGTAGCGGACCAGCGGCAATTTTTTTTTTTTTTTTTTTGGTTTTTTCGAGACAGGGTTTCTCTGTGTAGCCCTGGCTGTCCTCGAACTCACTCTGTAGACCAGGCTGGCCTCGAACTCAGAAATCCGCCTGCCTCTGCCTCCCAAGTGCTGGGATTAAAGGCGTGCGCCACCACCACCCGGCCCAGCGACAATTTTTTAAGTGCTTCTATGTATACTGTAGCACCTTTATTGATTTCTTTTATGCCTTGATTAAGTTAAGTGACTTGTAAGAACCACAGGCTGTTAAGATGATATGGTCTAGAAGTAGCTGGAGGACACAAAAGAGGAATTAGTATAAAATTAGCATAAAAGTAATAGAGAAAGACAGACCTGCAGTGGGGAGCGCAGCTCAGGAGTGGAACACTTGCTTAACAAAGTGAGGTTGTGGGTCCCATCCCTAACACCATGAAGGGTAGGAAGCTAGGGAGGGAGGGAGGGAGGGAGGGAGGGAGGGAGGGAGGGAGGGAGGGAGGGAGGGAAGAAGGGTAGGCAGACCCCTTATGCATATCTCCATGGGAAGAAAGAATGAAATTCTAAGGCTTTCTAATACCCACACAAAGGGAGAAACCAGGGCAGCTAATCTGACCAATAAAAACTAAACTGCTCAGGATAAACACACCTATTCCAGTATCAAGACTGGAAGAAATATTTTGGGAGGTTTCATACACAATAAAAGCAAAAGCCCCCAGTTCTAACCTCATAGCAGTTCTGGGGGTGGATCCATGGGGCTGTGTCTCACTTACAGCAGCTGGGTCCCTAGCCTTCCTCAGTCACTGATGATTGTTACATCAATTATGCCAGAGTGTCTATGGCACAGTACAGTGTAGTAAAGCTCTGCAGCTTAACGTATTCCAGCTATAAGCTGTCACTGGGACAAGGAATATTCATTATTTTTAGAGTCATAAAGAGTATTTTAAAGCCAAGTGTGATGGCACACACCAGGAATATTAGTATTTGGGAGGTAGAAGCAAAATCAGGAAATAAAGGTTAACTTCAGGTATACAGTGAGTTTGAGGCCAGCCTGGATTACATGAGACCATGTGTCTCAAGAAAAACGGTGTGTGTGTGTGTGTGTGTGTGTGTGTGTGTGTGTGTGTGTGTGTGTGTGTGTAAAACTTATATAATAAATCACACTGTATGATTACCTTTGTGACATATAAAAATAGTCTTAATTTAGATCAGCATAGATTAATTTCCAAGGGGTCTTATAGAATTAGTGTTTCTTCATCATGGTTGGCTACCCAGATACACTGTTTATCAAGCTATACACTTAAAGAGAACCCCCTCCCTGTGTGTGTGTGTGTGTGTGTGTGTGTGTGTGTGTGTGTGTGTGTACACGTGTGCGTGCGCACGTGCCTACCTGTCTGTCTCAAAAGGTTTTTTAAAAACTAGGAGCTGGGGAATGGCTCAGTAGTTGCAGAATGTGTACGGCTCTTGCCAAGGGTCTGGGTTGGATTCCAAGCACCCATCTGACAGCTCACAACTTCCTGTAACTCCAGCTCCAGGAGGGCACGGCATCCATGAGCACATACACAAACATACACAGATAAAATAATAATAAAAAGATCTGGGCAAGGTGGCACATGTTCGTGCCTTTAACCTAGAACTTAGGAGGCAGAGGCAGGTGGATCTCTTGTCAGTTCAAAGCCAGCCTGGTCTACGTAGAGAGTTCCAGATCAGTCAAAGCTACAAAGTGAAACTGTCTCAGATGGATGGATGGATGGATGGATGGATGGATGGATGGATAGATAGATAGATAGATAGATAGATAGGATAGGTAGATAGGTAAATAGGTAGATAGGCAGGCAGGCAGGCAGACTATTTTTGTTTTGTTTTGTTTTCAAGAAAGGGTTTCTCTGTGTAGCTTTGGCTGTCCTGAAACTTGCTCTGTACACCAGACTTGCCTCGAAAACAACCTTTTTTTAAAGCTAGGAATTTAGGTATAGTGGTACAAACTCCAGCATGGTCAAAATAATTAATTAACCTAATCCTTTTTGTTTATCTAATGAACATTTTGAGGAACCTGAGCCAGAGAGGTAGCTGTAGGTGGAATGCTTGCCTAACACTCAGGAAGCCCTGGCTTAGCCTCCACGCCACATGAAAGAACCGGGTGTAGCAGGGCATGTCTGTAATCCCAGGTATCAGATTCACTCAGGAAGTAAAGGATGACGCTTAAGGTCATCGCTGGCTACATCAGGAATTGGAGGCTAGCCTGGGACACTCGAAACCCTGTCCAAAAGGAGGGAAAGAAAAGCAGAACCTATGAGTATCATTAATTAAAGCCCCATCATGCTTTGCTCAGAATACACAACCTCTTCATTCAGTCTAACACCCTTTATAGACACCATCCAAACTTATCTGTCCCAGCAGTACTCTTCTGTATTAGTTAATCTATAAGTCTATCAATTAGGTAGATCGAAAGGTCAAAGGAAGACTGCATCACGGCTTAAATGTATGGTTGGCCTGGTTTAGATCTCATCGTCATGGAATATAAGAAAAAGCACTAGTGGAAAATTTCTTAAGGGGGAGGGGTTTGAGACTATTGGAAGTGGGTTGACACCAGACTGTGCAGAAACTCCAAGAACAGCCTCCAGGCCCCCTTCCAAAACAAACTCCATGGCGGCTGCTCTGCTCTGCTCTATAAAGCTAAGCACTAGAGGGCCAGGCCAGACTCTGTGGCCTGGAAAATTACTGCCGTGCCCCTTCCAACCTCCAGTGAACCAGCACAGAGGCCGTTAGTTAAGAAGACCTCGTGCTAGAAAGTAGGAGAATCATACCCTGTGCAACTCCGAGTATGGACCGTCCGGCAGCCCCAGTGCCACCACACCTGGATTATGGATCCCTGGGTGGGGAACAGAGGGATGTCTTGCCAAGATACCCACTGGCTCCATCAGAACAGGCACGATAGAGGCCAGGCGGAGGGCAGACACAAATGAGGCCACAGTCTCCTCCTGCCAAACACCAACACTCACTCACAGCGCAAGATTTTTAGATTTTTAATTATGTGTGTAGGTCTGTGTGTATGAGCATGGTGACTTTGGGTGCCCTCAAAGGCTCTGATCCCCTGGAATTACAGACATTATGAGTTGCCCAAAAAGAGCTAGATACTGAACATCTCTCCAGCTCCAGACAGCTAAATTCTTATCTCTGATATTCATATTCAAGGACATGGTTGGTTTCTTATCTTTGACATCCACATTCAAAGGCATTGGAGATTAAATGATAGTACACAGAACAAAAATTCCTGGATTTTATTCTTGAGTTGGTCACTGATAAATTACTGTCTGCTAATAGAAATTACCAGGTGCTTTGAAAGCTAGAACTGCCCAATGGTTACCAAAGGTATTTTAAAAATAATTTATTACTTATTTAATGTGCATTGGTGTTTCACCCGCATGTATGTCTGTCTGTATGAGGGGTGTCAATCCTCTGGAACTGGAGTTACAGTCAGTGTGAATCTCCGTGGGTGTTGGGAATTGAACCTGAGTCTTCTGGAAGAGCAGTCAGTACTCTTCGCTGCTGAGCCATCTCTCCAGAACTGGTTACCAAAGGTGTTTAAGCGGATACCTAGTATGTGCCCAGAACTGAGTACTAATTTGAAGGGGCCCACAGCAGCCAGGTGATATAACAAATGTCAACGTACAGAGAAGCAAGCAGGGCACAAGAAAACGAGCCAGTGCTTCCTTGGGAAAGAACAGTGTGTCAGACAGCAGGAGCTGCGCCATGTTGAGCTCTCCTCTGCTGTGAGGTTCCTCTCCAAGCCATATTATCCCTCCTTTGCCCACACATCTGCCCCATTTGTGTCTCCCTGCCACCCGCTTCTCCAGTTACAGCTCTGCCCCGGGTTACCTATGCTACAGGAAGTTTGTATCCTTTCAAGTAGAATGGCTGTGGTGATATGGACTGCCTGACATCAGTGGATGTCCCTCTCCTTAGTGTACTCAAGCCAATCACAAGGGCCAGCTAGAAATGTGGGGCAGGTCAAAGAGGCAGTAAAAGACAATTAGTTTCCTAGGTGTGAGAGCGCCTTGGTGTTCAGCAAGTAAAGCTGGTGCTTGGGTAGGAACATGCCGGGCCAAGCTCTAAAAGGAAATCAGTATATACTGTGGACACTATCTCTCTGTGCTGGCTTTGTACCAAATGTCATCTCTTGGCTCCAACTTGACCCCAACTGTAAGTCCATTCTATAGCAAGGATCCTAGAAACCATTTTAGTACAACCTCTGCCTTCTGGCAAAACCTTACCTGATTCAATATGAATAACTACATATAACTTGGGTTTTGTCGGTTGGTTGGTTGGTTGTCTGTTGTTTGTTTGGTTTTTGTTTTGTTTTGAAGACAGGGTTTCTCCATGTAGTCCTGGCTGTCCTGAAAGTTGCTCTGTAGACCAGGCTGGCCTCAAACTCACAGAGATCCACCTGTCCGACTGCCCCTGCCTCCCGAGTGCTGGGATTAAGGGCGTGTACCACCACACCCCACTATAACACTATAACAACTTGTTAAAGCCTACCTGAATGGAGAACCCTTGACAGTCTGCTCCCTGGGCCACTATTCATTCAGTATACAGTGGTTATTAGAATACTAAAATTCTTTGGTGCGTGTCTGAATACAACCATCACCATGGATCCTGTGAGCACCACCACCACTACAATGACCCACCCAGAGCAGCTTTGACCACCCAGCAGCTTAAGGATTCATATGGGGAGCTCTCAAGACAGGGTCCCATCCTCAAACCACTCCCAACCTCACAGTATTATTAAACAGATTTGCAATGCCCTTGCCTGTCCAACACAGCAATGCGATCCTACCCTAAAACGTATACCTGTTTTTCTGCTTTCCGTGAACTAGATGCTATGCTTTCTTTTCCAGTTGTTATTCAAAGTCTTGCATAAGAGCTGGGATGTAGCTCAGCGGCCCAACAGTCTTTCAGTTTAGCCTCATCCTTCGTTTATCTACAGACCCTCTGTCTTACCATACTCCGCTGCTCTGTATTCCCAAGTACTAACTTTTCCCTGACTCCTGGTCTTTGCTGCCAACACTCAAGAGATAAAGGCAGGTGAATCTCCGGAATTCAAGGCCAGCCTGGTCCACAGAGCTAGTTTCCAGGACAACATGGAGAAAACCTGTCTGGAAAAATAAATAATAAATAAATAAATAGATTAATAAACTGACCTAGCACAGTGCTTTGCTTGAGCTATGTATTAAACACACAACTGCGTGAATGGCTGTAATTCCTTCAGCCCAGGGACCCTTTTCTCTTTGCTAATGATTCTAGTTGTTTTCCTTTAAAGCGATCCCAATCGAGGTTATATCGTTTTCTGCATATGGAGGCCAAATTGCACACCATCCATATCTTAAACTACTAGGTTATTTTGTGAAGATGGAGCAGGAAGTATACTCCCCTGTCATTACTTTGCCACCCTAGAGTTTGTGACTGCCATTCTCTATACACTTTTGCAGTGCTAAACCAATATACCCTCACATGGGAACAAGCAAATGACAGGTTCTGGGCAATGGGAGCCAGCCCCACAGATGACAGGAAGGCGGGTGGTGGACTGAGTTGGCAGAGACTGCTAGAGAGTGGCAGGGTGGCTCACTGGGAAACGGGGCCAGGCTGGGGTTCTGGTTGCTGTGGTCCAAATGGGTCCAGTCCTGGGAGGAGCAGCTTTACTCCCCTGGTGGCTGTTGGTATGAAGGGTGTGGATGAGGGGACACTACAACCCCCTCCCTACTTCTCCAGTCCTAATTCTGTCCTCCCTCCCCTGGGGGCTAGCTCAGACACAGCACAAGAGGGAATTTTGATGCAAAACATCTGAGATCCTTAATGACAAAAGATGATTCTTAATGGCCAGGTGACGGTGGCACTGGCACTTGGGAGGCAGAAGCAGGCAGGTCTCTGAGCTCGTGGCCAGCCTAGTCTACAGAGTTCCAGGACAGCCAAAAATAAATATAAAACCCTTGTCTTGAAAAAAAATCAGAAAGAAAAAAAGAAAGAGAAAAAAGAAAAAAAGAAAAAGAACAAAAGAAAAAATAATGGGGAACAAATACTGCCACACTCTAAATCTCACCCCATAAGGAAATCAAGGCAGGATCAGGACACATTTCACAGTGGGTGGACCTCAGGGTCCTAGGAATCTAAGATGAGGAAACTGTGATCTTCAGTGATCTTTAGGCTCTTGTTAGAAATCACAAGCAAAACTGGGCATGATGGCACACACTTTTGATCTCAGCACTTGGGAGGCAAAGGAAGCTGGATCTCTTAGTTCAAGGCCAGCCTGGTCTACAGGGTGAGTTCCAGGACAGGCAGGGGTACACAGGAGAGGGGGGGGGGGAGATCAACAAAGAAGTCAGGCTATGTGGCATATTCCATAATCCGCTTGCACTCAGGAGACTGAGGAAGGAAGATTTTGAAATCCAGCCCAGCCTGCAAGTTGCTGCAGCTGGAATACAGAGTGAGCGACTGTCTCAAAAAGAAAGAAAGAAACCGCAAGGAACACTAAGTCAATTTTGGAATAAGACGCTGGGAACACATTTTTGGAGACGGGTCAGTTTGGAAAGAGAAATAATTTTTTAAATAAAAACTTAAAAGTCCACAAATCTGGTATGAAGAAGACGGCAGGATCCAGAGACTGGGAGCTAGCGTGCAGTCTATTATGGCCACCTGGACCTGGTCTCAGAAGAGAATGCACACCTGTGGCAGACGACAGGCTTACAGGAGCAAAGGCAGCCACTGACTTCGGGATCACAAAGCTACTGCTTTCCTGTCTAATCTGTGTAGACAATCCCACTAACCACGCCGGCAAAGGGTGTTTCAAAGAGATGAAGCACGCCGCCCACCTTTACTCACTCCAAGGAAGTTCAGCCACCTGCAACTAAACCTGAGGAGGAGGAGTGGGGTCAAGGGAAGGAAGTAGGACTACATGCTTGTGGCTGAGTGCATTGGTCTTCCCCAGGCAGGGGCTCTCTCACTGGAAATGTTCAAGTGGCAGAGGCCATACAGCCTCCATATCCCAACTGGGAGGGACCCTGGAGACCATGTAGGCCAGCTTCCTCTTGCCTCTTGATCTCTAGCTACAGGCTGTATAGCTCAATCCCTTGTGGCAGCCAGTCTCCTAGTTCACAGCCAGAATAATGTCCACAGCCACAAAGAAGTAGGGCTATAGGCATACATTTCCAAACCAATCCTGCTTAGTTACTGACTAGGACAATAATTTCTTCTTCTAGGCCACAAAAGACAAGTCACCATATCCAGCTAAGAGAAAAACTGTTGACCAAAGTATCTAACAGGAGGGTAGTCTTTGAGTTTCTTAAAACAGGAAAATGAAACCCAGTGAGAAGATGAAGTAGAACTTCCCCCTCAAGGCTGGAGAAGGGCACCTGACCCTTCTGGAAACTTCTCCACTCCTTTCGGGCTACTAGATGACTTTTAATTTTGTTAGGTCTATCAAAAGTATATTGAAAGTCACTGTGGATAATAATCATATCCATTGAAAAGCCATTTCCTTCCGTTTTCCTAAGCGGACACTTGAATACTTTGATGAAATAAAAAGTAGAAATTTACTCATGGCAGGGTCGCCTTGGGTAGGGTCTGGGGAGTTTGCTAGATTCGCTGGCTTTGTGGGGAGTGTGAAACTAGCAGAGAACCACGCATTCAGGAGGTGGGACACTTGGAAACAGAGGCGCACGCAAAGCGGGAAGGCCAGGCGTCTCTCTTGGAGGTGCTATTTGAAAAGGAACCCCCCGAAAGCTCGGCTGGAGGGGAAGCGAGCCAACCACACCAGCAAGCCGAGGGCAAAGTTGGGGAGGCGCCGACCGCAGCACGCGGCCGAGTGCGCCGCAGCCCCGGAGCCCGCGCTCGCAAACAGCGCGTTTCTCTGTCCCGGAGGCTGTGAGTCCCGCACGGTGGAAGATGCCCTAACCTCCACTAGCGCTCCGGATGTCCCGAGAGCATCCCGGCTCCATTCTGCCCTGGGTGGGCAGGCCAGGATCAGCGACCCACAGCGGCCCGGACAAGCCCAGGTCCCCGGGAAAGCGCGGGGCGGCGCCCGCACCTGGAATCTGCTCGGAGAGGCGGGTCCCCGCACAGAGCGCCCGCCCACCTCCGCCACCTCCTCGGAGCCCCCCCACCCCCCGGCGCTACTTACTGTGGTTCAGGGGGTTCCCGCCGGCCTGGGCCGACGCCACCAGCTCCAGATACAGGGTCCAGAGTCCCACCGATACCACGGCGAGCAGCAGCAGCAGCCGGAAGCGCCTCCTCAGCAGCTTGATCGGGCGCAGGAGCAGCATCAGCAACGCGGCGCGGGGGCTTCCCATGGCGCTTCGCCGGGCCAGCCGCCCCAGCATGGGCTACCCACCCGTCGCCCCGGCTCGGCTCCGCCGCTCAGCGCGGCGCACAGCCAGTCTCCCCGGGTCGCTCTCCAGCCGGCCGGCCGCTCATGCTCGGCGCGCTGGGGTGATCCTCCGCTGCGCGGGTGCCTCGCAGGTCTTTCTCCGGCCGCAGAACCCGGCTCCTCCTCCCCAAGTGTCCGTTCCACGCCTCTCCTCGTCGCAGGCCCGCCACCTCCCTCTCTCTCTTCTTTCTCACTCCTGCACTCTGCCCAGGAGGTTCTCCTAGTTGCCCGCCGGCCCCCGTGCTTGCTTGATGCAGTTAGGGCGCTTTCTCTCAGCTCCGAGCATTACCTGTCCCGCCCACGCCTTGGCCCCGCCCTCAGGCGCAGGTGGGCCCCGCCCCCTAGAGGTTGAGGGCAGGGGAGAGGATGGGACCAGAGAGCTGGTCCCTGACGTAGTCACCCGCTTGGGTTTATGTGAGAGGGTATGTGAGGTGTGTGATGAGGAAGATGGGACTGAAAGAAGATGCGAGTTAAGACATGGACTCTGTGACCCAAGGAAACCCAGTCACCGTCAAGATATTTGAAGGCGCTTCTTCGAAGCTTGCCATGGGGCTGAGACACATTTTTTTGAAGTGACTTCCCTGGCTTTGGCCTCAGGGCCTTTCTCTACCTAGAAGATTTGAATACTGTTCTTTCCTGGTGCAACCACACCTGAAAGGCACCAGGGAAGCCTTTACAAGGAGTTTCTCCAATTTTAGGTGTTTTTGGTGAAATAGTTGTTGGAGAATTAAAAATAAAAAATTAAAAAATTGGGGGCTGGAGAGATGGCTCAGCAGTTAAGAACACTGGCTGCTCTTCCAGAGGTCCTGAGTTCAATTACCAGCAACCACATGGTGGTTCACAACCATCTGTAATGGGATCTGATGCCCTCTTTTGGTGTGTCTGAAGACAGTTATAGTGTACTCATAAACAAATCTCAAAAAAGAAAAAGAGTGCATGATGCTCTTCTATAGGACCTGAGTTGGGTTCCCAAAGCCCATTAACTCCAACGTTCTCTTCTGGCTTCTGTTTCACTCACATGAATATACCCACACAAAAGAGGCACACATGTACACATGAAAAATAAAAATAGTTTTAAAAGAAGGACAAACGTGAAAAGGAGGTTACCTCTTCCTTGAGTCGCCCTACCACAGCTGGATATTCATTACTTCCTTCTGAGTCCCTTCTTTTCTCCCAACTCTCATGCTTTTATTAAAGTCTTTATTAAAATATCTTTTAAAAGTGCTGGAGAGATGGCTAAGAGCACTGGCTGCTCTCCCAGAAGACTCAGGTTCATTTCCCAGCACCCACATGGCAGCTCACAGCTGTCTGTGACTCCAATGCTAGAGGATCCAAAACCCCCATACAGACATACAAGCAGGCAAAATACCAATGCGCTAAAAATAAATAAAGTTTAAAAAATACCTTTAAAACACAGAATGAGAGACAAGAGAAAGAAAAGTTGCTCAGGGTTGAATGGGTCCTTCAGATCCTCCACATTCCAGCGTTCTGACTTTAGGCAGAGAAAGCAGTATTATCTGATTAAATGAGATAGCTAAAATCCCAGAACAGAAGGGCAGAGTGAATTGTCAGAGGTCACCCAGCAGGTGGAGGTTCAATTTTCCACTCTCAGAAGAATGTGGAGAAAGCTGGGTATGGTGACACACACCTGTGTGTTTCCCCGGGGTAAAAGCAAGGAGGAGCTGAACTTCAGTCAGCCACATAATTGAATTTGAGGCCAGCCTAAGACACATAAAAATGCAACCCTTCCCTCCCATAAAAAAGAGAGGAAGAAAGAAAGAAAGGGAAAAACAGAGGAGGAAGAGGAAACGTGAAAGGACCGTGCTCCAAGACATTAAAATCAAGCACATATCATGCAAATGTTGTACGAAGACTAAGCCTATTTTCCTCACTACTGCTTCAGCAGAAGGGGACTGCAGAGGGTAGTTCTCTCACAGAAGTCCCCAGGAAGCGTCTGTGTGCCACACACATGGGAACTTTGTATGATTAGGTTTATTTATTTTCCAAAAGTCCAAGGCAAGAGGGCAGCATGTTCAAGTTGGCTGAATCTGGAGGGAAGGGACTGGGGTCCCTATAAAGTCTCTCTTCTTTATTGGTAGCAGCATTGTAGAGTGTTAGGCTGAGTCACTTTTGTCATGGAAATGGGCGGTAGGCTGCTCTCTACTATGCTTTTCTCCTGAAAGCTGTCAATCACTTCATTCACCACATGCTTGGAGTGCCTGTATGTGGGAACTGGGGGAGACAGGAAACAGGGAGCATGTCGTCCCATTGAGGAGAAAAGATATTTCATCGAAAAAGAAATCAGACACTTTAGCGGTCGAATTTCTAGCCCAATCAGTAAGTTGCCAAGAAATTCAGAAGAATGAAATCACCTCGCATCTCTCAACCCCGCGCCTACCTGTCTCACTTTTGCTCAGCTTTGCTTCCTTGCTAAGGACTGGGCTCAGGTCTTGTGCTTGCTGAGCACAAGCTATACCACTGAGCCACACTCTAGCCCCCATATTCCATTCTTATAACTTCTTGCTAAAGATAGAGGTGTAAGTGGAAGAGGCCAAAAAATTCTCATGGTTCCTCTCTCCTGTCTTCTGTCTTCTTCCCTCCAGCATGTGCCTCCATGACGCACTGCTCGCTCTAAACCCCTTTTAAAAAAATTATTTTTTGAAGCATTAGATATTGAACCCAAGGCCTTACACATGCTGGCAAATGCTCTGCCAGTAATTCACACCCTAACCCCTACATTCCTTTTTTGGCTTCTGGTGTTATCACGAATTTTGGCACTGATTGAAATATTCATGTTGACTCATATATGCAAGCTAATATATTGAATATATTGTTTTGTTGCTGTTTTTGAAACAGGGTTTCTCTATGCAGCCCTGGCTATCCTGAAACTCACTTTGTAGACCAGGCTGGACTTGAACTCACAGAGTTCTCTACCTCCTGAGTGCTGGGATTAAAGGCATCAGCCACCATGGCCTGGCTGAATATTGTTTATCATGTCCTTCCGTTGTTGTGTCAACTTAACTGCATACTCACTAATTCTTCTGATGTCTTTCAGTGACTTTTTACGTTCTGACACTGAGCTTACCATACCAAGAGTCACAGTGCAGAGGCTGCACAAGGAAAGAACAATAATTTATATCCTATTATCTGTGATGCCAGTTAGAAAGAGCTTTCTCTGGGTTTTAGCTTGGCAAGGATCTTAGCATCAAGGCAAGCCATGCCACATAAAAGGTCTTTTCTGATTCTAGAAGCTTTGAAAGAAAGGTCAAGGCAAGCATTTTAAAGTCAGCCAAGGCCAGCACAGAGACAAAAGGATTCTAGGGGTAGGCGTGACAGAAGGAAAGTGTGAGCTGGGTAGATCTCAGTGCTAGGGTGTGTGTTTAGCATACATGAAGCCTTGGTTTTGATTCCCAGTACAGATGAGTGTATACACACGTATACTCCCCATCACACCTCAAAAAAATCCTTAAGAGAAGATGAAGTGGAAAAAGAAGGCGGCGGAACACATATGACATGGAAACAGAAGGAAACTGAGGGAGGAAGGCGGTCAGTAACAGAGGGGTAAGAAGTGATGGAAGTCTGTGTGGGGAGGGCTGAACAAGAACATAATGAAAGGGCTGGAGAGATGGCTCAGTGGTTAAGAGCGCAGACTGCTCTTCCAGAGGTCCTGAGTTCAATTCCCAGCAACCACATGGTGGCTCACAACCATCTGTAATGGGATCTGATGCCCTCTTCTGGGTGCCTGAAGATAGCTACAGTGTACTCACATAAAATAAATAAATAAATCTTTAAAAAAAAAAAAAAAAAAAAAAGAACATAATGAAGCGTGCAAGTGTGAGTGTGCCCATGTGAGTGTGCGCATGTGTGTGTGACAGCAATCTGCCTGCATGGACACCTGCAGGCCAGAAGACGTCACCAGATCTCATTACAGATGGTTGTGAGCCACCATGTGATTGCTGGGAATTGAACCCAGAACCTCTGGAAGAGCAGCCAGGGGTCTTAACCTCTGAGCCATCTCTCCATCCGTAAAACATTAATTCTTTTAAAAAGGAATAAAAAGGTGCATAGAGCAGCAATGCTCTATGCAGAAGGATTCTTTTAAAAAATAGATATTTTTTAGACTTATTTTACTTTATGTATATAAGAGTTTTGTCTGCATGTTTCAGAGGTCAGAGAGGGCAACCTGGAATTACAGACACCATGTAGACACTGGGAATTGAACTGAGGTCCCTGGAAGAACAACTAGTACTCTTAACCACAGAGCCATCTCTCCAGCCCCTGAAGAACTATTATTACTCTACTACATAGAGAAACATTAAGCACCAGGCTGGAGTTGTAGCTCAGTTGGTAGAATGCTATCCTAGCATTCACAAAGCCCTAGGTTCAGACCCCAGTACCACACAAAACTAACCTGCAACTCCAGGTCTCCAGGAGTAGAGGTAGGAGAACCAGAAGTTTAAAGCCATCCTAGGTTACATAGTGAATTTGAAGCCAGCCTAGGCTATATAAAAGAGACTGTCTCAAGTCCCCATCACCTAAAATAAATAAAGTAAGTAAGTAAATAAGTCAGTAAGTAAATAAGTGACTTTGCTATTCATCTTAGCAAAGCTTTATTATTTTTTTCTCTCAACTCATACAAGTCATTTGTACAGAAGCAGTAGGTTTCACTGATTCATTTTGCAGATAAGAGATGCGCTTGGAGATATTAAATATTAAAGGTTGTATAAGCAACCTTTGAGTCTTAAGCAAGATTTTTTTTCTGGTACTAGAGATGAGGGTCAAACCAGGGCACCGAGCCACATTCCCTCCTCGATATGTATCATACATGAGGCTCTAACCCAGAAGCTCTAATTTCAGGTCCTGTGCACATTTCTTTTTTGTAGTTCTGGGGACAGAACCCAGGACCTTGCAAATGCTTTACACTGAGCCATATCCCAAGCCCTGAGAGCCAGTGTCTTTTCCCTCCTCGGCACATGCTGCTTTCCTGGAAGTTCCCCAGGAGAAACAAATTCACCCTGGAAGCTCTGAACGCTCTTGTAGCACATCTGCGACTCATTCAGACACATTCCGCTTCTCAGCCTTCCTCTCCCGACCTCATCAGTGCCACCGGTCAATTCTTTTAGTGAGGACATCTTTATTTCTGTCAGTGTTTCCCTGAGTCCTTTATCTGCAGATAATTCTACAGAGTTTGCTTCTCTGGGGTCGTTCCCAGAAGCAGGCAGAAACCCTTACTGAATTGATTGCTCTTTTTGTTGCTGTTTGCAGCGGGGTCTCAGTGAGACACCTAGGCTGGGCTCAAACGATCTTGGTGCCTAGCCTCCCCTCTAGCTAGTACTATAGGTACACATCACAGCACCAGGACTGAAGCCTCCTTATGGCCACTTCTCTTCTTTTCGAGTATGGTTAGGCTTTTCCCTCTGGATGAAGAAGTAAACAGCAGGAGCTCTGCCAAAGCCGTGTCTGTGACCTTAAACAGTTTGCCGTACCAGGCAGGGAAAGTGATGACTATTTACCATTCCATGGAGGAATATGTGCAAGATTAACCGGACTAATGGTGCAGGCCTGCGATACCAGATAGGAAGAAGGCTACAACAGAAGAATCTCGAGTTCAAGGCCTATCTGAACTACAGACTGAGTTCAAAGGCAACCTCAGCAAACTTAGCAATACTCTAACTCTTTTTTTTAAAATGAAGAAAAGAACTGAAGATAGAAGATTTGCCTAGCATATATTAGCCATAGGACTCACAGTTCAATCCCCAACGCTAAAAGTAAAGTTCAAGATTAAACCATAAAGAGCAAAAGGATATTTGAGCAGGATGGCAGTTTAGCTTTTAATCCTAGCTCTCTGGAGGCAGAGACAGGCAGAATTCTGTGAGTTCAAAGCCAACCTAGTCTACTTAGTGAGTTCCAAGCCAACCAGGACTACATAGTGAGACCCTGTCTTAAAAACAAACAACAAGCCGGGCAGTGGTGGCGCACGCCTTTAATCCCAGCACTTGGGAGGCAGAGGCAGGGGGATTTCTGAGTTCGAGGCCAGTCTGGTCTACAGAGTGAGTTCCAGGACAGCCAGGGCTACACAGAGAAACCCTGTCTCAAAAAAAAAAAAAGAAAAAGAAAAAAGAAAAGAAAAAAACCAAAACCAAAACAAACAAACAAAAAAACAAACGACAACAAAACAAAACCAATAAGTACATACTAAAAAATAAATAAGAACAAGAGAAAGGGAGAAAGGATGATAATGGTGTGTATGGGCTAGGGAAGCTCCTCAGAAATCCACATACCAAGAACACGACTTGATCATAACCCCTGCCGAAGCTTTTGGCGCAGTGTCCAGGGAGCGTTAAGGGGGTCTCTCCAGAGCAGAAGTATGGGCTTTGAGGTTTTCACTAGGCAGCCCACTGCTGGGACATACTTCCCCTTCAGTTCAGAATGAGTCTGTGCTCTACATACACATTATTTCTTAGACAGAACTTCATGTTGCCCAAGCTGCCCCCAAACTCCCTTTCTACACCAAGATGACCTTAACCATTCGATCCTTCTGCCTTCACCTCCCAAGTACTAAGATTACAGGTGCGAACCACTGAGCCCAGTTTATGCTCTGTGTTTTGAAATGGGCTTTTCTATGTAACAGGCTCGCTTAAGATCTTCCCACCTCGGCCACTGGCAGGCTTGCTTGTGCACTGAGGATCAAACTCAAAGCCTCACACATGACAAGTAATTTACCATTGAGCTACATGCCCACGTTTTCTCTTTCAGTTGACCAAATTTGACCCAATTATGACGCCATAGCCAGTTTATGGGCTACTTGGAATCAAAACTAGGGCTTCACGCCTGCTAGGAGAGCATTCTAGCCACTGAGTCATATCTAGCTCCTGCCTCCAAATCATTACAACCTCTTCCTGTCTTCTATAAGTGTAAGGGATTCCCCAGGAATTCACCAGACATTTTTGGGTGGTGGTGGAGAAATACAGTTTTATTTGCTCAGGCATTTCAACAAAATAATATCAATTATCTTCCTCCACTGAAGTTTGCTTTGTTGCTAGGAAGCCCATAGCAAAAAGCACTCTTCTTCCTCCTTCTCCCTGTCCTCCCCCTCCTTCTTCCCTCTCCCCCTATCTTTTTAGAGTATTGAAACCAAGTTTTCAGTCATGCACGGCAAGCAACTCTACCCCTGAGCTACACTCCCAGGCTCCAGAAAAGTCATTTTGATTTCTTATTTTTATTTATTTATGTATTTATTTATTTTTACTACAGTTGAAAGTTTATCTTATCACTTAGGGCAGAAAACAAAACAAAATAAAACAAACAAACAAACAAACCCCTCCTGTTTTCTCTTTAGTTGTTGCATAAACAAAAGTCAAATGAGCTTCCCTTGGAGCTCTGCTTCCTGCTTCTCTGGCTCTCCAGGAGCTTCAGGTGATGTCCAGTGTGAGCACTTGTCTAGCAGGCTTGAAGGCCTGGGTTTCATCCTGATGTATGTGTGAATGCTGGCAGGTAGAGGGAGTTCTAATCCCTACTTGAAAGACTCTCTCTTCCCTTCCTCCAGAAAGACACTTCCGTTTGTGTCCTTTGATCTGATGCTAGAGACAATGGTGTGGACTCCTGAAGCTGAAAACTAAGATGTGGCTAGTTGTTACTCTAAGCAGAATCTTGCCGGTTCCCAATTCATGTTGGTGGTTCGCCATTCCTCTTGGCAGTCACCAGCCACCAGTGAGGACTTGGCACTTTCTTCTTGTCCTGCAAGGACACATTTCACAGGTATGGTTCTTGTAAATTTGCAGCCCAAGGCTCCAGAAGCAGCTCTTCTGCTCACTTCAGCTCTGCACACAGCTCTTCTGCTCACTTCAGCTCTCTGGCTCCACCTTCTGCATCCCTGAGGATGTTCCCAACATTTGCAGAACCTGCTGTTGGGCGCTGGGCCTCCGGTGTCCCCTGTCCCTATTCTTTATGGAGTTTTGTTTTTCTCTCTTCTCTCCTCTCTTCTTCTCTTATTTTATTTTCCTTCCTTCCTTTCTTTTTTTTTTTTTTCAAGACTTGCTCTATAGACCAGGCTGATCTCACACTCAGAGATCTGCCTGCTTCTGCCTCCCCTGGGATTACAGGCATTTACCACCACTGCCAGCTCCTATTTATTATTTTATCTTGAAGAAAAAAAACTCTTTAAGGGCCCTCACATATATTAGGCAAATATTCTGTCTCTGATCTAAGCTTTTAGACCTGAGCACATCTTTTGTTTATTCTGGTTTTGTTTTGTTTGAGACAAGCTCTTAGCCCCAGCTGGCCTGGAATTCACTGTGTACCTATCTGGAGTTTAATGCTCATCAGTTCTCCTACCTCAGCTTTCCAAATGCTGGGGTTAGGGGCATAGGCCACCATGCTGGCTTCTGATCATGTTTTCTACTTCCTGTGATCTGCATGACTCTGTAGCATCCAGCTGATCCAATACATTTTGTTTTTAATCTTCTCCAGACAGACAGCCCTGGCTGTCCTGGAACTCACTCCATCGATCAGTCTGGCCTCGAACTCAGAGATCTGCCTGCTTCTGCTGTGATTAAAGACCCGTGCCAACTCCACCGGGCATCAATAAACACTCTGTAATTAAGGAAACTACACTTTTTTTTTTTTTTTGGTTTTTCGAGACAGGGTTTCTCTGTGTAGCTCTGGCTGTCCTGGAACTCACTCTGTAGACCAGGCTGGCCTCGAATTCAGAAATCCACCTGCCTCTGCCTCCCAAGTGCTGAGGAAACTACACTTAATCTGTATTATATGAATCCCTATCTCCTTCACAGCCCACCCATCTCAGGATGTCTTCCCCTAGTAAATGGTCCAGACTGAAACTGTAGCTTAGTGGCTGACCACTTGCCTAAATAACGTTCAAAGCTCTGGATTCAAACTTCAGAATGGACAAAAAGAAAATGAAGAAGGAAAAGAACATAACCATATACCATTTCTGCTTCTCCTTTACTAACTTGCCCAATTGCACCCACTCATCTGCCAGGTTTACTGTAGGCACCTTGAACAAATGGCTACCTCAAGGCTACATTAACCTACCTTCTGCTTTGCAGGGAAGAACAATGGTCCTAAAGCCCCGTACATGCGTGAGTGCCACAAAACAGCACCAGTGCTCAAGCCCTGGACAGACTTTCTGAAAACCTTCTTTGTCTAGGTCCACTGGTCCAGGCTGCAAACCTAGTAAGAGAGCCCAGTCGTGCCACTTAACACGCAATCACTGCGGCATCTCAGCGGTGGGTCTCGATTTCCAGACAGCGATGCGGGGCACTGGGGCAAGCCGGAGTTGCTGGTTTAGGGTTTCTCAGCCGTGTTATCTAAGGCTGCTTGGGATTTAATCAGGGCTGGTTTGGGAGAGAGGCCGACTCCAACTTCTCCCCAGAACAGACTGCTCTTTGAGCTCTGCCGGCAACGGGACTGGGGATGGAAGAAGGAAAACAAAAATCCCCACTGTATGTGGTTTTCTGGAATTTAGTTTGGCCCTGGAGAGGACATTGCTCTCTGACTCCCTACGCCCTCTGCGGGCAGTAAATCCCACTAAAGCCTTGTCAAGAGAGACAAGAGAATGGTGAGACAAAATTTCCCACCCTGTCAACAGAGGCAGAGGCTGCGACTTCATTCGCAGGGAAACAGTAAGATGCCGAGTGAAAATGTCAGGTTTGACAAGGTGTGGTGGTGTTCTGAAGTACAGGGATGGAATTCATGGCCTCCTACATGCCAGGCAAGATCTCTGTCCCTGAGCCACACCCCAGTCCTAGAAGTCCAAAGTAAAGACCCCGTTGAAACAGCACATTGTCATCTGGCTAAGGTATGGAGAAAGGAGGTGGCTTTTGCCCCCCCCCCCTTTTTTTTTTTTTGGTTTTTCGAAACAGGGTTTCTCTGTGTAGCCCTGGCTGTCCTGGAACTCACTCTGTAGACCAGGCTGGCCTCGAACTCCCAAGTGGTGGGATTAAAGGCGTGTGCCACCACTGCCTGGCTTTTGCCCCATTTTTATTCCCTTATCCATATGCTGCATACACAGTGTGTGTGTGTGTGTGTGTGTGTGTGTGTGTGTGTGTGTGTGTGTGTGTGTGTGTGTGTGTGTGTGTGTTGGCAGGGCGTGGGGTCAATGGCAGTGGAGGGTGCTCAGTAGGTGTTGAGGATAACCAGACCTCCCAGAGAAAATGGAGGTCTGACTTCATCCTAAAACCTATTACTCCAGAGCAGAGCTTCTCAACTTTCCTAGTTCTGTGACCCTTTACTATAGCCTCATGTTGTGGTGACCTTCCCTCCCCCCAAACCACAAATTTATTTTTGTTGCTACTTTATAAACTGTCAGTTTGCTACTGTTATGAATCATAATGCAAATAGTTTTGGAGACAGTGGTTTGTCAAGGTGGTGACTACCCACAGGTTGAGAACCATTCCAGAGCCTGGCGCAGCCAAGACCATTCTATCCTGAGGATTCTGCTCTTCCTCCTGCTGTCTTACTCTCAGAGGGCCGTCAGGACAGGGTAATGAGAGATGCTTATGCCGAACCCTTGTACTTTATCATCCCATTTCTTTAAAAAACAAACAGAATCTGTCTATGCATTCCTACCACTTAACACTTACTATACAGCCCACACTGGCTTCAAACTTGCAGAAATCTTCCTGTCTCTGTCTCCACATAACAGGGATTATAGATGTGTGTCTCTGTTTCTGTCTGCTCCTTCAGAGGATGTAAAGTGATCTCAGGTCAGTTCCTGTTTTACTTTTTTCACCTGGGTTGCCTATATGTTTGCTCTGCAGTTTCAGGATATTGCCCCAGATGGTCTCAAACCCACTATGTAACTGAGGCTGTACGTGTACTCTGACCCTGCTGCCTTCACCTCCTAAGTGCTGGGGTTATAGGTGTGTGCCACCATGCCCAGCTGACACGAGAGCCCGTCATGATGTACTACTGCCGTGCCACACACCCCAGGCCGTAAGACTGACAATAGACTGGCCCTGACCAAAGGTTTTCTTTGTAGATTGATTACTTCAGACATTTGCTATAGTGACAGAAAGATGACTAACTCATTTGTGTGTGGGGGGAGGGATCCAAGGAGTGTGTGTGTGTGTGTGTGTGTGTGTGTGTGTGTGTGTGTGTGTGTGTGTTGGCTCAGTGGAAACACCTGCCTCTGAAGACTGATGACTTGATTTGAATCTGCAGAACCCACAGTCCATAGAACCAACCCCCAAAATGTGTTCTCTGCATGCACACGTGCACATGTGTATCTGTACTTTCTCATACATATGTATCATACAGAGAGAGGGGAGGAGGAGGAAAATAAGAATATCTGTCGGGCAGTGGTGACGCACACCTTTAATCCCAGCACTTGGGAGGCAGAAGCAGGTGGATTTCTGAGTTCGAGGGCAGCCTGGTCTACAGAGTGAGTTCCAGGACAGCTAGGGCTACACAGAGAAACCCTGTCTCGAAAAAAAAAAAAAAAAAAGAATATTTTTTTTTCTTGGATATTTTATGTATTTACATTTCAAATGTTATCCCTTTTCCCAGTTTCCCTTCTGGAGCTCCTCTATCTCATCCCTCCTCCCCCTGCTTCTATGAGGGTGCTCCCCCACCTACCCACCTACTCCTGTCTCACTGCCCTGGCATTCCCCTACACTGGGGAATGGAGCCTTCTTCCTAGGACCAAGGGCCTCTGCTCCCATTGCTGCCCGACAAAGCCATCCTCTGCTACATATGCAGCTGGAGCCATGAGTCCCTCCATGTGTACTCCTTGGTTGGTGGTTTAGTCCCTGAGAGCTCTGAGGGGTCTGGTTGTTGATATTGTTGTTCTTCCTATGGGGTTGCAAACCCCTTCAGCTCCTTCAGTCCTTTCTCTAACTCCTCCATTGGGGACTTTGGGTTCAGTCCAGTGGTTGTCTGTGAGCATCCGTCTCTGTATTTGTCAGGCTTTGGCAGAACCTCTCAGGAGACAGCTATAACAGGCTCCTAGAATGTTTGTTTTTAAATCAAAGTTATGGTGGCTCAGCAGCATTTGCTGTTCTTACAGAGGACCCAAGTTCAGTTCCAGCACCCACATGGTGGCTCTTGATCATCCATAACTCCAATTTCAGCTCTCTTCTGATCTCTGAAGACATCAGACATACGTGGGAATACACACACATGCAGGCAAACACACACATAAAGAATACATTTTTTTAAATGTCCCAGGTAAAGATTCTCAGGAACATCAACACTAGAAAAGGAGTGAGAAGCAAGGAGTGGGGAGGTACAAGAGAGGCTGAGCTGGGGCCAGGAAGCAGTCTAGGATGCAGGTAGAGGCAGAGTCCACATCCTTACCCATCCACAGCCTCAAGGAGCCAGTGCTTGGGAGATGAGGACTGGGGACCAGGGGAGTCAAACCTGCAGTGGAGAATGGCCAGGGTGTCTGAGAGACAACCGGGCAGGCTGCCTTTGGCTGAAACAGAATTTCACAGATGAAAAAAAAAAAAAATTCACGGATGAGAACAAAATGTGCTTTGGCAAACACGAAGAGATGGTCTAGCAAAAGGGGAGTTTCACGTGGTTGCTTTTCAAGGGAAGGAGTTTATTACTTTGACATAAACTAAGAAAGAGAGTGTGGTTGTTAGCACAGAGGACAGAGCTCTTTCCCGCAGAAGCTATCAGGAGCTGGTCTGGGAAGTAACACAACAGATGCAGGGCTGGAGGGGCCAACACTCTAATCTAAGTAAAAGTGCTCCAGACAGATCAGTCTAGACTGATTATGAAGCCTGAAGCCAAATGAAACCTTATAAAAACGCTTATGTGATCATACAGGCTCATTCAGATTCCGAGTTCCACATTTAATATTTAATTGTCTCTCCAAATGTCAAGGCAGGGTTGACAATTAAAAGGCTCTGAGACAATCAGCACAGTCATATTAAAGTTGTAGTAACTTAAGATAGCACTTCCATTGCTGAATGCTGACTGACTGGTGGATGTGGCCCATAGTGAAACAGAGTATCACAAAGCCAACATGAGACCAACAGACAACACTGGGACATAATCAGTGCAGCTAACCAAGGATCCTGGGCAAAATGTATACTGGACCACTGTCTTGTTTACTACAAATGAATGTATAATTACCTAAAACATAGAGACAAATGAGCTGAATTATCAAGCATAATAGAATATATATTTAGCCAGACAAAAATACATACTTAGTTGGGCAGTGGTGGCGCACGCCTTTAATCCCAGTACTTGGGAGGCAGAGGCAGGCAAATTTCTGAGTTCGAGGCTAGCCTGGTCTACAGAGTGAGTTCCAGGACAGCCAGGGCTATACAGAGAAATCTTGTCTCGAAAAACCAAACAACCAAACAAACATATTTAGTCATCAACACGAAATTCCTGCACCATAATAACCTAGTATCTAGTTTTAATTAGGTCTATTAATATATGAATAAAATACAACTTGTGTGTGTGTTTGTGTGTGTGTGTGTCTGTTTTGCTGGAGATGAGCTTGGAACCTCTTGGTTGCTAGATAAGTGCTATACCCTGAGCTAGACCCCAGTCCCAGAGCCCCAGCAGGACCTTATGCAAAGGGGTATCTGGTACGCTTTAAGAGTGAGGAGAGAGAGAGAGAGAGAGAAAAGAGAGACTATGCCAGCCAGATGCAAAGAAGACAAGATGCCAAGAAAGTCAGCAGCACATGGAAAGAATCATAGATACCACTGGAAGATCAAGGTCCCTGAAGGCTGCTGAGGCCCTGAAGGCCACTGAGGCACTGAAGGCCACTAAGCAAGGCCTTTGTGTTTCTCAGGCCAGTCTTACCCATCCACTCTTGCATGTGCTGGTCATCCCAGGGGACAAGTGCACCATGTCCAAAGTGAGGAACGGCCTATCCACAATTGAATGGCTGTGCTATGATGTCACTCAGATATCAGGTGATTAAGTAATGGCTCCTGAATGGAAGGTGTACTCACAGTTGCTGTGTATGGGACTAATTTGAAACTAAGCCACCAACCCAGTCAAGAAGCAGAAAATTTCAGTTTTTGTCCATAAAACAATGTTTTCATATGGAGATTTAACACTTTTAAAAACATTTTCTTTGCAGGGTCTCCTTTCAAGTGGCAGCCAACTCCTCCCTCCAGTTCTGTCCTTTCTCCTGCCCCTCTCATCTGGTCTCCTCTGGACTCATTTTGGCCCTGTGCCCTCCCTACTCAGGAAGTCAGTGGGCCAGATAAAGCCAACTTCAAGTTGCTGCCATTACAGACTTTACTGGCTACCAATCCAACTCAGTAAATCCTATTCCTGGGGGTGGGGTGGAGAGAGAGAGAGAGAGAGAGAGAGAGAGAGAGAGAGAGAGAGAGAGAGAGAGAGAACCCTAAACTACCCAAAGTTGGGATAATATTGTTGTGCACTAGGTAAAGATTGACTTTGTATTATTCAAATACTGATTTCTGAGGGGGGGGAGCTGAGTGCAGACCGGACTTTGGTACTGTTATTCATATGGCTGCACTAGATCTTGTAAACACTCTGTCCAACACCTTCTGATTAGTTTAATAAAGAGCTGAAAAGCCTATAGCAAAGCAGGACAGGATAGGTGGGACATCCATCCGGCAAAGGTGGGAACTCTGGGAAAGAATCAGGCACAGGAAGATTCGTAGCCAGACGCAGAGGAAGTAGCAGGTGCCAGTACTCAGGAGGTAACAAGCCATATGGCAGAATATATATTAACATAAATGGATTTGTTTAAGTAATAAGAGCTAGTTGGGAACAAGCCTGAGCTAAGGTCTAAAGTAAATGTGTTAATAAAATTAATAATTAATAATATTAATAAAAGGTCTCTGTGTGGATATTCGGGAGCTGGTGTAAAACTCTGGGCGAGCCTTAACTTACCAAAGACCCTCCGAGTGAACACATGGAGTCGGGAATCGATGCAAAATGCAAGAGAAATTTATTGATTCAGCATGCTGAGGTAGCTATGCATACCAAGACAGGAGAGCGACCTCGTGGATCTTGTTCAGGGACCTTATATAGGATTTTAGAGCAGCCGCTATTAGGTACAATGTGATTGGCAGAACAGTGTGACTTTTAATCTGATTGGTCTTTAGGGAATGAGGTAGCAGGGGCTTAATCAGCCCCTCCCTTCCAGCCTATGTGCTCTCTAACCTGTTTCTTCCAGGAGTGGAGGGGTGCCCATGTGCTCCCTGGTGGAATATCTCAAAATTCCCATGCTGACATCTCACTGGCAGGCCAAGAAAGCCACATTATAATCCAAACATTAACTCTTCCCAAGCACTCTGTCATAACAAAGGCCACGTCCCTTTCTGTAGACAGCCTTGATATATTCTCTAGACATATGGTATTGAACCCTTTAGATCGCTAACTTGTCTGCTCTGTCTCAGTCAACACTGGATATTATCTGTTCCAGCATCTTTTTTTTCCTCCTTGAAACAGGATACTCTGTGTAGTCTTGGCTGTTTTGGAACTCATTCTGAAGACCAGGCTGGCCTCGAACTCAGAGAGATCTGGCTCCCAAATGTTGGGATCAAAGGCGTGTGCCGCCACCCCCGGACTCTAGTATCTTTCTTATCAACAGTTCTTATTCTTCTATCTTGAAATTTCTTCCTCTGGCCTTTTCATTTCAACTTACAAATGTGACTTTAACCTACAAATGTGACTACATCTTCCCCAGCCTAAAGTTGGGAGGGTCCCAAGTAGGACCTTCACCTCCACAGACTTGGGGTGCTCACACTGCCTCCTGGCATATGAGCGAGCTTTCATTAGCTTCCCTGTAGCCTCCTTGTGTCTAGCTATCTATAATCTCAGACTCACACCTTCTTGGTTGGTATTTTGAACTCCTCTGCATAAGCACAATTGCCACTAGACTGACAGAGAAACCCAGCAAGGCTGATCTGTTCAGATTCATCTTGGTTTCTTTGTGTAACATTCTTTTCTCTGGAATAAGGATTTTTGACCTATTATTAGGTTCAGAAGAAGTCAGAGAGTGACCTCTCTCTCTTCTTCTCTCACCATGTAGCTTAGGCTGGATTCAAAGTCAGTGTCCTCTTTCTTCAAGCTCCCACGTGCTGGAATTCAGGCATGAACCACCATACCTAGCCAGACCTTGTATGGCTCCAAGATAAGAAGGCAAGACAAAAATTAGAACATTTATGATCTGCACTGGGGAGAGAGAGATGATCCAAGAACCACAGGCAAAAGCCAAAATAGATCATAATATCACTGCCCACTCTCTGATAATCAAACACCATTCTTTTCCACCAAAGCATGAGTAACTCACCGGATGTGCTCGTACATACTTGTAATCTCAGTACTCCTGAGGTGTAAGCAGAAGGAAGGAGATCCAGGCCCAGCCTGGGCTACATAAGATCCCATCTTTTTTTTTTTTTTTTTGGTTGTTCGAGACAGGGTTTCTTTGTGTAGCCCTGGCTGTCCTGAAACTCACTCTGTAGACCAGGCTGGCCTCGAACTCAGAAATCCACCTGCCTCTGCCTCCCAAGTGCTGGGATTAAAGGTGTGTGCCACCACTGCCTGGCAAGAGCCCATCTTAAAAAAATAAAAAAATAGAGGTACAGAGATGCCTCAGTGCTTGAGAGTGCTCACTACTCTGTCAGAGGACCAGAGTTCCATTCTCAGCACCCACATCAGGTGCCTCACAATTGCCTGTAACTCCAGCTCCAGGGGATCTGATGTGCGGCCTCTGTGAGTACCTGCACACATGCATGTATACACACACACATACACACACACACACACACAAGCACGAGTAAAAAAAAAAAAAAAGTAAAATTAATATGAAAAAGAGAAAATATAAAAGAGTATAAAATAGGAGGGGGATATGCAGCTTCTAAGATACTGCCTGTTACTCAAGTCATTGTTACTTAGCTGAGTCCTTCTAAGAAGCCAAAGACTTATGAAAGGAAAACCTAAGTGCCAGCTGTGAAATATCTCCCTGTGAGTCATCGGTTAGTGAGGTCAAAGGTCCACCAAACAATATATGCTACTGCTGTTCATCTTGGTCACCCATCAAAAGTAGACTGTAAGTCCCTATTGCAGAAGACACCACCCACTGTGGTCATAGGACACAGGAAAATCAAGCTGGAACTTTGCTGGAAGCTTCCCCCTGCTGGCTAGTGTTCATGGTGTCAAAGGATGCTGTGCAGGCAGCTGAGGGAGAAAGGTCAACAACAGCCTTTCCCTGCTGTGGTCCCTCATGCCAAAGTCCTGGTGCGCCAGGCAAGATGCGTCCACTGGCCCGAGTGGCCATACCTGTATGCATTCTGATTGGAGTTGAGGCCCACTCCTCAAGAGTGAACATGTGCCTGACACTGTAAACCTGGTCAGAAGCCAGTGGCCAGGCTTCTAAAGGCTGTACTACTGATGTTTTACTACATGGATATGTAGCGAAACTGTCTCCTACACATTTATGCTTAAATTAAATCCATTCTGCCCTCAAGCTAGGTTGAGAGAAGCTTCTGTTTGCAGAGGATGATAGTTGACGCAGAGACTCACAACTAAGTAAGTGACTGCTGACAGTGCCGCTTAAGTCAGACATCTCTGTCACCCACTCTGAGCCCTGGAGAACATCTCCGAAGACAGAGTAACAAAAATGTGGGTGCCAGAGGATGTGGAGGAGCACCGTGAAAAACTGTCTTCTAGACAGGACCAGGCCATTGCACTCACGGACTCAAAACAGCCGCGGTTGCCTGCACAGAGCCTGCACAAGATAAGGCTGTCAATAGTCCATCCTGGATGGTGGGATTGGGTGGGGGAGGGGCTCAGGAGGCCCCATCCCTCCCTGAGAAGTTCTTGGTACTTAATGCTTGCTGTGAGTACAAGACTATTTCCTCTAACGGTGCAGGCATTGCTAAGTCACCCATGTTCCAGGAAATAACCCAACCTATGCTCATGCAAACAACCCTAATTAAACTCAGTGGGTCACCAAAAGAAAAAGTTGGGTGTGTAC
This sequence comes from Uromys caudimaculatus, assembly GCA_028551405.1. Classification (NCBI taxonomy): domain Eukaryota; kingdom Metazoa; phylum Chordata; class Mammalia; order Rodentia; family Muridae; genus Uromys; species Uromys caudimaculatus. The sequence continues at coordinate 25,735,934 of CM052700.1, read as the reverse complement.
ACCTTTAATACCAGTACTTGGGAGGCAGAGGTAGGCAGTTATCTCTGAGCCTGAGGCCAGCCTGGGTTATGTAATGAAACCGTGTCTCAAAAAACAACACAAACCAATAGCCAGAAAACCAAGTCAAACAAAAAAGACATTAAAGTAGAATGAAGACTAGTTGGAAAGAGAAAGGGGGTCCTGGAGAGATGGCTCAGTGGTTAAGAGCACTGGCTGCCCTTGCAAAGGCCCTAGGTTCGAATCCCAGCACCAACAAGATGGTTTACAACCATCCCTAACACTCCAGTTCCGGAGATTTTGTGTTCAGGTGCAAATGCAAGCAAGACACTCACATGATATAAGATTAATAATTCTAATAATAATAAATTTAAAAGGCTAGGCAGTGGTGTATGCCTTTGATACCAGCACTCAGAAGGCAGAGGCAGGCAGAACTCTGTGAGTTCCAGGCCAGCCTGGGTGGGCTACATAGAAAACCCTGTCTTGAAAAACCACGGGGTGGGTAGTGGGGTGGGGGGTGGGGGGTGGGGTGGGGGGTGGGGTGGGGGTTCAGCAAGAGAGGGAATGGGGTAGGTGAGAAAATAACTCATTATACATTATATACATGTACGAACTGCCAGGCTCTGCCCACAGAACACCCAGTCCCTCCAGATGTAGGCTGCCAAGCTCCGTCCTACAGAGTAAAAAGCCCAAGTTCAGGACTTGAAATTCCACCAATCCCTACACTGGAAGGCTTCTGTCCCCCTTCCCCAAAGAAACCCTGAATAAACCCTGTCATTTGTGTTCTGCTGCTTCTCGCCCGCCCGCCCCAGTGGAGGCAGCCACCCTCCTGGGTCTCTCCCTCCCAATATATCTCTCGTGTGAAGTTTCTTGTACCCTGTGGCTTTGTGAGATTCCTTGGCTCCTGGTTGCCAGGGGGATCCCTTTCCCTGTCAGAGCTCTAACACTTATAATATGTTACATGTAGAGTAAGGCCATCATACAAGGCTTCAGATCGATCTTGTCTGAGAGCAGAGGTAATTTTCTGCAAACACACAGCTTTGCTCTTGGAGGTTTCCGGTATGATGAAGCAAAGAGCCAAACTTGTGTCTTGCTTCGAGCCTCCTTCAGGATGTCTCTGCAAAGCTGAACCCTTTTCTTCATACCCACTTACCCATTCCTTCATTAAAAAAGATTAATTTATTTTTATTTCATGTGTATGCGTGTATACCTGCATATATGTATGTGCACCGTACCATGTGCTTGCCTCATGCCATCGGAGGACAGAGGAAGGCATCTGACTCCTTGGAACTGGAGTTACAGGCAGTTGTGGGCCTCCATGTGGGTGCTCTGGGAGAGCAGCCGGTGCTCTTCACTGCTGAGGCATCTCTCCAGCCTCTCAATCCCGCCCTGATATTCTTTCTCTTTCATTCATATCCAACCTTCCCTGCCTTTGGAAGGGTTCAGTGTCTGTGCTGTTCTGGATTGCTGACATTGCTGTATTAGCAATCTTGCAAATCCTTGGTCCATCCCATTCATAGAAAGTGAGGTTACCCCACCAGTAGGCACTATAATGGCATTTCCTGTTAGCCCCAACTTCTGGACACATTATAAAGTCACAATCGACCTGTTTAGACTTTGGGGATTTTTTTTTTCTCATGTTGAGAAAGCAAAGGCAGAACCTCACCACATGTTAGCCAAATGTTCGACTACCACATTACTGCCCCATATCATCTTTAGGAACCCTGACTAAAGAGTCAAATGTAGAATTCCGATTTCCTACTTGGGAATTGCCTGTCTGCATCACCTGGGTTTGCATCCCTGGTCCAGACATGTGCTGACCAACTTTATGTCAACTTGACACAGACTAGTGTCATCTGAGAGGAGGGAACCCCAACTGAGAAAACGCCTCCATAAGATTGGGCTGTAGGCAAGCTTGTAGTACATTTTCTTAGTTAGTGATTGATGAGGGAGGGCCCAGCCTATTGTGGGTGGTGCCATCCCTAGGCTGGTGCTCCTAGGTTTTATTATTTTATTTATTTTTTAATTTTTTTCCGAGACAGGGTTTCTCTGTGTAGCCCTGGCTGTCCTGGACCTCACCCTGTAGACCAGGCTGGCCTCGAACTCAGAAATCCACCTGCCTCTGCCTCCCAAGGGCTGGGATTAAAGGCGTGCGCCACCACTGCCAGGCTCTCTCCTAGGTTTTATAAGGAAGCAAGAGGAACAAGCCATGAAGAGCAATCAGTAAGCAGCATCCCTCCATGGCCTCTGCATCAGCTCCTCACTCTAGGTTCTTGTCCTATCTGAGTTTGTGTTCTGACTTCCTCCATTGATGGACTATGGATGTGGAAGTGTAAGCCAAATGAACCCTTTCTCCTCAACTAGTTTTTGGTCATCGAGTTTCATCACAGCAATAAATAACTCTAACTAAGATAAGGGACCACTTTGTGAGGCAGGAAAGAAGAGAGGGGAGGTGCCAGTGCCTTTGAGAGAAAACTGTGGCTTTATCAATGCCTCCACCTCTTTTCTGCACATAACTCAGAAGAGTAGAACTTCTTTACTATGTCTCTGGAGTTGAATGTTAGCATGCATTCATGGAAAACCCAGATCCTCCTCTTGTTTCTACCCTTTTTTATAAGACATCAATAGTTTCACTTGCTTGTTACATTTGTGTTTTTTTTTTTTTTTAAACTAAATCCTGAGAAGGAAACGCACTATGGTCCATTTGATACTCCTTTGTGCCTAAGATGCCTAAATAACCTGAACTTGAAACCTAAATTGATACAGTGTTTCCTACTGCAGTTCTGTAATGGTAGTTTGGATGTTTGATGTACATACAGAATCCAGTCCATAGTATGTATCTACTCTTCTCATTTATAGCTCTTTAAGGATACTGACGTCAGTCCATTGTAATCAATTTGTCAGCCATGGTCAGGGCCTTCCTCCTGGGAGATCAGTCAGTTTCTGGTTTGCTGGCAGGTTGACTAGTCCTTATTGGCATTTTGAGTCTGAGTAGGTGTAAGATGGATCTGCATAGATTTAGTCCATCTTTATTTTGCCATAGCAACTCCATACATAGTGTTTCTTGCATCCAAGTTGTCTTAGTTAGCTTTTGTCTCAGGTAGGGTTTCATTGCTGTGAAGAGTCAACATGACCAAGGCCACTCTTACAAAAGAAAATATTTAATTTGGGGCTGGCTTACAGTTTCAGAGGTTCAGTCTATCATCATCATGGCGGGGAAGCACAGCATGCAGGCACACATGGAGCAGAGAAGAAGCTGAGAGTTCTCTATCTTGATCTGCAGGTAGCTGAAGGAGGCTGTGTTCTACATTGGGTGGAGCTTGAGCATAGGAGACCTCAAAGCCCTGCCCCCACAGTGACACACTTCCTCCAACAACTTCCTAAAAGCACCACTCCCACGGGCCAATCACTCATCTGTAGGGGCCATACCTATTCAAACCATCACAGCAGTCTATTGCTGAGATAAAACACCACGACCCAGAGCAGCTTTTGAGTTTATTTCAGTTTACATTTAAAAAAAAAAAAAAAAGTCTTTGTTTGTTTTTTAATTAATTTATTTAATGTGAGTACATTGCTGCTATCTCCAGACACACCTGAAGAGGGCATCAGATCCCATTACAGATGGTTGTGAGCCACCATGTGGTTGCTGGGAATTGAACTCAGGACCTCTGGAAGAGCAGTCAGTGCTCTTAACCACTGAGCCATCTCTCCAGCCTTCAGTATACATTTTGACATCACAGTCTGCATTAAAAGAAGTCAAGCAAGGAACCTGGAGGCAGAAAGTGAAGCAGAGGCTGTAGAGGGGTACTGCTTACTGCCTTGCTCCTGGTGGTTTGCCCAATCTGCTTTTTTATACAACCCAGAACCATCTGCCCAGAAGTAGCAGCACCCACGGTGGGCTGGGCCCTACCACATGAACCATTATCAATAAAATGCCCACAGACTTGCCTACAGGCCAATCTGATGGAGATATTTTTCTCAGTTGAGGCTCCTCTTCTTCAAGGTTTATATCAAGTTGGCAAAAACCAACCACCCTCTTAACATTGTGCCAACAGACTTTGGAGCCACCATATACGGGGCCCCTTGTCAGGAAAGCTTCTTCCTAGCTTGACCATTCCACCTACACACTGCATCCAACTCCATGGTTCTGGATGTGGGTAGTCCAGTGGGCCTCGCCTTTAAATTGATGGACGTTGCCTTCTGGCACTCTCAGGTAGGGTTTCTCTGTCTTTGCTTCTGGCTACTTAAATTCCTCTAAACTATGATAAATTAGTGACCTTGCTTGGGATGCTTGAGAAGGTTTGGGGAGCAATGAGGGCCCTGCCCAACCTTTGATAGTATTACATCAACATTTTATTATTATTGTTGTTGTGGTCGTCGTTGTTGTTGTTGTGTGCCTCCCCTACCCAGGAGCCTTCCTTTCTGTACACAGCCTGTCTTTCTCTCTGCATATTTCAGGTATTGTATAGCTTTGTAATACATGCCTCTTTATCTCTTTGAAATATACTCGCCTAGTTTTTCTTATTCTGACTCCTTCTCTGGATCACATGGAAGAAGTTTATAGAAGGCTACAATCTATGGTAGTTTGGATGATAATGGCCCCTATTAGTTCATATATTTGAATGGTTAGTTATCAGGAAGTGGGCACTATTTGAGAAGGATTAGCAGATGTAGCCTTATTGGAGTAGACATGGTCTTGTTGGAAGAAGCCTGTTAGCTCAGTTTCTTCTTCCCTCCCTCCCTCCTTCCTTCTCTCTCTCTCTCTCTCTCTCCCCCTCCCTCCCCCCTCGCTGCCTGCAGATCAGGATGTAGAACTCTCAGTTATTTCTCTAACACCATGTCTGCCTGCCTGCCACTATGTTCCCTATCACGATAATAATGGTCTCATCTCTGAAACTGTAAGCAAACCCCTGTTAAGCACTTTCTGTTATGAGAATTGCCTTGGTCATGGTGTCTCTCCATAGCAATAGAACAGTGACTAAGATGCCATCTTACCCAGAAGTCTTGCTTTTTGTTCTTTCAAGATAGTCTATGTTGCCAAGGCTGGCCTTGAATTCATGGGCTCAAGCAATGTGACCTCAGTCTCACAAGTATTTGGGGGAGTCAGGAATGCAGTACCATGCCTAGCTTATATTTATTTCTCTCTATTTTTAAGTAAAACGAAACCCTTTCAACTGAATTGTCTTTAAATGGGCCACTGAGATGGTTAAGTAAAGGAGTCTGCTGGGAAGCCTGATGATCCGAGTTCGATGCCTGGGACCCACTTAAAGGAAGGCGATACTCAATGTTGGAAACTTATCCTCTGACTTCCACATAAAAACACTGGGAAAATGTAACAAACAATTTAAAAGACACACACACCCACACGCACACACACACACACACCCACCCCCCCACCCCACCCCCACACACCCCATAAGCCTTTCATAATTGAATTAAATGTAGTTCATACAATTTCTTGTCTGTTGCACTGTCTGCTCGGCTTGCACTGCCCCTCCCCCACTCTGATTTTCCAGGCCTGCACATGTACTGTCCTCTCTATTTCTAACACTCAGCCTCTGTCTGATTGTGAGTTTGCTTTAGGATTCAGCTCAAGCAGAACACCTTATGTCATCTGCTGATGGTGCCGTGCACACCCACAGTGCTTTACTTTTCTCCTCAGTTGAATTTGTCCTATGCTTCCGTTCCCACCAAACTTTGGCGTATAAAGACTGTGACTGTGACTCTGTGTGTGTCTGTGTGTGTGTGTGTGTGTCTATGTGTGTGCATGTGTGTCTATACATCTGTATATCTGTGTGTCCGTGTCTGTGTGTGTGTGCACGTGCCTGAGGCCGATATTAGGCATCTTCTTTTGATGATTTCCACATTATTTTGAAACAGACTCACTGTACGTAGGTCTAGCTGTCCCCGACTTCACAATGTAGATCCCGATGGCCTTGAACTCACAGAGATCTACCTGCTGTCTCCCTCCCAAATGTTGATGTAACAGGATTGGTAGAAATGAAAGTATTCTAAATAGTCACACATCTCTTGACCTATCAAACTATTAAAACAATGGGCCCCAAATACATGTAAATGTCCCTAGGCATTTCGTGCTGAAGGAACGAAAGGGCACTATCCTGAGAAGGAGCACGTCTCTCAGAGAGAGCTCTCATTCAGTTCAATCAACTCGTTGGCTCGCCTTATAGGAGGAGACTGAAGCCCAGACTATAATAGGTCAGCAATGGGTGGGACCACACTTTGAATGGACCTGCCAGATGTAAATGTCCTTGGCCATCTATTTATAAACTGTGACCTCACTTCCGGACCCCTCAGATGGACTTAGGAGACTCAATGGATCTTTATCCCTCTTCTTAGTATGGTCACATACTTGAATAAACTTCCTGTTTCATGGGGAGTGACTGGGGTGACATGGAAATAAAGAGGAGAATGACCTCCACAGACACAGATTGTCCCCTAATCAGAGCAAAGAAGGGTAGTGGTCGTCCAAGGGAGTAAGGCCTGTGTAGGCAGGTGTAGCAAGCTTGGGGCTTTAGAGGGTAGAAAGGGGAACTTTGAGGTGGAAGATTCCATATGCAGAGCTTCCCCCATGCAGTCTAAAAGTTGTAAATACCAGTGAGAGGTTGGTATGTTGATCTTTCCCCCATCTTAACATCCTGAAGAAGTTGTGGTCAGCATGTTAACTTTCCTGTCGGGAAGTTCTCAGGTCATTAGCCCTCCATCTCCTCTCTGCTTTCCACTTTTATTTTGACCTTTTAAATTGGTTTATTGAGTTTGGGGCACAGGTTATGATCTCCAAGTTCAGTAACTCCAGGATTAAAGGCATGTATCACCACAGCCAGCAAGATCTCTCAGTGACTCTGGAGGTGCCATTTTAGTGAGACTGACTGGTCAGCATCTCTCTGAGGATTCATTTCCCTCTGCTCTGCCTGGATCTAGGGTTACAGATTGTTACCACCATGCTTGGTTTTCACCTGTTGCTAGGGATGTAAGCAGAGGTCCTCATGCTTAGGCCGTGGGTACTTTATCCAGTGAGCTATCTTTCCCAGGCACACAGATTATAAACAAAATCTAGTTTTGTTTTGTTTTTTTTTTTTAATTAATTTATTTATTTATTCATTTATTTATTTATTATATGTAAGTACACTGTAGCTGTCTTCAGACACCCTAGAAGAGGGCATCAGATCTCATTACGGATGGTTGTGAGCCACCATGTGGTTGCTGGGATTTGAACTCATGACCTTCAGAAGAGCAGTCGGCGCTCTTAACCGCTGAGCCATCTCTCCAGCCCCCAAAATCTAGTTTTAGTATCCCCTGCCACAATAACTTAAATAGAAAATGTTGGTGTTTTTCTAAGACTTCTAAAGTGTTTTATTGGCATATATTAACTATATATTGTACACATTTACATTATGTAGTTTGATCATATTCATTCTTCATTACCCTTGTGATGAGGTGCTCCCATGCCTTCCTCTTCCCAATTTGTTTCCCCTTTACTCTCACATTGTGTGTGTGTGTGTGTGTGTGTGTGTGTGTGTGTGTGTGTGCGCGCGTGTGTGTGTGTATGTGTGTGTATGTGTGAAGTTCATCTGAGTTGTTTATTGAAGCACAGATGAGAGTTTGTTTACAGGATGAGCACCTTATCAGTGGGAACTGGAAGAAAAAAAAACCCAATTCAAAACAAAAGATCTTTTATTTCCTTGGTTAGGTTTATTCCAATTTGTTCGTTTTTTTTTGTTTTTTTTTTTGTTTTTTTTTTATGGTGACTGTGTATTTTGTGCACATATGTTTAGAATTGTAATGGCCTCTTGATAGATTGTTCTTTTAATCAACATGAAGTGATTTTTAACTCCTCAAAGTAGTTTTGCCTTAAAGTTTTTTGAGTTTGGTTTTGTCAGCTATTAGATTAGGGATGCTGCTTGTTTCCTAGTTTGATTTGCTTGAGGTACCCTTTCCAGCCTCTTGTCACAAAGACAGTATCTACCTTTGATGGTGAGATGTGTCTGTGTCTCTTGGAAACAGCAAATGGACAGATCCTGCTTTACATCCAGTTTGCTAGTTGGTGTCTTATGATTAAAAACCATAAATGTTCAGAAGTATTATTGAAAGGTGTATATTACTTATTGTAATTTTGTAGTATTTGGTGTTTTCCAAATTCGTATTTGTTTAGCTATCATTGTATTATCTAAAGCCTCTTAGATGTGTTAATCACTTGCTTCAGTCCAACCCTTTCAGGATCCACTACAGATCTGGTTTAGTGGCCATCAATCCCTTACTCTGTGTTATTGTAAGATGGTTTGTTATTGTTTTTTTTTTTCCATTAACCACAGTAGCTAGGTTTCCTGGGTATACTTGTTAACTTCAAACCAGGCCCCTAAGTTGGCAGTGCTGGTGACAATGTCCTAAACAGAAGGACTCTCACCAGTTAAACAGAAGGATTGTATTGGGTAAACAGAAGCCTAAACTCAGCATTACTCACGAATCTTGCTAGGAAGGTTTCTGTTTACCAGAAAAACCACCCACTTTCTCCCTTATCCAGCCCCAACTACCTTAATTAATCCTAACAGGCTGTGTCAGCTCGAGGACCCCACCTTGCTATCATGTAAAATCTGCTTGCTTTCCTGACAAGCTGCTGTACTCTATTCTTGGAGACAGATTGGTAGTTTGTTCCCCCAGTAAACTTTTCTATCTACCCATTGAATGGCCCAGTATAGGGGTTTCACTAAACCCTCCCTTACAGTACTAATATGGGTGGGCAATTATTGTCTTAACAAACCTGAAATACAGCCAGGCCATTGTGGTGCATGCCTTTAATCCCAGTACTCAGGAAGCAGAGGCAGGTAGATCTCTGTGAGTTCAAAGCCAGCCTGGTCTACAGAGTGAGTTCCAGGATAGTCAGGGACACACAAAGAAACCCTGTCTTGGAAAACAAAAATATAAAAAACAAACCTGAAATATATATTTTCTGTGTTCTGGCTTTTATTTAAAGTTTCTGTTTCTGGTGAGAAATGAACTTTTATTCAGGTAGAGTTGTCTTTATATGTGACTTGGTGTTTCGGTGTTTCTTTGTTCTGTATACTTAGTGTTTTAGTTATAATTTTAATTATAATACAATGTGGAAAGTTTCATTTTCTTTCTTTCTTTTCTTTTTCTTTCTTTCTTTTTTTTTTTTTTTTTTTTTTGAGACAGGATTTCTCTGTGTAGCCCTGGCTGTCCTGGAATTCACTCTGTAGGTCAGGCTGGCCTTGAACTCATAGAGATCTGCCTGCCTCTGCCTCCCAAGTGCTGGGCCCAAAGGAGTGCCTGATTGGAGAGTTTCTTTCTTGTCCTGTCTGTTTGGTGCCCTTTTTACTTCAATGGGCCTCTTTCTCCCTATGTTTTGGAATTTCTTTGTTATAATTGTATTGAAAATATTCTTGGGGCTGGAGAGATGGCTCAGTGGTTAAAAGCACTGACTGCTCTTCCAGAGGTCCTGAGTTCAATTCCCAGCAACCACATGGTGGCTCACAACCACTTGTAATGGGATCTGATGCCCTCTTCTGGTGTGTCTGAAGACAGCTACAGTGTACTCATATACATAATAAAGTAAATATATCTTAAAATAAAAAAAAGAAGAAAACTTTAATAAAAAAAAAAGAAAGAAAAGAAAATATTCTCTATGTCTATGGAATTCTTCTATGCACATAATTCATAATTTTTCTCTTTTCCTTGTGTCCAAAGACCTTGCATGTTTATGTTTTTAAATAATTATCATCCTTGACTAAATGTACCAACCAATTCATTGCGGAAAGCTTGTCCGATATTCTGTCCTTCCAGTGAGCCATTCTAATGTCTATTGGTGAGACTTTCAGGGAGATTTTTTTTTCTTGTTTTTCTTATTGAATTTTTACTGGTTGGGAGCCAGGCCCTGATAAGAGGACAAAGAGAATGCTAATTTTGTGTCCTTTCCCAGGGGTGGTCTTGGCAAGATCTGGTCTGTGGCTGGAGCCAGGGCCTCAAAGGAGTTAAGGTTTAAAGTCCTAGGAGGCTGGCTCCTCCCCTTGGAGAGCGTGGAGTTATCAGGCCCAAGGCTGCTGCATTCCCCCTGTGCATCATTGCCTCCTGCTGACATCATCCTGTTGAATGATAGCTCTCAGCTGGCTCCGTCCTTCTTTCCCTGTAAGCCATACATAAGATGCTGGTACAGGAGGATGCTATACTTCTTAACAACCTTGCTTAGCAGGCTGGGGCCAGACCTGATCCCAAACTTTCCTATCTTCTTTATTTTCTGGCCCTTCCTCTCAGGAGCCTGTCACTGAAGAACAACCTGCTGGTTCATATTATTTATTTATTTAAAAACAATTTGATTGTTTTTTTCGTTCTTTGGTATATGTGTTTGTATGTGTCCACGCTCACATGGTGGGGGTGCTAGAGAGACGACTCTGCTTAGGAGCACATACTGCTCTTGCATAGGGTCCAAATCTGATTCCCAGCACCCACATCATGCAGCCGGCAATTGCCTGTAACTCCAGCTCCAGGGGATCTGACACTCCTCTGACCTACTCCTACACAGATAGACACACAGAGATAGACAGACAGACAGACAGACAGACACACAAGTAATTAAAAGAAAATGGTTTATAAGAAAGGAAGTACACGTGTGAAAGTTGAAGGATACCTTGCAGGAGTCAGTCCTCTCCTTTATTTACCATGTAGCCCCCAGGATAAACCCGGGCTACCGTACCTGGCAGCAGGCACCCATCTCCCTTGCCCTATTTATCATTGCTGTGTGCACATGATGGGAGTGGGCACAGGCCACAAAACACACATGGCGTCAGAGGACGTTCAGGAATGGTTGTCAGGCTTCCATGAAAAGTGCTGCTACCTGCTGAGCCCCCTTGACAGCAGCTTACTCAGTGTCTGTTTCTAGCATTAGTTCAGTCTGGATTTTGTTTGGTATGTCTAGCTTTCTATTTAATTGCCTTTGTACATCTTACATTGACTCATTTTATTTAGGGGTTTGTATTTTCTAATGCATTTTGGAATTCATTTGAGTTTATTTATACTCTCGTCTCTTAGAATATGTGTGTGTGTGTAGGTAACACACACACACACACACACACACACACACACACACACACACACTTGACAGGGTTTTTTTCTCTGGCCCAGAGTCCGGTGACTCAGGCTGGCCTTGAACCCATAGAGATCCAGCTGCCTCTGCCTCCCAAGTGCTGGGACTAAAGGCATGTGCTACCACTGCTCAGTTTCTTTGAATATATTTGTAATCATTCTTTTGAATTCTTTGTCTGGGATTTCGTATCAGTCATTCTCATTGGGGGCCATTACTTTGGGGTTGGTACATCCTGGGTTTTATGTTACTTGTGTTTTTGGGTAGGGTTTTACACATCAGGAGTTAATTTTCTGGTTGATTTTTGAGATCATCTTCTTTCAGTATTAGTGTTTGTAATGTTCAGGAATGGATATGTTAAAGCAGGGTTGAAGAGCTGTTTTCCCCTGATAGACTGGCTTAAAGAAAGCAGCAGCCCTCCCCTGCCAATAGAACATTATCACCATCCAGGGCGGAGCTACTACTGAAATAGAGAAATAGTGCAGCAGTCGCCCTTTAAGCACTAATGGTCTCACAGAGCACAGAGACACCGATAGCAAACAAACAAATCTAACCAGGATAGCAGGTATGAATGGAAAGAGAAAAGAAATAGAAGAAGCAAAGGAAGACTAGTAATCAGTACTGGGATCTTAGAAAGTAGAAGAGTGAAATATAAATAGAAGTGGGGAACTTCAGGGACACAGGAGAGTTGGGGAGGATGAGGGAATTTTGCTTAAGGTAGACTGAAGGGACAGGTAAAGAGTCTTATCACACAGGTAGATCTCTGTGAGGTTCAGGCCAGCCTGGTCTAGAGGGAGTTCCAGGACAGCCAGGGCTACACAGAGAAACCCTGTCTCAAAAACAAAGCAAAAGGCCAAGCCAGCCTGCTAAAATAGTGTTGGGTAGTAATCAAAAGAGGGAGAGAGGTGGGTGGGTATAGGCTGTAAGAACTGACTGGCCTCTCGGTCCTTTCCTGCTGCTGGGTGGCGCTGTCTTCCTTTGGTTACATTGCCTAAGCTGTCCAGTCTGTGGACAGTGCTTCACAAGAGGGACCACAGATCTGTTCAAGCCTGTTAATCCCACAGGGCTCTGTCCCATGCAGCTCTTCAAATGTCCTGCATGCTCTTGGAGTCTGGGTGAGAGTTCTGCAGGTTGGCAGCTTCCCGAGTGCTGTGCAGATTGGATTTGAGGTTTTGGAGTATGCTATTTGTCAGGCCGCAGCATGAAGTGTTTTATTGCCTGTGAGTACGGTTCACAGAGGGTCTCAGGAGGCTCAACTGTCACAGCAGACATCTCTGAGAATGGCATCTGGTATCTGAGGGTTTTCCAGCTCTTCCTGCGGCTATCGGCTATCGCTGCAGCTATCATGGGAAGGGTTCAAGGTTTCCTTTCCAGCTGTTTTGTGTCTGCTGCATGTCTGATGGTTTTTCATCTCTCCTCAGATTAGTCCTTAGAAGCTCTGGCTCACCATGCCTGATTATGACATTTTGGTGGCTTATTTTGTTGTTGTTCATTTAAACTTTATTTTTTATTGTGTATTTGGGGGTTGGGGGTGGGTGATGCCACACTATGTGTGGTCACTTGTGGAGTTACTGCTCTTCTTCCATGTGGGTTCTGGAGCCAACTTGCTACTGGTAGCCCTGGCTGGCCTGGAACCTATTACACAGACTAGACTGGCCTCTAACTTGTGATCGTTCTGTTTCTGCTTCTTGAGTGCTGGGATTACAGATGTGAGCCACCATGCTCTGCTTAAATATAATTTTGAAGGAATGAATGGTATTAAGTTATAGGAATCCAACTGAAACCAAACCTCAAATCACAGATCATAGGCCAACTGTAAGGGAACATCCACTACACTTCAGGCAACACATTGTATATTAAAAATGAATGATATAAGCCCACAGCAAAACAGTGGATGGAGCTCGGGGATTGTTAAGGAAGAAGAGAAGGAAGGACTGTGGGTTCCTAAGGGAACAGGACTCCACAGGAAGGCCAACAGAGTCAACTAACCTGGACCCTTGGGGCTCTCAGAATCTGAACCACCAACCAAAGAACATATATGGGCTGGACCTAGGCCTCAGCTCTCATACACAGGAGATGTGCAGCTTGACCCTCATATACTTCCTGAACAACTAGAGCAGGGGATATTTTAAAAGCTGTTGCCTGTCTGTGGGATATATTCTACTAGCTAGGCTGCCTTGTCTGGCCTCAGTGGGAGAGGAAGTGCCTAGCCTCGAAGAGACCTGAAATGCCAGGGTATTTGGGGATACCCAGGGAGGGTCCTCACCAGTCCAGAGAAGGGGAGCAGGGAAGAATTATTATGGGAGGGTGTGACCAGGAGAGGGGCAGTAAGCGGGATGCAAAATACGTTAAAAAAAAAAAAAAAGTTAAATTTTAAAAAATGATAAAAGCGAGTGCTGGTGAGCGGGCCCAACAGGCAGACACTTGCTGCCAAGCCTGACAACCCAAGAGAGATCACCAGGCCCACACAGTAGGGAGAGGATTAAGTCCCTCAAGTTCTCCTCTGGCCTCCACATGTGTTGTAGCGTTCACCACCTCCACCCTAGTTTATAAACTCATTTAAAACACTTTTCAAAAAGAAAGTAAACTGAGATAAATGCTATATAAGGCATAAGCATGAAACCTTGTAGACCACTGAGATGTTTTAAACCACACATTTTATTGAAAATACTTAATTTGAATAATTTTTAAAATATTGATAAAATGTCAAACTTTTTCACATAAATTATCGTTTTGGTTTTGCCCACTGTATGTAAAGTAGCACCCTTTTCTTGATGACCAACTTTACTTAAGAGCAAGAGCTGTGCTGCCCCCTGGTGGTCAGTCACTTGGAACACAGCTAAGTCCGTGAATCTGCCCATGTATTCGTAATTCCTGAGTGACTTCGGTGAATGACTTCGGTGAATGACTTCAGTGGATGACTTTGGTCCTCCAGGAAACACATTCTCCCACTGACACTTAGCCAATCTCAGCAAAACGGCTCTTCCTAAGTTTTTATTTTCTTTGTGTGTGTGTGTGTGTTTCTTGTTTTCATTTTATGTAACCCAGGCTAGCCTGGAACTCACCATACAGCAAGGGTGAATGTGAACTTCAGATTCTCCTACATATACCCCTCTCCAGTGCTGACTACAGGTGAGCCACCAAATCCGGCTTTCTGTGGAGCTAGCGATAGAGCCAGGGCTTTCTGTATGCTGGACAAGCACTTCACCAGATAAGCTACACCCATCACTGGCTTTTTAAAGACCAAAAAGCCCATCAATATATAAAAGGCAAGGCTAATAGGATGGTGAGGTGGCAGTCTGCCGGGGCAACTTTGCCACTGTTTTTCTTCTTTCCTCTCTGGTTTTGATGTCTTATTTTAATTTAATTTAATTTTATTTTTTGGAGACAGGTTCTCATTAAGTAGTCTTGGATGGTCTAGAAGTCACTATTGTAGACCAGGCTGGCCATGAATCACAGAAATCCACCTGCCTGTACCATGAATTTGTGGCAATCCTCCTGCCTCAGATTTCCAAGTGCTGGGATTATAGGTGTGAGCTATCATGCCCTTAACACCATCTTTATTAAAACTGATGCCACTACTTTGGACAACTCCATGTCCACTTTCTGAGAACAGGTGACCTTGCCTCAGGTTTCCAGAAGCCAACCCTGAAAGGAGACATCAACACAGCCTAAGTGCATTCTCCAGACCAAACACTTTAGACTTGAGGTTCTTCAGTTCTTCTTGTATCTTATGAGTTCTTCTGTTGCTATTACGGACTTCACACAGCATGGCCAGGTCCTGATTTCCATGGGTGTTCATGGTTGCCTAGAGAATTGAGAAAAAAGAGAGAAAGAATTATGGCATCAGCTAAGGGAGAGAAATCAAGTCACAAAGAGCAGCTATGTTGGCTGGCTCCTTTTTTACATAGGATAAATGCAGTACTAATATTCTTCAGTGATGCATTTTTAAATGAAAATGTTTAATTGGTCAAAGCATTTGGGAGAAGAAGGCAAGAAGATCGAGAGTTCCAAGTTATCCTTAGCTACCTATGCAGTTTGAGGACAGCATGGCTGACAAGAAACCATCTCAAAAATAAATTATTTTGGGGGGATGAGTTTTGGGGAGAAGCTTTGGGATAGAGATTATTAAATAACTAACAATGGGCAAAAGGACCAATACAGCATCGGTGAGGTTGCTCAGCAGTTAGTAAAGGCACTTGCTACCAAGCCTGGGGATCTGAGTTGGGTCCCCAGGAGCCACATGGTGGACCAGTGAACTGAAAGAAGTATACTGAGCACCACCCATTCACCATGGCATATGTGTCTGCATACACAAATAAATAAATGTTAACAAAATATTTAAAAACAAGACCAAAAATAACATTATTGGTAAATTTGCCAAAAATGACAGAAAGTATCATTTTTTTCCCTATTTGTTCAGAACACAGCAACTATTTAGGACTTACAGTGACTATTAAATCTCTACCAAAGGGGGCTGGAGAGATGGCTCAGCGGTTAAGAGCACTGATTGCTCCTCTAAAGGTCCTGAGTTCAAATCCCAGCAACCACATGGTGGCTCACAACCATCCGTAATGAGATCTGATGCCCTCTTCTGGTGTGTCTGAAGATAGCCACAGAGTACTCATATACATAAAATAAATAAATAAATCTTAAAAAAAAAAAATTCTCTACCAAATGGCTGGAGAGATGACTCAGTGGTTAAGAGCACTGACTGCTCTTCCAGAGGTCCTGAGTTCAATTCCCAGCAACCACATGGTGGCTCACAACCATCTGTAATGGTCCTCTTCTGGTGTGCCCAAACAAGTAAATAAATATTAAAAAAAAACAAAAACAAAAAACAAACAAACAAACAAAACTCTACCAAAGTTCTTAAGGCAGCCTAGATACTAAAAGATGTCTGGGAAAGTATTTCATTACTCAGTCATTTTCTCACTTTAAAAGTACACAATTCTTGGGGCTAGAGAGATTATTCAGTGGTTAAGAACACTGACTGTTCTTCTAGAGGACCTGGGTTCAATTCCCAGCACCCACATGGCAGCTCACAGTTATCTGTAACTCCAGTTCCAGGGGATCTCACACCCTCACACAGAAATATATGCAAACAAATAAAATAAAAATGAATAAAATCATTACAACAACCTCTCCATACATAGAGAAATCCTTTCTTGAAAAATGAGAGAGAGAGAGAGAGAGAGAGAGAGAGAGAGGAGAGAGAGAGAGAGAGAGGAGAGAGAGAGAGAGAGAGAGAGAGAGAGAGAGGAGAGAATAAAACAAACCCAAACAATCCTCTTAAGAGTGTGTGTGCACTCAGCCATGCATACACTATAGCCAGCACATCCCTGGGCTCTCAGCCCTGGGTTGCAGATGGACGTCTGTGCTCGGCTTTCATGTGGGCGCTGGGGACTCAGGTCATAATGCTTGCACAACCAGCAACTTTGATCCCAGCCCCCATTTCCTGGACACACCTAATTCTTTTAGTTTAGATGAATTGTGAGGGGTGATAACTTGTAAGTTAGGTCTGTTTTTGTTTCTCCAACAAAGTGTTCCCGTTGAACTAATGCTCAGAGCGTATTCAAGGACACGTACTAATTCGCTGTTATTCAAGGGGGACAAAGCACAGCCCATTGGGTTTGTAATGCTGAAGACCAAGCCAGTATACATTACACCACCTTACTAAAATCCACACCACATCCTCGGGCATCCTTCTGAGGAGCCACCCTGACCATCCTTCTACAATCCCACCCCGATTTCCCTTTCGAAACTCAGGAGCAACAATACCTTATAGAGCATTTGCTCCAGGTCTCTCAGCTTCTGACGGAGAGCCTTAATGTCTGTCTTGAAGCCTTCTACTTCCAGGATCCGTCGATGCTCCAAGGCCTGATAGCTCTTTGTCATTTTCTGTAAGCGCTTGCCCATCTTGTTGGAGCGGTCCTAAAAATGGATGACGAAGAGTTTGTGAAGAGGAGACTCTCCTCAGCAGCCTGCGTGCTCTACTCAGCCCAAGTGTGAAACACCACACACCTTGAAGATCTCTCTCCTCACTCCTTCTTCCTCCCGAATTCGAGCAAGTTCCTCTTCTAGGGAAATGCACTGTTCTTGGTACATGTTGGACAGCTTTCTCTCTTGTATTAGCTTATCCTTAAGAGACTGTAGGCCAAAGGGATGAAAAGTTTTATTGTTCAGCCCTATAATCAAACTTGTAATTCAAAATAGCAGTAAAGAAGGGAGGAAAAGATTTTCAGAGCAAATCTGTAGAAACAGACTGAGGAGAGACTCAGTCCTGCTATAGCTATCTTTCCTGTCTAGCCTTTCTCTCAAGTGTACCTACGTAGATATTCTTTAAGATAAAATAATCCAGGTGTCCTAATTAGAGAGAGAGGAGGAGGGATTACTATTACTGTGATTCCCAAAGCAACGTGGGAAGGAAAGGGTTTATTTGGCTTATATGTCCACTTCCCAGTCTATCAATGGCGGATGTCAGAACAGGACATTATGTGTTTAGCTCTTTAAATAAAGAAACATCAACAACATGTATTACAAATGTTCTATGAAAGAGTCAAAAAAGCAATCCTTCAAAACCTTAAACCAGGAGGGCAGCAGGATGGCTCAGCAATTAAGGCACTTGCCCCAAAGCCTGGCACCCCGCCCACATAGAGAAAGGAAAGAACTGACTCCTCTAAGTTCTCTGACCTCTACATTTGTATCACGGTATGTTCACACACCATTCCTCCTGCTCTGCCCCCATCCCACATAAATAAGTGCAATTTTTAAAATAAAAAAAAAAATCCATATACACAAGTGTACCACCTGTAATCTGGCTACTCTGGAGGCAGACAGCGGATTATTGGAGCCCAGGAGTTTAAGCCCTGCCTAGGAAACAATGAGCCTCCTGCTTCAAAATAATAAGCCGGTGAGGTAGCATATGCTCAGAATACCAGCACTCAGGAGGCAGAAGCAAGAAGATGCCATCCTCAGCTACACAGTGAGTTGGAAGCCAGCCCAGGCTACCTGAAACCACCTCAACTTTACATCAGATTGTGCTCCTTCCTTGTACAACCCTTCCCAGGCACACTCCTCAGAGCTCTCTTTATATTCCTCAGTGCCTGGGGAGGCCATCTACAACTGGCGTCTGCCAGCTTTCCCAGGACTCTCATGTCAGTCCCTCCTTTTTTCCTTCTCTTGTGGCACCAAGGATTAACCCTAGGGCCTTGCGTTCCTTCATCTCTGCCAATGAGCTACATGGCTAGCCCCCAATTTCTCCTTGTTATTTTACAGCCATGATAGCATCCTTCTTCTCCCTCAAATATGTTCAAGGGACTTCTTTCTCTCTCTGCCAGGAATGCCCTTCCCCTAATCTATATATTACAGCCTCAGCAAAAGCACCAGACTTAAGGCAATGTCCCTAGGTTCCTTTCTGAAGCAGAGTTCCAATAAGTAATACGATCTTTACATAAGTCTCTTATTAACATAAAATTACATGATTTTCCTTGTTCACTAAAATATAAATACAATGAAAAAAAAAAAAAGACTGTCTAATTTACACAGTGCTATACCCAGAGTCTAGTTCATAGGCTGAACCAGGAAATGAATGAATGGATGAATGAATGACGTGATATTTCTGTCTTCTTTTTGAGACAGAGTCTTACTCCACAGTCTAGTCTTTGGATTCAATAGCTTAGTATTTTGAATTCTCAATTACCATCATGATCAGCTACTCTTGGTTATGTATTCCACGACATTACTGCTATTTAGCTTCATGAACTGAATGAATCTTATATAACAATTTACAGGCTCTTTGAAATTCTCCGAGTCTCTGACAGGCTCTCAGACTCAACATGTGGCCAAGGAGGATCTTGAATTTTCGATCATCTGTCTCTAATCTCTCAAACGCTGGGATCATAGGCATGAGCCATCATACCTGGTTTTACGCAGAGCTGAGGATCCAACCCAGGGCCTGCGTATGCTATGCAAACATTCTGTCAGCTGAACTTCACCTTACCCCAGGGAATTCTGAGTGCTTCAACTGTTCCAGGAAAGAAGGACATTACCTTAATATATTCATTTTGAGCATGGTGACTCTCATGTAAAATGGGAACAACTGTTCCGAGTTTGTCTTCTCTCTTCTTACACTGCACTCTATACTGCGCAATCTTTGACATCAGGTGATCTTTCTCAAGCATCCATACCTTCTCTTTATTTTGGTTTTCAAATTTTAGTTGTAGAAAGTCCTTGGTGCTCTCATAGAGCAGTTCTTGGGTAAGATGGAGACTATGAAAGAAAGAACAGCTGTGAGCACAGAGATTCTCCCTGCACAGCTCAGTCCCAGGGCCATTCCAAAGAGGGTTACAGGCTCTTTAAAATTGTACTTTTTTTTTGAGACAGGGTTTCTCTGTGTAGCCCTGGATGTCCTGGAATTGCTCTGTAGACCAGGCTGAACTCGAATTCAGAGATCCGCCTGCCTCTGCCTCCCAAGTGCTGGGATTAAAGGCGTGCGCCACCACACTTGGCAAAATTGTACAATATGAACTTTGAAATATTAGCAATTTTAAAAATCCACAGTCTGATCACAGACAGTCTTACGCGCTTTCTTAGGTGAACTCTACTGTATCTATCACGCTCCTTGGTTTAAGATTCATCTTTAAACAAACTTTCCTGAGTGTTAATTTAAGAATTCAGGTTAAAAAGATGATTATTTACACACTGGAAAACTAATGTAAAATATAAAACATTTGGGCTGGAGAGATGGTTCAGTCAGTGACTGAGAGTACATACTGCTGACCTCTTGTGGACACTATGGGCAATTGCATTCATAAATACACAGACTCACAGGTATGCATATAGTTAAAAACTAAATCTTATTTTTAAATCACATATTATGAGCTGAGAGTATAGCTTTGTGGTATAGTGCTTGCGTTGTATGTGTGAAGCCCCTCGTTTAATACTCAAAACTCTCCCCAAAATAAATAAACAGCCAGCCTGGTGGTGTGTGTCTTTAATCCCAGCACTTGGGAGGCAGACAGCTCTCTATGAGTTCAAGGCCATTCAAAGCTAAATAATGAGACCCTGTCCCAAAAATAACCCAAAACCAAAAATGAATAAATGAATAAAATTAGGGCTGGGAATGTCAACTCAATTGGTACAGCGTTTGCCCAGCATACACAAGGTCCTGAGTTCAATCCTCAGCACCTCATAAATGGGCTATAGAGGAATATTCCTGCAAGCCTGGCCCTTGGAAGGTAGAGACAGGAGTCTAAGATGTTCAAGGTAATCCTTGGTTACAGGAAACTCTGAGACCAGCCTGGCTAGAGACCTGTCTCAAAAATACATTTGGGATTGGAGAGATGGCTCAATGGTTAAAGCCATTTGCTGCTCTTCTAGAGGACCCAGGTTCAATTCCCAGCACCCAAAAGGAAGCTCACAACCATCTGTAACTCCAGTTCCATGGAATCTGACATTCTCTTCTGGCTTCTTCAGGCACCAGGCATGGAAAGTGGTATATAGACAAACATGCAGCCACAACATGCATACACAAAAAATAAATCATAAAAATTAAAAAAAAAAAAAAAAAAAAAAAAAAAAAAGCAGCTCAGATGGTAAAGTGCTTGCCGTGTAAGCATGAAGACCTGAATTTCCCTCCAGAATCCAAATAAAAACCTATAACTTCAACGCAGGGGAGATGAAGACAAGCAAACTCTGGGGCTTCCTGGCCAATAGCTGAGCTTAATCACTGTGCTCCATGTCAATGAGACACCTAATCTCAAAACACAAGAACATCGCCCAAGGGTGACCTTTAGCCCCCATGCAGCTTACAAATATATCCCTACACACTTATACACACACCCACATGTTAAACAGCGGACCAGCACAGGGATGGGTGCCCTGGGAAGGCAGAAGCAGGAGGATCCCTGTGTTTTCAAGGCCAGCCTCCACTAAACAGAGTTCTAGGCCAGGCAGAGAAACATAGTGAGAGCCTGTAAAAATAAAATAAAAATCAATTAAGCATGTTTAATGGGGAAAAGAGATGGTTAGGTACAACCTAACAAGAATCATCAAGCCAGGTGATGGTGGCTGTCTTAGTCAGGGTTTCTATTCCTGTACAAACATCATGACCGAGATGCAAGTTGGGGAGGAAAGGGTTTATTGAGCTTACACTTCCACGATGCTGTTTATCACGAAAGGAAGTCAGGACTGGAACTCAGGCAAGTCAGGAAGCAGGAGCTGATGCAGAGGCCATGGAGGGATGTTACTTACTGGCTTGCTTGCTTCTCCTGGCTTGCTCAGCTGGCCTTCTTATAGAGCCCAAGACTACCAGCCCACAGATGGTACCACCCACAATGGGCCCTCCCCCCTTGATCACTAATTGAGAAAATGCCTTACAGCTGGATCT
The DNA here is from genome assembly GCA_028551405.1 of Uromys caudimaculatus. Classification (NCBI taxonomy): domain Eukaryota; kingdom Metazoa; phylum Chordata; class Mammalia; order Rodentia; family Muridae; genus Uromys; species Uromys caudimaculatus. Next base: position 25,714,437 of record CM052700.1, on the reverse strand, counting down.
CATGGAGGCATTTTCTCAGCTGAACTCCTTTCTCTGTGATAACTCCAGCTTGTGTCAAGTTGACACACAAAACTAGCCAGTACAGTGGCAAATACCTGTCTTTGATCCCAGTACTCGAGAGGCAGGTAGTTCTCTGAGTTCTAGACCATGGTCTATAGAGCAAATTCCAGGACAGTCAAGGCTACAGAGCCAAACTATCTCAAAAAAACAAACAAACAAACCCAAAACCAAGTCTTGTGACTGCCCTGTGCATAGGGCAGGACTGAGGCTAAACAGAAAAAGCTAGAGAACATAGAGGGAAGAACGTCGCCTGGTGGGCGGGCCATCATAAAGACACACTAGTCATTTTGGAAATGTGGATTTGGTCTGAGTAAGTCTTCACCTCAAGGCTTGCTCTGCCTAGTGATATCCTTGCTAAAAACAACTGTTCCTTAAATTATTAGTCTCACCGAAGCAAAAACTAAACTAAAGCAACATGGGAGAGGCTGAGGCTGTAGTGCCAAGATTGAACTGGGTTCCTGCACAAAAGCAGTGAGTGCTCTTAACCGCTGAGCCATCTCCATCCCCATAGCTATTAATCTTTATTTTTTATTCCTGTGAACCCAGAGCTCAATACACGCTAGGCTAGGCCATTACTACTGAAATACTCAGAGATCCACCAGCCTCTGCCTCCCAAATGCTGGGATTAAAGGCTTGTGCCACCATCATCTGGCTAAGATTTTTTTAAAATGTGTACCTGTGTGAGTTTATCTGCATAATGTACTTGTTGAACACCTCTGGAGGTCAGAGGTGCCAGATCCCCCAGGAACTGGAGTTAGAGATGGTGTGAGCCACCTGAGATACATGCTGGTCCTCTGTAAGAGGAGTGCTTGTAACAGCTGAGCCGTCTCTTAAGCCATTCAGAAAAACAGGACGCCTGTTAGGACGGTATTTCTTGAGTCCTCACCTCTTGGTCAGCTCCTTGATTTTCTCTTGATTTCTCTGGTGCTGAACTTGGATTTCCTCGATTCGGATCCGTCTGTCCTCCATGAGCCCTTCAACTTGTTCTCTAGAAAGCTTTGTCTGCTCTCCCAGCTGTGCCTGAAGTGCTTCCACCTACATGGGCCAAGAGGAGTGAGTTACCATTCCTGCTTCTATGACTTCAGATCTCTGAAGGTGAGCCCTTCCTAGACACAAAGCAAAAATGGGGGTGGGGGGTGTGGAGGTGGGAAAGCAGTAAATCAGGGGGAAGGGGGCACCAAAAAAAGACAAATTTCAGTTCTGATCTACTTGTGTACCTACGTTGTATATGCCTTTGTTCTGTTCATACCTGTGTGTGTACGTGTGAATGAAAAGTAAAGTGTCTCTTCCAATCACTCTCCACCTTCTTTCTTTTTTAAATTTTTTTAGTTTTTCGAGACAGGGTTTCTTTGTGTAGCCCTGACTGTCCTGGAACTCACTCTGTAGACCAGGCTGGCCTCGAACTCAGAAATCCACCTGCTTCTGCCTCCCAAGAGCTGGGATTAAAGGCGTGTGCCACCACTGCCCGGCTTTTTAAAAAAGTTTTTTAAAAAAGATTTTATTTGTTTGTCTTATATATATGACAAGTACACCGAGCTGTCCTCAGACACAGCAGAAGAGGGCATCAGATCCCATTACAGATGGTTGTGAGCCACCATGTGGTTGCTGGGAATTGAACTCAGGATCTCTGAGAAAGCAGTTAAGTGCTCTTAACCGCTGAGCCATCTCTCCAGCCCCCATCTTATTTCTTAAAGCATGGTTTCTCACAGAACCTAGAGCTCACTAATTGCCCAAGTTGAATGGCCAGTGAGCTCCAGGGATCTGCCTTTCTTCACTCCCCTGATACCAGGGTTATAGACATGTTGCCAGCTCAGATTTTCTTTCTTTTATTTAACACACACACACACACACACACACACACACACACACACACACACACACACATGCAATTTGTGTATGTGAATGTTTTGCCTACATATACGTTTGCCTCATGTGTGCCTGGTGCCTGCCATGGAGGTCAGAAGAGGGCACCAGAGTTACAGGAGGTTGTCAGTTGCCATGTGGGTGCTGGGAATTGAGCCTGGGTCTTGTGCAAGAGCAGCCAGTGTTCCTAACTGCTAAGCCATTGCTCCAGTTCCCACCTCAGCTTTTTGCTGTGGGTGCTAGGGATTTGGGCCCAGGCCTTCATGCTTCCTGGCATGCACGTCAGCAGCTGAGGCAGCTCACAAACTCCTAGTTGTCTTTATTTAATGCCTTATCAATGGTATTGGGCTATCCACGGCCAACAATTTGTTCACCACACCCAGCCGCTCGCTCATCTACATCACACACAGTGAAGGCTGTAGCCTACCTCTCCACACCCCATTAGTCTTCCTATTCACTGTCTCCTACTGGACCTAGAGGACAGTCCTCCTTTTAAGATGCAAATAGCTGAATAGTAGTGGCACACGCCTCTAATCCCAGCACTTGGGAGGCAGAGGCAGGAGGATCTCTGAGTTGTAGGCCAGCCTGGTCTACATAGTGAGTTCCAGGACAGCCAGGGCTACACAGAAAAACCCTGTCTCGAAACAAGACAAGACAAGATGCCCTAGATACACACAGTAACAAAATGGGTGTGATGTAATTTCCTTCTTGGGGTCTGGCTGTCTTGACTTTTGAGAATTGGCCAAAGGCAGAAATACTTTTTAAGTCAATAGACCCCTCCCCCAGTAGGGATAGGAACTCTCCTAATGACCTAGGAGTAAGATAACGGTTTATTCGTTTCCTAGATTTTAGAACACATTTACTAAATAATGAACATAACCCCAATGCTGATTTATCAAACAGACAAATGTTCCTGTGCTACTCTCTCTATAGTCCTAAGACTGATCACAAAGTAAATCCTAGCCAGGCATGGTGGCCTCAGCACTCAGGAGGCAGAAGCAGGAGGAACTCTGTGAGTTTCAGAGCAGCCTGGTCTACAGAGCAAGTTCCTAACCAGCAAAACAAATGGGAATTCTTACTTTAGAATGGTTTTGTTAGATAGGACTTAGCATATGAACTAAAAAGGTTGCCAGAAGCATTCTAGAATGTTCAAATAGAAAATAATGATTTTAAAGCCTAAGTGCTAAGAGGTTGTTTATTCTCTCTTGAGAACCCTACACCTAGGCCAGGGCATCATTACTGTTCTCCCCTTGCCTCCCTCCAAATTACAACGCACCCATACGATCGATCTCACACACACACACACACACACACACACACACACACACACACACACACACGCACACACACACGCTAACAACAACAACAACAACAAAAGCCTGCACTAAACAAAATTTCATTCCCTGTATGGTTCCAGACCTGTGGAGTACTGGGCTGCCTGCAGCAGTGTGGTTAACGGGCTGCTGAACTATGCTTACGGCTTCTTATGAAAATATTCCTAAGAATACTTTAAGTGATAAAACCATCTGGGGAAAACTGGTCTCTGCTCACTCAGATCAACCATAAATTCCCAGTGTGAATTGTCTCTAGACCAGCCATAAACTCTATACACTGTGTCTATGACCTAAAGGTTATGAGAACTGCCTGACCACTTAACTGCTATCTCTCTGCTTCTGTAAACAATACATTCATGTCTACACTGCCTTTCTGTATACATGCACAATTGCCTTTAAAAACTCCAACAAGGGCTGGAGGGATGGCTCAGTGGTTAAGAGCACTGACTGCTCTTCCAGAGGTCCTGAGTTCAATTCCCAGCAACCACATGGTGGCTCATAACCATCTGTAATGAGATCTGATGCCCTCTTCTGGTGTGTCTGAACACAGCTACAGTGTACTCACATATAATAAACTAAGATTCTTTGGGCCGGAGTAAGCAGGGCTGGAGCGAGCAGGGTGGAGTGGTAAGGGGAAAAAGCAAAACAGAACAAAGTCCAGCAAATTGGAAGCAGTGAATAAAGCTTCCGTATGACTCGGGCACCTCGGGAGCCTTTCTCTTCGTGTACCTGTAACAGCGGAGCCCTCACTCTCATCTCATCTCTTTTAGAGGGAGGAGAAACAGAGAGATAGGGTTTTGCTAGGTAGCTATACTTGGTCTGCTGTTCCCTACATAGAGCCCAACAGGCCTCAAATTTATGTCAGTCTTCCTGCCTCGGGCTCCTAAGTGCTGGGATTACAGGAGTGTGCCACTATGTGGACTTTCTCTCCTATGTTAATGTTTATATTTAAATCTGTATTAAAACTATCTCTAAACCTGGTATGGTGGCACATGTCTTTAATCCCAGAGGCAGGTGGATCTCAGAGTTTGAGGCCAGCCTGGTCTACACAGTGAGCTCCAGGTCATCCAGTCAGGGCTGTGTAGAGAGACCTTGTCTCAAAACAAAACAAAGCAAAACTCAAAACAGAAACAACAAAAAACATCTCTAACTTTAAAAAAAAAAAAAAAGTGCTTAAATATTAAGAATAATCTCAATTTTCTTGGCCCCATGATGTCTGAATGCAATCCAAGTGCAAAGAGATAGTTCTCATAGAATAGCAAGGGTACATTACACATTGTTCAATGTGGGGAGAGAAACCGCCTTGGTCTGTCAAGACGAATGTGTCGCTTGCAGGTGTCACCTGCAGGAGGAGTGTCTGTATGTCCCTTTGGACGAGTGTGTCACCTGCAGGAGGAGTGTCTGTATGTCCCTTTGGACGAGTGTGTCACCTGCAGGAGAAGTGTCTGTACATCTCTCTGGTAGCGCTCAGAAATGTCTTCCTTGTCCTTTATTCTTATTCGTCTTTTGCTTACTCCAGGATCTAAAGCAGAAAATAAAGGTTCATTAAAAACTCTGCTCAGCACTTCCTTCTGCTTCTGCTACTCACGCACCAGCACTGACCCTGCAGGAGTTTAGTTTCCTTCACCTGCAAGAGAAGGAAAAGAGCACACTAGAGACCCACAGAGCTTGATTCCCAGCGAGAAGTCTCTTATAGGAATTCTGCAGCATTTCACCTGGGAAATCATATCCATCGTTTGGTAGTATGTTCCTCTGGAGTTGCGAATATTTCCTCAGTAAAAACTCAAATTTAAACACTTTGCCTTTGACATACTACACAATTTTCAAAAGGAAGGGGTAACAAGCAACAAAAACTGAATGAGTTTGCTAGAGCCTAGGAAGGGAATGGAGGAGGAGCAGTGGGGAGGATGGGTGATGGTGCAGGGGTGTGGCTAGAGCCTGGGAAGGGTAAGGAGGAGGAGCAGTGGGGAGGATGGGTGACGGTGCAGGGGTGTGGCTAGAGCCTGGGAAGGGTAAGGAGGAGGAGCAGTGGGGAGGATGGGTGATGGTGCAGGGGTGTGGCTAGATCCTGGGAAGGGTAAGGAGGAGGAGCAGTGGGGAGGATGGGTGATGGTGCAGGGTGTGGCTAGAGCCTGGGAAGGGTAAGGAGGAGGAGCAGTGGGGAGGATGGGTGACGGTGCAGGGGTGTGGCTAGAGCCTGGGAAGGGTAAGGAGGAGGAGCAGTGTGGGGAGGATGGGTGATGGTGCAGGCATGCAGCTGACTAGCTGGAGTAACGTCTAATGGTTTCTGGCTGACAACTGAATATGTGAAAATAGCTAGCAGCAGACAAGGCTACACAGTGCTTATAAGAAGTGATGGCTATCTACCAGTTATCCTGATCATTAATACAATGCCTGAGCAAAGTGAAAATACCAGACACAGACCTCTGGCATTGACCGAATGTACACACATGCTTCCATGTGAACACACACACAAAACAACAAAATCTCTTGCATGAACAATAGTTCGCTCCTTCCATAGCTGTAGATGTGTATGTATGGTACTAGACTGCCAGAGACATCGTTAGGAATGCCAGCCACTCTCTCTGTCTAGTAGGGAAAATTTTCTAATTGCTTACAGTGGGATTTTCAATCCAACATCAGAGAAAACTTCTAGTATGGTGGTTACCTGCTTTGGACGCTGAAGGTTCACACATGTCTACAGCCTGGATCTTCTGGAGAACGCTGACCTAAAGAACACAAGGTATAAAAGTGGGTTCTTATGTGTGAAACTGCCTTAGCTTTACAGATCTAACATTTGTAAGTTAAACAGGTCAAAACTGATAGTCATGTAACCACATGTATATGAGAGGCAGCATGGGTAAAGTAACTTTTTTTTTCTAAAATCCAATGTTAATACAAATTAATTAACAAATAAATTCACATTGCAACTTAACAAAATACATTTTAAAAAGTGCTCTTTGAGCACAGTGTGCTGGTGTATACCTTTAATCCCAGCATTTGGGCAGCAGACACAGGCAAATCTCTATGAGTTTGAGGCCAGCCTGTCTATATATCAACTTCCAGGCCAGCCAAGGGATACAAAGGGAGTCCTTGCCTCAAAATATACCCCCTCCTCAAAAAAGTAAGGTGTCCTTTGACAAGGACATTAAGAAAATAGTAAAAATATGTCCATTAGGTATATATGATAATGCCACAGAGAAATACTTTACAAAAATGAAAAGCAGCCAAGCAAGGTGGTGGTGTGCTCCTCAGATGTCAAGCCTGAGGCCAGACTGGGTTACCTGCTGGTCAGCTTTGCTGGGGCTACATATTTAGATCTTGGGTTTGTGTGTGTGTGTGTGTGTTGTTGTTGTTGTTGTTTAATTCCAGCCTGGTCTACAAAGAGAGTTCCAGGACAGCCAGGGATACACAGTGAGACAGTGTCTCAAAAAATAAACACACAAAACTTAAAACAAAAACAAAAACCAAAAAACCCCGAAATAGGGGGCTGGAGAGATGGCCCCGTGGTTAAAAACATTGACTACTCTTCCAGAGCCCTAGGTTCAATTCCTAGCACCCACATGGCAGCTCAAAACTATCTATAACTCTAAGATCTGATACTTTCACACAGACATACATGCAGGCAAACACCACTGCACATAAAATAAACATATTTTTAAAAATTGGAATATGCCTGGAAGTGGTGGTACATGCCTTTAATCCCAGCACTCAGGAGGCAGAGGCAGGCAGATTTCTTGAGTTCTAGGTCAGCCTGGTCTACAGAGTGAGTTCCAGGACAATTAGGTCTACACAGAGAAACCCTGTCTCAAAAAAACCAAGAAGAAAAGAAATAAAAATTAAAATAGTACATACATACTCATAAAGATTTCTGTTAGAAAAAACCCAGATATATATTTATACTGTTATATAATATATGTTATATAAATATTTTATTATTTATGATTCCTCTCTGGGGATAGATCAGGGGAAGTCCAGTTTTACATGATGGACTTCTGTCTGTGTGGGGCTCTGTTGTTGTTTTGGTTCTTTTGAGACCACATCTCACAGAATGCAGGCTGGCCATGAACTGATACTCCTGTCTCCACCTCCCAAGTGCTGGGATTAAAGTGTGTCTCACCATCTGTAGGTTTTTGATAAAGACCATTATTAATTTATAATAAGTATAAAAGGATTTGAAAAGAAATTAAGTATTGAAATGTCTCCTTCACGAAGACTAGCTTTGCTTTCTTCTCTAACCCCAGCACAGACATCTGCCTGTCTGAGCTTTAGTTTGCTCTTTGTTCTGTCTGGTATAGCACTGGCGATGAACAAGAGCCTCACACTTGCTCGGCAAGGACTCTGCCAGTGCGCTGTGGCTGAACCCTAGGCTTTAGGGTTCTTTTTTTCCTTACCAAAAAAAAAAAAAAACCAACCAAAGCACACTTATTCACCAACAATGATATCATTTGGAATTAAAACATACAATAAAAACAAATCAACACTTTTCTCAGTGTTTTCAAATTCCTGGCAAGTTACTTTCAAGTTACTCTTGAGAATGAGGGACTAATCAGTATTTACAGGGATTCTGAGTTTTCAGAATTATACTTTAAATATACTTCTAATAATCTTTACAGTCTGTATTTTCAACAGCAAAAAATTCTTGCTTAAAGAAGAAAATGTACTAAGTTCAGTAGCATTTACAAAGAACTACACGTAAAAGCATAATTTAAAATTAAGGTCTCCCAGTCAGGTGACAGCCCCCTCCCCTGCAGGAATGAAATGCAGGACTAACTATTGAGGACTTACTTTGCACTGAAAATGTGATATACCTTGAGTGAGCATTCAGAGATTTTTTAAAAATTTTTATGTGTACGGATATTTTGCCTGGGTACATGTCCAAGAGTGTATCTGATTCTCTGAAATTGGAGTTATAGGTGCTTGTGAGCTGCCATATGGGTGCTCAGAATCAAACCCAGGTCCTCTGGAAGAGCAGTATGTGTTCTTAACTGCTAAGCCATCTCTCCAGTCCCTTGTCAGTTTCTTAATATTGAAAAAAAAAAAAAAACCTTCAAAAGATTTTTTCAGAGAAGAGCTTTAGACCTCTAGCAGATGCGGGCCAGCTTGCCACTCTCCAGGTGATATCTCTGCAGAGATGTTCTGACTATGGACCCTTGCCCATGTCTGGCAAAGGTCACTCATTGTACCATACAGAAATTACTTACTTTGTGGGGAGGCTCCTTATGAAAATAGGTCACTTCACCGGTGTCTGTTCCCACAAGAGCTAACAGATTCTGAATCTTTTTCTTGTCTTCCAGTTCCCTGCAATTCTCATAAAAAGTAAACATTATACACCCCAAGTAAGTAACTGTTTCTATTTAAAAGATTTCCCTTCTGGCCAGCTGTGGTAGAGCACACCTTTAGTGTCAGCACAAAGGAGACAGAGGCAGGAAGATCTCTGGGACTTCAATGCCAGCCTGGTCTACACAGTGAGTTCTAAACCAGCCAGGACTACACAATAGTCTAAAACAAAACAAAACAAAACAAAAACAACAAAATAGGATTCAAAAGATTTCTGGATTTTTAAAATTTTTTGAGACATTATCACAGATCCCAGGTCACACTTGAGCTTGTGGTAGGGGCAAGGAAAACTCTGATCCTTGATCGTGCTGTCTGCCTTTGAGATAACAGGTCTATGCCACCACACCTAGTTTATGCAGTGCTAGGGACAAACCAAGAGCTTTGTGCACGCCATGTAAACATTCTGCAATGGAGCTAGACCCCCAGCTTCTGATGTTTAAAAATGACTATACCAACAAGTTAAAAATGAAAAGGGTCTAGACCTCGGTTCCAGCTATTGAAAGGTTAATTATTTCAATTCGTGAATTCAAAGAAGGAGCTGGGGAATAATTTCTTAGCTGTTTCTAGGAGAGGACAGTAGTTGGTCTTCATCTTAGCACTGATAAGGAATATAGCCTGCACATGGCTCACAGTCAAGAGAAAGGACACTTGCTTCCCTGGTTGTGCCTCCCATTCCTCAGGGACAGCCTGCCTTCAGTGCCTTCTCAGTGGGGCTGGGAGGGAGAACTCAAATCCACTCTCTTAGCCTCAGTTCAGATGGCTAATGTCAAGAACTGTCCAAGGAAGCAAACTCTGAACAGGGATTTTTCAGAGCTAATGACACAGATGATTTATAGAACACCTTGTTCCTAAGAGCAGGGCAGGGGAGGAATTATTATTAATAGGTTTTGGTTAAACAATTAGAATAATCAAGAAGTAAAAGAGGCTACCACCCTCCTCCAAAACAAACAAAAACCATAAAGATAACCCCACAGTCTGTGCGCAGTAAGAGGACTCAGTGAATTAATGTGCTCACTATACAAACTTGGCATCAGTTCATTCCCTGAAACCCATAACCCATGAAGGAGAAAGGAGTTGATTCCTAAAAGTTGTCTTCTGACCTTCGTACATGCACCAGGACATACATGTCCCTGCTTGTATGCGCGCTCTCTCTCTCTTTCTCTCTCTCTCTCTCACACACACACACACGCCCCCACAATAATAAACAAAATAAAAATTAAAAAAACAAACAAACAACAAAACACTGGCATGGTAGCACATGCCTTTAATCCCAGGAGGCATATCACTCGTGAGTTGGAGGTCAGCCTGGTCTACAGAGCAAGCTTGAGGCCAGTCAAGGTTACATAAACAAACAAACAAACAAACAAACAAACTATACCCTCCATCCAATTTTCCAGACGATAAGCTGAAGAGCCTTATCTCCCATGACAAGACCCTGTTTTTTCCCAAAGTATTTCAAGGCCTGCCGGGTACTGGGTCTCAGGAGATGCTGTTACCTAGTAACTTGAAGCACCATCATGTCACCAGGTGTATGGGGACCATCCTAGTAATTAAAGTTTGGCCCAGATCTATTTCACAGTGAGTCTACTAGATTTTCAGACTCATGTCCCCAGTTTCCAATGTCTAATTAGGAGGCACACACTTGGTAGTTGGCACAACTTCCAAATTAGGGAATTGGGGTTTTTTATTTTTTGTTTTGTTTTGTTTTTTTCTTCTGGAGGTAAGCCAATGGCAACCTTCTCAAACTAGCCTTCCCTACTTGGTCAAGAAGACAAACAAAGGATAGAAGATCCGGAGGAAGTGCACACAAATTCTTTCCTTCATTCATCACTATGACCTATACAAAAGCAAATGGATTTTGGACAACTCCAAAGGAGGTTTCAATGTCGGCTGAGTCTTTGCTAGAACAGATGCATTGGGTCTCAGGTACATGGACTAATAAGGCAAATGCCTTATCCCCCCCCTCAAGAAAGCAGGTGCACGCTAGGTAGACAAGAGCATGCTTCAAAACTCCTTCCCTAGGTGGTGGTAATTCTTCAACTTTTGAGCAGTACATGATAAAATTTACTATCCATGATATACTTGATTATTTCACATGGACAGAACAAAGGAAAGATTTTAGGGCATGCCAGGACATTCTCTCCAAAGCACAAGACAACCAGACATAATGGCACACTTGTAATCCCAGCACTTGGAAACTGAGAATTGTAGAGCAGCCTTGGCTAAACCCTGCCTCAAAAAAAAAAAAAAAAAAACAAAAACCCAAAAAAACAAAAACAAAAACGGCCAGAAGATGCATCGGTGGGAAAAGAAAAAGAAAAAGGGACTTTTCGCTGGCAGTGCTGAGGAGGCAGCAGGAACAGAAGGGCGCTGGAGAGCTTGTTTAGCTGAACTGGAATGCTTCAGGCTCAGCAAGAAACTCTGTCTCAAAAGCAAGAGGGGAGGCTGCAGAACCGGCTCAGTGGTCAAGAGTACTGACTGTTCCTGCAGACACCCCGGGTTTGAATCTCAGCACCCATTCAGCAGCTCACAACCACCTGTAACTCTAGATCCAGCCGATCCAAGGCTCTCTTCTGACTTCTGATGTGTGTGCGTGCGTGCATGCATGTGAGTGCGCATATCTACATATACATGCATGAAGGCAAGCAGGCAAAACATTCATTCATATAAAATAAATATTTTGCTTGGTGTGATTCTTTTTTTGTTTTGTTTTGAGACATGGTTTCACTGTGTGGCTCTAGATGTCTTAGAACTCACTTTGTAGTCCAGGCCAGCTTTAAACTACCTTCCAAGAGTTGGGATTAAAAGTGTGTACGGCTACTGCTTGGCAATAAATAAAAATTTAAAAGCACCAAAAATAAAACAAAACTAAAACAACAACAAAGGGCTGCCCAACATGGGTGCTGGGAACTGAACTTGGGTCCCTTGCAAGAGCAGTACTCACTTTTAAACACTGAGTGTACCTGATTCTTAGTCGGTCATTTTCTGAGTAGAGTCGTAAAACATGTTCCCTTTCCTGGAAGAGGCAGACCTGCATATCACTGAGGGCTTTCTGCAATTCTGCAATCTCTTCCTCCCTCTGCTGCAAGTTCCACTCACGTTTATGCTGGAAGAAAAAAAAATAGAGTAGTTGAAAACATAATAGGTCTCAAAGGAAACCTCTTAGTGGATACGGAGGAGTCGGTTCATGTGGCAGAATATTTGATCATACTGTGAACCCCAAGATTGTGTTATTTACTGATAGCAAAACCAAAAATAAAACCAAAACTGTTTCTTGTTGTGCTGTGGCTCAGCCCTTAGCACACACCTTTAATCATAAACAATGAAGGTGAAGTTAGTTTGTAGAAGGAAGCAGTTTGAAAGAGATGTCTGACTGAATGGCAGACAAAGTGACAGATCAGAGATGAATCAGAGGAATGTGTGACAGAATAGGGTGTGCCCAACTCTCAGGAGGAGAGAGAGGAACAGGGGCAGTGAAGCAAAGGAGAGGAAGCAGTTTTACTGGACAATTGTACAGAGACAACAAGCTAGACACAGATGAAGACAGAATGAGCCAGAGAATGAGACGGAACTAGAAGATTAGAACAGATTGCCAGAGTTAGTTTGAGGCCAAGCAGAGCAATTAAGGAGAGGCAGAGAGAGAGAGAAGACAGACTGAATCAGTCAGCTTGGAGAGAAGTTTGAGATACAACAACTAAGTTGAACCAGCTAGCTGGAGATCAGAAAGGACTAGAAAAAGTGAGCTTATTCAGCAGCAAGTCTCAGAAGCTGAAAACATTCTTGGCCTAGATTAGATTGTACAGAGGCTAGAAACTTCCAGGACTAGGCCTAGGCCAGTAGAAGGAAGCAGTAAGCCTCCAAGATAACTGTTAATACAGGAGAATAAAAGATATCTTTACAGATTTGTGTAGGAATATATCTAACTGATAGTTTCACCAATAGAGAATTCAAGTGACAGAATTAGGTCATGCACACATTTGAGCTAAAAAGCAAAAGGATGAGTTCGGGTGTAGCTCAGTGATAGAGCATCAGGTAAGCAGGCTTCACCCTAGGTTCGATATCTACCACTAAAAGAAAGGAAGAAGGAAGGGAAGGAGGACAAAATGAAAAGACAAGCTACAGGTTCGTGTGATCGGGAATTTCAAACATTAATGACTAAGCCCTTAAGTTTCCTTTCATAGCCAATAGCATAGGCATCAAGAATGCCACATGCTCCTGTGTTCTCTCTCTTTCTGTGTGTGTGTGTGTGTGTGTGTGAGAGAGAGAGAGAGAGAGAGAGAGAGAGAGAGAGAGAGAGAGAGAGAGAGAGAGAGAGACCCAGAAGTTAATGCTGGATGTCTTCCTCCATTGCTTCTCCAACTTATTGTTTGAGACAGGATCTCTCCTTAAACTGAGAGCTCAGCATCAGCAGTTCATCAAGGCTTGGTCAGTGAGCTCCAGGATCCATGGGAATTCTCTCTCTCAATCTCTCTCTGTCTCTGTCTCTCTTTCTCTCTTTTTCTGTTTCTGTCTCTGTCTGTCTCTCTCACCTGTTCTTCGCAAGCTTCTCTGTAGAGCTCTAACTTCTTCAGCAGGTCTTCATTCTCTACTTCACAGTTAGCCATTTTCTTCTGATAATACTCCAGAAGCTCCTGAGAAGGGCAAAGGACAGCCAGACGATCCTCGATTGAAGGCAGAGGAGTTGACTCCACTGAGTCTGCCATTTTCTTCCACCTGTTGGTGTCAGCAAAGCCAGAGCCAGCACCGCGTTTGGAGGTAACCGCCGTTCTGTGTGAAGTTAGACAGCATATATTAAATCCTCTCAACACTTGTAAAACATCATTTTTTAAATAAAAGGTGTGTTATTGGTGTTTTGTTTTGATACAGGATCTTTCTATGTAGCCCTGGCTGGTCTAGACCTGGCTATGTAGACCAGGTTGGCTTTGAACTCACAAAGTTAGACCTGTATCTATCTTCCAAGTGCTAGGATTACAGCAATCGGTCACCACATCCAGTGGTGTTAAGTGCTCATATGCATTGAAAGTTTGAGTCAACTGGTTTGTGAAAATTTTTATGAACTGTTTTCTAAGTATCAATGACTTAAAACTATATCGAAAGTAAACATCAGAGACTAAAAAGAACACTTAAAAAACAATATAAATGGATACTACAAAGTACTGTTGCAGATCTTTGATCACATGTGAACCTTGAGACTGTTATTTACTGGAAAAAAACTGTTTTTAGTTGTGGTGTGTCTCAGCTTTAGCATACCTCTAATCCAAGAGCTTTTTGATTAAAAATTGTAAACAGGATTAAATAAAGTCAACCATAGGGCAAGAGGCAGAGTAAGCAACCAGTAGACAGGAAGTGAACATAGGATTATTAAGAAAAATCCAGAGACTAAGAGGGAGTCAGGAGGATGGATAGAAAGACACACAGGAAGTAGAAGGGAGGGACATTTGGTTTGCAGGAGCTTTTTTGAAATGTAGTGAAAGAGAGGATTGCTTCTGGGACGTCAGTTGGGTGCTTTCTCTGCCTCTCTGAGCTAGCAGGCTTTCACCCCAGCATCTGGAGCCTTCAATCAAATCAAATGATTGAGATTTTGTTAAAAAAAAAATATATATAGTACCCATTAGGAAATCTAGTGTAAGATAGATACATAGCAACGGGAACAAGATCTCTCCAGAAGCTAGCTAAACTCTAGCTTCTCAAACTGAACTGCAATTAGGACAAGATGGCATAAATGGTAAAAGAATCTCAGTACTGAGGAGGTGAAGGAGGGTCAGAAATCCAAGGTCATCCTTGGCTATACTGAGTTCCAGGACAACCCAGAATGCAAAAGAAAAAAAGGAATGACTGGAAAGGAAAGTTTAGTTTCGTTGTTCTTAATAATCAAGAGACTTGGGGTTGGAGAGATGGCTCAGCAGTAAGACCTCTGCTCTTCCACAGGTCCTAAGTTCAATTCCCACCAACCACATGGTGGATCACAACCATCTGTAATGGAGTCTGATGCCCTCTTCTGGTGTGTCTGAGAACAGCTACAGTGTACTCAAATAAAATAAATAAATCTTTAAAAAAAAGAAATAGTATCTTATTTTCAAAGAGGGAAAAAGAAGTCAATAAATATAAGAGCAACTTGAACTTGAGAGCTGGCTCAGTGGTTGGGAGCACTGGCTGCTCTTCCAGAGGACTTGGGCTCTATGCCCAGCACCCATATGGCAGCTCACAACTGCCCGTAACTCCAGTTTCAAAGGATCCAATATCCTCGCACAGACATACATGCAAGCAAAACATCAGTACACACAAAATAAATAAGTTATTAAAAAAAATAAGAGTAACTGTTACATTCTGCAGGAGGGGAGCTATGGCTGTGAGGGATGAAAGCTATGTGGCAAATCCATCTCCTATTTATATATTGGTTACTCCCCAGGACCCAAGGTCTTCCATCACTGGAACCCCTCCACTCACTGAATGAGTTCTAGTAGCTCCACAGAGAGGTCATTTTTTTGTTTTCTTTGAGACTGGGTCTCTCTATGTAGCTCTTGCTGTTTTAGAATTGAATATGCTGACCAGACTGGCCTCAGACTTAAGAATACACCTGCCTCTGCCTCCTGGGATTAAAGATGCTTGTCACCACCATTTGGTGAGCTATTTTAAGATCTAGATTCTGAGCCAAGTGTGGTGGCACACACCTTTAATCCCAGCATTCAGGAGGCAGAGGCAAGTAGATCTCTTGATGCTAGCCTGGTCTACAGAGTGAGTTCCAGAACAGTCTACACAGAGAAAATGTCTTGAAAAAACAAAACCAAAATACACATACACACACACACACACGCACACACACACACACACCACCCTCACGAAAAACTATATTCTGAATAAGAACAGAGAATTGAGATTTAGAAAGTATGCTGTCTCCTTAGCTCCTATACCGACAGGAGAATACCTATAGAAGTATTGATTAATTAACAACCCATAAATAAGCAAATATCTTACTTTCTGCAGATGGGTGTATGTGTCGGAGTAAAGTTCATTCTGTCTTATTCACACCTATCAAATACACAAAATGACAATGAGGGCAGGGAAAAGTTAAAATAAGTAAATAAATATAGGCTATGCAGCACAGTTCCCCCTGTTACCATATTTGACTCCTGAAGAGACTGTGGCATTTAAGACTAGCACTGGTGTTTTCTTAACTGCTTATCCAACTTGTATTAAAGAGAAAAAAAAAAAAAAACTTTTGGGGAGGATTTATTTTTATGTGTACGAGGCAAACATTTACCACTGAGCTACAGCCCTAAATATGTTATCTGGCTTTCTTTGTGTAGCCTTGACTGTCCTAGAACTAACTTTGTAAGATCCTGGCTGGTTGGTTTGTTGGTTTGTTTTTGACAAGGTTTCACGTAACTTATGGCTTTACACTCCCTATGTATCTGAGAATGACTTGAAACCTGTGATCCTTCTGCCTCCAACTCCAGAACGCAAGTGCCACCAAACACAATTTGCGTAGTTCTTATAAGCAAATTCAGTGTCTTGTGTATACTGAACAAACAATTACACTATATCCCCACCCATACCCTAAAAGCATCTTATGTAGTTCAGGCTGGTTTCAAATTCACTATGTTGCTTAAACTGGCACTGACCTTCCGATCCTCCTGCCTCCAACTTCAAAGCACCATGCGTAGAGGTATGTGCTAGCACCATGCCTAGTACACTCAAGCTCACTCACACTGTTTCTGTTATAGGGTCTTGCTATGTAGTACAGGCTTGCCTGGAACTGGCCAGTCTCACTCAGCCTGCCTACACCTGGACTACAGGCTTATCTCACTGTACCTAGCCAGTTTCTAATTAACAAAACAGAGGCTGCAGAGATGGCTTAGCAAGCCTGGGATCCTGAGTGTACACACACACACACACACACACACACACACACACACACACACAAACACAATAATAAATTTTAAAAAATTTTAAGTAAGCAACATAGTCCATGGAAATTAAGGTAGACTATCATGCCAAATTTAGAATGAACAGAGAGCCAAAACTACTTTATTTAACTTGCTTTTTCTACTGTTCTTATCTTTGCCAAAGATCACCCAGGATATATGAGGCCCTGGGTTCTAATCCCCTAGCACCAGGAAAACAAAACAAAAATTTAAAAATATACACTTTACTTAAATAGCAAAAAGAAAATAATCTTTATGATTATAATCTCCATCTCAACTGACAACATCTAACTGGGGAGGAAAGATCATCTTGGTTTTTGATTTAAAAAAATGTGCGTGCGCATGTGCGTGCGCGGGTGCACTCGGAGACCACCTAAAGAGTCAGCTTTCTCTCCCTACTCCCTGGTATCTCCAGGAGGATCAACCTCAAGTTGTCCAGCTTGGCAACAGCTCAACCTGCCGAGCCATCTTACACTGTTTTTATAATTGACTCTAATAATTTTTAAAAATATTATTATTTTATGTGCATGGGTGTTTTCCCTGCATGTGTGTCTGTGCCCTAGATGTATGCCGAAAGTGAGCTGCCCCAGGTCCCTTGGAAGAGCTGCCAGTGTTCTTAAGCACTGAACCATCTCTCCAGCCCCAGTCTAATGATTTTTTAAGAGAAAGATTAGGCCACTCCTTTTCTTGAGTCTCCTATTCAGCCTGAGTTCCAGGAGGACAACCAGAGTTATGTGGTGATAGATACCTCGTTCCAAAAAAAACCAAACCAAACCAACAAACAAAACAAAAAACAAAAGAAAAAATTTATAAATTGATCAGTGGCTACTTACAGACATGAACATTAATTAAATAAAGCCTAGAATTCAGAACTTTCTATTTTAGAGCCTAACCTCTCTCCCCTGACTTATTTTTATCTTTTTCTCCAAACACATCCTGTTTCTATAAAATGTTCTTTTTTGGTTTTGAGACAGGATCTCACTATGCAGTTTTGGCTGGCCTGGAACTATGTAAAGCAGGCTGGTCTAGAACTTAGAGATTGCCTGCCCCCTGAGCACTGGGATTAAAGCTTATACACCATGCCAGACACACAATGTTCTTGGTTCTATACCTTTGTTCATGAGCTTCCTGGCAGTTTAATTACAACTCCTTCCACAACTCTAGTAAATTCACTCAATCAAGTCTGTTCTGCATGTAAAATTCATCTTAAACACTATTTCCTTTGTCTTTCTTGAGTTTTTGATTAAAAAACGATCTAGAAAGCCAATTGTGGTGGCTTCTGTCAGTACAAGCTAGCACTGGGAACATCACCCAAAATTGAGGGCAGCCTAGGGTACAGAGTTAAGTTCTAGGCAAGCCTGGAACAGACCGAGGTCTTGTCTCAAATAAACAACAAAAACCACAAAATGATTGTGCACTTGTACTCCCAGCACTTGGAAGACTGAGACAAGAGTATTCTGCTGGAGGCTGGAGAGATGGCTCAGCGGTTAAGAGCATTGACTGCTCTTCTAGAGGTCCTGAGTTCAATTCCGAGCAACCACATGGTGGCTCACAAGCATCTCTAATGGGACCCTATGATGCTCTCTTCTGGTGTGTCTGAAGACAGCTACAGTGTACTTGTCATATATACATATAAAATAAATAAATAAATAAAATCTCAAAAAGAAAAAAAAAGACTATAATGCCAAGAGTTTGAGACCAGTCTGGTACACATAGTGAATTGCAAGCCCACCTGGGCTGCAGAGTAAGATTCCCGTCTCAAAAAGCGAAAACGAATTTTTTATTTTTATATATATATATATATGAATACGTATATATAAAGGCAGGAATGCCTCAGTTTATATAAAAGGTAATGTGTTTCTGTTTTGTAGCTTTAAGAGATGGAATTCAAGGCCACGGGCATGTTAAGCAAACACTCTACATACTGACCACAACCCTGTCCGTCCCTAAAAAGTCATATTTACCCGCATAACCACTTTCTGAAGTATTTTTATTATCCCTTATTTTACAAATGAGGAAACTGAAGCTTAGGCAAGCGGGAGGAAGAGGGAGCTGGAACTTGATCCATCTCCAGGACGTCTGGATCCTATTCTCTTGCAAGTTCACACAGTTCTTGAACAGATCTTAGCTCTCCGCGTCCCTGAGACTTCTCTTTTTGCAGACAATCTTTCCTTGACTGGTCCTAAATCTCCTAAGAGCCCCAGGTTTAGTCTCCTGTAGCTCCCTTTCGCACTTATTACGAAGGCTTTTATCCCACCAGACTTACTTTCCAATCTCTGTCCTAATACCCTTTCACCCTTTCCCCGAAATCCACTCACCAAGCGCTACGTCCTGGCGTCCCACAACGCAACCGAAAAACTACTCAAATTAGCGAGCGTCTACAAAATCCTACCAATCGCTCACGAGCTCAGGAGGCCTTTTAGGTTGCACACCAATAGGACGGTTGTTCACCCAGCAGCTCTTCCCATCTTGCCTTGCGCCTCACCGGCAGAGGTTCTTGGGAAGTGTAGTTTCTCATCTGCACACAGCATTGTGCAAAGACAAACAGTGTGTGGGGAGGGAGGAGGAGGGGAGTTGGACGCGGTAAGTATCTCTTGGCTGTTAGAACTCATCAGTTTTGACAACTTAGTCTAAACTCACTTAACTATTTTTCTTTAATGAAATCTGTTGCATAAATGACATACATAATCAGGAGCGGATAACAAGAATACCTCAGAGCGTCTTGTACACATTGTCATTTGTTTCAAGTGAGCCTAAGAAAAGTTCCACATATGCTTACAGAGTTGTACAAGCCTGTAATCCCAATACATGGGAAGGGAAGCCAAAAGGATCAGGAGTTTAAGGTCATCCTTGGCCAAATAGCAGTTTAGAAGCCTGGGTCACCTAAGCCCTGACTCAAAAAGACAAAACGGGAGGAAGGGAGAGAGAAACTTCTGTGATGTGGCTTAGATGAGGGTTCAATGTCTCCAGTCAAGTGAGTACATATTCAAATGTTATGTCTAGCCAGTCTCATTTAAACTCCAGGGGGATATATGAAGAGCTGAGAGTGTGGCTCATGACTTTAATCCCAATACTAGTCGGGGAACCCCGTCTCAGTAACAAAAGAGGATATATAAAGGGAAGTTACACAAGAAAGGAATAATTCTGCAACGCATAGTAGCATTGCCTTCTAATTTGGAAAGCTTGAAAACTGAAGCTTTCATGCCTACCTCAACTTTAATGATAAGCTCACTGATAAGTGTGCACAATTTTTTCAATGTGATATTTCAAATAACATTGATCTTCCTATTCATTTCATAGGAAAGGAAAAGAAGACAGTTTATAGTTTTTCCTTCTTTGTTATTCTATTTTGATTGGTCCCTGGGAAGTGTTTGGAGTCAGGTTTGGGTGGGGAGCATAGTTCCGTGGTAGAATACTTATTTACATTAAGGAGCCCTGATTCTGAAGCCGAGTGCGGTCCTAGGTTATATGCAATGAATGAGCAAACAAGCCAATAGCCATTAAAATGTGTTTGGGGTCGGGGTGACGAGCTACACCGTTCTGTTTGTCTGTTGTTTGTTTAAGGGTCTTTCTGTGTAGTCTTACCCTAGAACTTGCTGTGTAGAACAGGCTGGCCTCAACCTCACAAAGATCTGCCTGCCCCTGCCTCAAATATGCTGGGCTTATGCCTTGAGTCCCAGAATTTGAGAGGCAGATGCAAGAGGATCTCTGCAAGTTCCAGGCTAGCCTGCTCTACATAGCAAGATCCAAGCTAGCCTGGATATATAGTGAGACTATTTCTTAAAAAACCAGAAACAAACAAAACTATACATTGCCGCAAATAAAAGAACATTTAATCTCTACGTAAATTTAAAATATAGCCAAAGGAGGGACAGCTCTTTAGGAATGGAAAAAACCTTTAATAGTGAATAAATTAACATTTATATTTAACCATTGTAGGTCTTAAAGCAGCCATCAATAAAGAAAGCTTTCAAGCTCAACATTAAAAAACTACTAATCTAATAATTCTTAATAAATTCCTATACCATTAAATGGGTTAATCTATAAACTTATAGATGAGATACTGTTAATATGAGTAACAAGAATAATTATTCTCCAAGCACAAGTGTTTAACAACTCGGATACCCATTGTTATTTATCAAACCATAGGTATAAATTTTTTAATTAAACTACCTAACATCAATTTGTTAATCCAACACAGGAGTGCTTTAAGGAAAGATTAAAAAAAATAAAAGGAACTCGGCAAACCTGAATCCCGCCTGTTTACCAAAAACATCACCTCTAGCATGACAAGTATTAGAGGCATTGCCTGCCCAGTGACAAAAGCTTCAACGGCCGCGGTATCCTGACCGTGCAAAGGCAGCGTAATCACTGTTCCTTAATCAGGGACGAGAGTGGACGGCTAAACGAGGGTTCAGCTGTCTCTTATTTTTAAGAAGTTTACAAAATAAATCACCTAGATAAGGTTATTAGGGTGGCGAAGCCAGAAAATTGCATAAGATTTAAAACCTTGTTACCAGAGGTTCAAATCCTCTCCCTAACAGTGTATTCCATTAATGTATTAACACTTCTACTTCCAATTCTAATCGCCATGGCTTTCCTAACACTAGTAGAACGAAAGATTCTAGGTTACACACAATTACGCAAAGGACCTAACATTGTTGGACTATATGGCATTCTACAACCATTTGCAGACGCCATAAAACCATTTATGAAAGAACCTATGCGCCCCTAACAACTTCAATATCACTGTTTATTATTGCGCCAACATTATCACTAACACTCGCCCAAGCCTATGAATCCCACTACCAATACCACACCCACTAATTAACTTAAACCTAGGAATTTTATTCATCCTAGCAACATCAAGCCTATCCATATATTCCATCCTAGGATCAGGATGAGCATCCACCTCAAAATCCTCCGTATTCAGAGCCTTACGAGCAGTAACTCAAACAATTTCATGTGAAGTTAACTATGGCTATTATCCTATTATCAGTTCTTCTAATAAGTGGCTCATTCTTTTTTTTTTTGGTTTTTCGAGACAGGGTTTCTCTGTGTAGTCCTGGCTGTCCTGGAACTCACTCTGTAGACCAGGCTGGCCTCGAACTCAGAAATCCGCCTGCCTCTGCCTCCCGAGTGCTGGGATTAAAGGCGTGCGCCACCACTGCCCGGCAAGTGGCTCATTCTTACTACAAATACTTATCTTCACTCAAGAACAAATCTGACGCATTATCCCAGCCTGACCTATAGCTATAATATGATACATTTCAACCCTAGCAGAGACAAACCGAGCTCCCTTCGACCCAACCGAAGGAGATTCAGTACTAGTTTCTGGTTTCAACGTTGAATATGCAGCCGGTCCCTTCGCACTATTCTTTGTAGCCGAATATACTAACATCATTCTTATAAATGCTTTAACAACCATTGTATTCTTAGGCCCACTACACAACATTTATATGCCAGAACTTTATTCAATCAATTTCATAACAGACAATGTACTATTATCAACAACATTTCTATGAATCCAAGCATTATATCCACATTTCCGATACGATCAACTCATGCATTTTCTATGAAACAATTTCTTACCACTGACATTAGCTTTCTGTATATGACACATCTCTCTACCACTTTTTATAGCAAGTATCCTCCCATACATGTAGAAATATGTCTGATAAAAGAGTTACTTTGATAGAGTAAATTATAGAGGTTTAAATCCTCTTATTTCTAGAATAATAGGAATTGAACCTACTCCTAAGAATTCAAAACTCTTTGTGCTACCTAAACACCTTATCCTACTACAGTAAGGTCAGCTAATTAAGCTATCGGGCCCATACCCCGAAAATGTTGGTTTAAACCCTTCCCGTACTAATAAATCCAATTACCCTTATTATCATTTATTTCATCATCTCCATAGGCCCCATAATTACAATATCTAGCACCAACCTTCTACTTATATGAGTAGGCCTAGAAATAAGCCTCCTAGCAATCATCCCACTATTAATCAATTAAAAAAATCCACGATCAACTGAAGCCGCAACAAAATACTTCATTACACAAGCTACAGCCTCAATAATTATTTTACTAGCCATTGTTTTAAATTATAAACAATTAGGACTATGAATATTTCAACAACAAACAAATAACATTCTACTTAATATAACACTAATTTCATTGTCAATAAAACTTGGCCTTGCACCATTCCACTACTGACTTCCAGAAGTAACACAAGGCATCCCACTTCACACAGGAGTAATTATCCTCACATGACAAAAAATTGCCCCTCTATCCATTCTTATTCAAATTTACCAATTCTTAAACCCAACTATCATTTTTATTCTAGCAATCTCATCAATTTTCATGGGAGCATGAGGAGGACTAAACCAGACACAAACCGGAAAATCATAGCGTTCTCGTCAATTGCTCACATAGGACGAATAATCGCTATCCTTCCCTACAACCCCACAACCACACCACTCAACTTAATCATTTATATTATCCTTACCATTCCAATACTTATAGTATTAATAATTAATTCCTCCACAACTATCAACTCAATTTCACTCCTATGAAACAAAACACCAATAATCATAATTGTAATTTCTTTAATTCTATTATCCTTAGGAGGTCTACCACCACTAACAGGATTCTTACCAAAATGAATTACCATCACAGAACTTCTAAAAAAACAACTGCTTAATTTTAACAACATTTATAGCCATTATGGCATTATTAAACCTATTCTTCTATACCCGTCTAATCTATTCAACTTCAATAACAATATTTCCAACCAATAACAACTCTAAAATATTTTCACACATTATATACCCAAAATATAATCTCATATTTTCCCTACTAACAATTATAAGCACACTTACATTACCACTCTCACCTCAACTAATCATATAGAAGTTTAGGATATTTTAGTCCAAGAGCCTTCAAAGCCCTAAGAAAATGCACAGTTTAACTTCTGATAAGGACTGTAGGTCTATATCCTACATCTATTGAATGCAAATCAATTGCTTTAATTAAACTAAGACCTCCTCTAGATTGGCAGGAATTAAACCTACTAAATTTTAGTTAACAGCTAAATACCCTATTTCTGGCTTCAATCTACTTCTCCCGCCTACCAGAAACAAGGCAGGAGAAGCCTTAGTAGAGTCGTTTCTCTACACCTTTGAATTTGCAATTCGACATGAAAATCACCTTAAGGCTCTGGTAAAAAAAAGATTTAAACCCCTGTGTTTAGATTTACAGTCTAATGCCTACTCAGCCATTTTACCTATGTTCATAAACCACTGACTATTCTCAACTAACCATAAAGACATTGGAACCCTGTACCTACTATTCGGAGCTTGAGCAGGAACAGTTGGAACAGCACTTAGCATCCTAATTC
>CM052700.1:25633433-25690416 GCA_028551405.1 Uromys caudimaculatus | reverse complement strand
CGTGTCATCTATTCTAGGAGCTATCAATTTTATTACTACCATTATCAATATAAAACCACCAGCTATAACTCAGTATCAAACACCATTATTTATCTGATCCGTATTAATCACAGCTGTTCTTCTACTCCTATCACTTCCAGTACTAGCTGCAGGAATTACAATATTATTAACAGATCAAAACCTTAATACAACTTTCATTGATCCTGCATGGGGAGGAGACCCTATCCTTTATCAACATCTATTCTGATTTTTTGGCCATCCAGAAGTTTATATTTTAATTATCCGAGGATTCGGAATTATTTCCCACATAGTAACCTACTACTCAGGAAAAAAAGAACCATTCGGATACATAGGAATGGTGTGAGCCATACTATCTATTGGCTTCCTAGGGTTTATTGTATGAGCACACCACATATTTACAGTAGGCCTCGACGTAGCTACACAAGCATACTTACATCAGCCACTATAATCATCGCCATTCCTACTGGCGTAAAAGTATTCAGCTGACTAGCAACACTACATGGCGGAAATATTAAATGATCACCAGCAATATTATGAGCTTTAGGCTTTATCTTTTTATTTACAGTTGGAGGCTTAACTGGAATCGTACTATCAAACTCCTCACTTGATATCGTACTCCATGACACATACTATGTAGTAACCCACTTTCACTATGTCTTATCTATGGGAGCAGTATTCGCTATCACAGCTGGTTCTGTTCACTGATTCCCACTATTCTCAGGTTACACTCAAGATGATGCATGAGCAAAAGCTCACTTTGCTATCATATTTGTAGGAGTTAACCTAACATTTTTCCCACATTTCCTAGGTCTATCAGGTATACCTCGACCTTACTCAGACTACCCAGACGCCTACACCACATGAAATACTGTCTCCTCTATGGGATCATTCATTTCATTAACAGCCGTGTTAGTGATAATCTTTATAATCTGAGAAGCATTTGCCTCCAAGTGAGAAGTTTTATCAGTCTCTTATTCCTCAACAAACCTTGAATGACTTCATGAATGTCCACCACCTTATCATACATTCGAAGAACCCTCTTATGTTAAAGTAAAATAAGAAAGGAAGGATTCGAACCCCCTAAAATTGGTTTCAAGCCAATCTTATTAACCTCTATGTCTTTTTCAATAATATATTAGTAAAATAATTACATAACTTTGTCAAAGTTAAATTATAGACTAAAATCTATATATCTTATATGGTCTACCCATTTCAATTAGGTTTACAAGATGCTACATCACCTATCATAGATGAATTAGTAAATTTTCATGATCATACACTAATAATTGTATTTCTCATTAGCTCCTTAGTACTTTATATTATTTTACTTATATTAACAACAAAACTAACTCATACAAGCACAATAGATGCCCAAGAAGTAGAAACTATCTGGACTATTCTACCAGCTGTAATTCTTATTTTAATTGCTCTACCATCCCTGCGAATTTTATATATAATAGACGAGATTAACAATCCTGTATTAACAGTAAAAACTATAGGTCGTCAATGATACTGAAGCTACGAATATACTGACTATGAAGACCTATGCTTTGATTCATATATAATTCCAACAAACGACCTGAAACCAGGAGAACTCCGCCTCCTAGAAGTTGACAATCGAGTGGTCCTACTATAGAACTTCCAATTCGCATACTAATTTCATCCGAAGATGGACTTCACTCATGAGCTGTCCCATCATTAGGACTCAAAACTGATGCAATCCCAGGACGTCTAAACCAAGCCACAGCAACACCAAATCGCCCAGGACTGTTTTATGGCCAATGCTCTGAAATCTGCGGATGCAATCACAGTTTATACCTATTGTACTTGAAATAGTACCACTAAAATATTTCAAAAATTGATCAGCTTCAATAATCTAAATTCACTGTGAAGCTAAGAGTGTTAACCTTTTAAGTTAAGGTTAGAGACCTTTAGTCTCCACAGCGACATGCCACAGTTAGACACGTCCACAGGATTTATTACAATCATCTCATCAATAATTAGACTATTCATTTTATTTCAACTAAAAATTTCTTCACAAACATTCCCAGCATCTCCATCACCAAAACTCCTAACATCAAACATTAAAAGCCCCTGAGAATCAAAATGAATGAAAATCTATTTGCCTTTTTCATTCCCCCAACAGTAATAAGTTTACCAATCGTAGTAACCATTATTATATTTCCATCAATTCTATTTCCATCATCAGAACGCTTAATCAACAACCGTCTTCACTCATTCCAACACTGATTAATTAAACTTATCATTAAACAAAAAGTGTTAATTCATACACCAAAAGGACGAACTGAGCACTGATAGTCATCTTCCTAATTGTATTCATCGGATCTACAAACCTCCTAGGACTACTGCCACTCACACTCACCCACCACCCAACTATCTGTAAATTTAAGTACAGCAACTCCACTGTGAGCAGGAGCTGTTATCCTAGTATTCTGACATAAATTTAAAAATTCCCTAGCCCATTTCCTACCACAAGGAACTCCAATTTCACTAATTCCTATACTCACTATCCTCGAAACAATCAGGTTATTTATTCAACCTCTAGCACTAGCAGTTCGGTTAACAGCTAACACCACCGCAGGCCACCTACTAATACATCTAATTGGAGGCACCACCCTCGTACTTATAAACATCAGCCCACCAACAGCTACAATTACCTTTATCATCTCACTTCTACTCACAATATTAGAATTTGCTGTAGCCCTAATCCAAGCCTACGTATTTACTCTTTAGTCAGCCTATATTTACATGATAACACATAATGACCCACCAGACCCATGCATACCATAAAGTCAACCCAAGCCCATGACCACTAACAGGAGCTTTTTCAGCTCTTTTACTTACCTCAGGCCTAGTTTTATGATTTCACTATAATTCTACTATTCTCCTTTCCATAGGCTTACTGACAAATATTCTAACAATGTATCAATGATGAGGAGACATTATTCTCGAAGGAACTTATCAAGGCCATCACACTCCTATTGTACAAAAAGGACTTCGACATAGAATAGTTCTATTTATCGACTCTGAAGTATTCTTCGCAGGCTTCTTTTGAGCATTTTATCACTCCAGCTTAGCACCAATGCACGACCTGGGAAGATGCTGACCACCAACAGGAATTTCACCACTAAATCCACTAGAAGTCCCCCTCCTAAATACATTGGTACTTTTAGCATCTGGCGTATCAATCACATGAGCCCATCATAGCCTAATAGAAGGAAAAGGAAATCATATAAACCAAGCTCTACTAATCACTATTATATTAGGACTTTATTTTACTGTACTTCAAGCCTCAGAATACTTTGAAACATCATTTTCCATTTCAGATAGAATTTATGGATCAACATTCTTTGTAGCAACAGGATTTCAAGGTCTCCACGTAATTATCAGATCTTCATTCCTCATTGTATGCCTCTTACGACAACTAAAATTTCACTTCACATCTAAACACCATTTTGGATTTGAAGCAGCAGCATGATATTGACACTTTGTAGATGTAGTTTGACTATTCTTATATGTCTCAATCTATTGATGAGGATCTTACTCTCTTAGTATAATTAATATAACTGACTTCCAATTAGTAGACTCTGATAAACCTCAGAAGAGAGTAATCAATTTATTTATTATCATCTTAACTAATAGCCTATTATCTTTTATTCTTATCTCAATTGCATTCTGACTACCTCAAATAAACTTATATTCAGAAAAAGCAAACCCCTACGAATGTAGATTTGATCCTACAAGCTCTGCACGCCTACCCTTTTCAATAAAATTCTTTCTAGTAGCCATTACATTTCTACTATTTGACCTAGAAATTGCTTTATTACTTCCCCTCCCATGAGCAATTCAAACAACCAACACTACCACTATAATATTCTCAGCTTTCATTCTAGTAACTATTTTATCTCTAGGACTAACCTATGAATGATTACAAAAAGGACTAAAATGAACAGAATAATTGGTAATTAGTTTAATTAAAATTAATGATTTCGACTCATTAGATTATGAATATAATTCATAATTACCAACAATAACATCTGCCTTTCTGAACCTCACCTCAGCCTTTTCCTTTTCACTATTAGGGACTTTTATATTCCGCTCACATCTTGTATCTACCCTCCTCTGCCTAGAAGGAATGTTATCCCTATTTATCATGATCTCAATGGCCGCCCTAAACTCTAACTCTATAGTTTCTTTGCCAATCCCTATTCTACTTCTAGTGTTCACAGCATGCGAAGCAGCAGTAGGATTCGCCCTCCTAGTCAAAGTCTCCAACACTTATGGAACCAATTACCTACAAAACCTTAATCTTCTACAATGCTAAAAATATCTTCCCACCATTAATACTTCTTCCACTAACTTGACTATCAAAAACCAAAAAAACCTGAATCAACATAACTTCATATAGTTTCCTAATCAGTCTCATCAGTTTGGCATTACTATGTCACAATGATGAAAACAACCTAAATTATTCAATTATATTCTCCTCAGATCCACTATCCACCCCATTAATTATTTTAACAACCTGGCTTACCTCTTATACTGATAGCTAGTCAAAATCACATTAAAAAAGAAAAAATCACATACCAAAAAATCTACATCTCCATATTAATTAGCCTACAAATCTTACTTATCATAACATTTTGTGTAACCGAACTAATTTTATTTTATATTTTATTTGAAGCCACTCTAATTCCAACACTTATCATTATCACACGATGAGGTAATCAAACAGAACGACTAAACGCAGGACTGTATTTTTTACTATATACATTAACTGGTTCAATCCCACTTTTAATCGCTTTAATCTTAATCCAAAACTCAATGGGACACTTAACTTCTCATTTCTACCCTACCAACCAACACATCAAGAGCACACGAGTCAATAACACTTTATGATTAGCATGCACAGTAGCATTCCTTATTAACATGCCACTGTATGGTGTTCACCTATGACTACCAAAAGCCCACGTTAAAGCCCAATCGCAGGATCTATCATTTTATTGGCCATCCTCCTAAAACTAGGAGGATATGGAATAATCCCAATCGCTATTATTTTAGATCCACTTACAAACATATAGCTTACCCCTTTATCTTATTATCACTATGAGGCATAATGATAACAAGCTCAATTTGTCTTCACCAAACAGACTTAAAATCATTAATCGCTTATTCCTCTGTAAGCCACATAGCCTTAGTCATTGCATCCATTATAATTCAAACTCCATGAAGTTTCATAGGAGCTACAATACTTGTAATTGCCCACGGCTTAACTTCATCACTCCTGTTCTGTTTAGCAAATTCCAATTACGAACGCATCCATAGCCGAACCACAATCATAGCCCGAGGACTACAAGCAATCTTTCCACTAATAGCAACATTGATTGCTAGCCAGCCTGGCTAACCTAGCTCTTCCACCATCAATCAACCTAATTGGTGAATTATTTATCACTATATCATTATTCTCTTGATCCAATATTTCTATTATCCTATTAGGACTAAACATTATCATTACAGCCTTATATTCAATATACATAATTATCACACCCCAACGAGGTAAACTGACTAACCATATAAACAACTTGCAACCATCACATACATGAGAACTAACACTCATAACCCTACATGTGATTCCACTTGTTCTATTAACTATTAATCCTAAACTAATTACAGGCCTAACAATATGTAAATATAGTTTACAAAAAACATTAGACTGTGAATCTAACAACAGGAAGTTATTCTCCTTATTTACCACGAAAGAATGCAAGAACTGCTAATTCATGCTCCCATGCTTAAACACATGGCTTTCTTACTTTTATAGGATAAAAGTAATCCATTGGTCTTAGGAACCAAAAATATTGGTGCAAATCCAAATAAAAGTAATTAATATAATTACATCTTCAATCCTAATAATCTTTATTATACTTACTTTACCAATTTTTTTATCTATGACTAACCTCACTAAACTTATTAATTTCCCACTTTACACCACAATATCAATTAAATTCTCATTCATTCTAAGTCTATTACCACTTTTACTATTTTTCTACTCCAATACAGAATACATAATTACCAGCTGACACTGAATCACTATAAATTCAATTAAACTTACAATAAGCTTCAAAATTGATTATTTCTCAATGCTGTTTTTATCCATAGCCCTATTTGTAACTTGATCCATCATACAATTTTCCTCATGATACGTACACTCAGACATTAACATTAATCGCTTTATCAAATATTTAATATTATTTTTAATTACTATACTAATTCTAACTTCAGCTAACAATTTATTTCAACTATTCATTGGATGAGAGGGAGTAGGAATTATATCTTTTTTACTTATTGGATGATGATATGGACGCGCAGATACAAACACCGAATTTTTTGATTGAGTATGTAATGAAAAAATTATTTTGATGAGTTTTAAAATTTTAGGTATGCCAGGCAGTAGTTGTACACACCTTTGATACCAGCACTTGGGAGGCAGAGACAGGTGGATATTTGTGTGTCTGAGGCCAGCCTGATTTATAGAGAGAGTTCCGGGACAGCCAAGGCTATACAGAGAAACCCTGTACCGAAAAACAAACAGACATGAAAAACAAACAAGCACAAAATTAACAAAAAGGAAGTCTTTTGAATTTTACTATTTCTCTTTTTATGTGCATAGTTTGTTTTTTTCAGATTAAGTACTAAACGACCTAAGTCTTGTTATAAATTATTTTAGTAATTGTATATAATTCATCATACCTTCCTGTGTCCATTTTTCTTTCTTTTTATATCACCCTTTTTTTCTTTAAGCAAGAAATGGAGACTGGAGTTACAGCTCAGGGCACATTTGCCTAATATGTTCAAGGACTTGGGCTCAATTTCTAGTAGAGACAGTAATTGAACAAACTAGCCTGAGTCCATTTCCTTCTAGTCCTGATCTTGGGCCATTTTTTGACTAGCAGAACAGAACCTTTTTTTGGAGACAGGGTTTTACCATGTAGTCCCCCACTTTGTTTACTTAATGTGTGAATATGTGTGTGTATGTATGTGCACCTGTGTAAACGTCTGAGGACATCTTTCAGTTCTCTTCTTTAACCATGTGGGCTCCAGGAATCAAACTCGGGTTTTCAGCCTTGGTGGCAAGCGCCCTTCGAAGCTGAACCATTGTTCTGGCTCGTACCATGTATTCTTGACTGATCTGGAACTCGGTATGTATACCAGATGGCGTTATGATGCTCTTTCTACATCTCCTTCCCAGAACTGACTTTATAGCCCTGTGTCACCACACAGGGATTTCCCTTATTTTAGACAAGGTCTCCTGTAGCCTCATCAGGTCTCAAATTCATATGCAGCTCGGACTGCCCCTAAACCATCTGTCACTACTGTGGGCGTGTGGAGGACACAGGACAACTTTTGGAGCCAGTTCTTGCCTTCAACCTTGTGGAGTCAGGCTTAAACGCATAAAGGAATCGTAAGAGCGTATACCAGAAACGTGGCTTTTTTTTTTTTTCCAAACAGCCATTGCTGATTGGAACTCTGCGTGCACAACCATGCTCGGCCTTACACGTAGAGGTTTCTGACAAGGTGACCAGTTTCATAGCAAACTAAAAAAGGGTTAGTGAAGCAGGGGTTTTCAGGTCCTGCTTACTTCTCAAATAAGGTTTCAGGATGACTGCCAACAGCTAGAGCAGCAAGGCCAGGAGCTATACAGTTCTCAGTGTAGTGAGAAAAGCAATCTGCAGCTGGTGGTTAAGGCCGGCCCATATGATGACGAAATTGGACTGAAACCAACTGGTCACGGAGAAGCGAGAGACCCGTATGAAAGCGACCTAGTGAAATTATTCCTACAAGAGCAGCATTAGAAAGAAGAAAACAGAGACACGGAAATCGTGCCAAGGGTTAGTTCCTTGTCCAAACGTAGACAACGGTGTTAAAACAGATCTCGGAGAGCAAACAAGGTAAAGCAGCAACACCAGGGCCCACCTTGTTTTCGTGTCCCCCACTACACAAGGAGGAACAGGAACCACCTCACCGGAAGCAGTACCTCTGCTCTCTGAGGTATTACACATTCCTCCGCGCGCCGGAAGAGCGCGTTCCACCTTGCGGGAGAGCTTCTCCCTCGCCTCTCCCTCGAGGAGAGGTTGCGGAGCCTTCAGGGGCCACGCACCCAGAGTGGACGAGAGCGCAGAACTCTGACGGGCAAGCTGAGAAAAAGGCACGCCGGCTGTCATGGGAGGGAGGAAGGAGAGAAGACCCGACTAGACGTGGCGGTGGTGGGATTTTGTTTCCTGCGGTGGCGGACTGATTTAGCAGTACGTTAACTTCCGGAAGCGTCCTGTCCCTGAGAGGAAAAGCCCTGAAGGAAACAATAACAAACGACCGGAGGAAGCGCTTCTGGGTCTTCTGTGTGGAATAGTTCTCTGCTAAGAAGATGCGCTGCGGCCCCTGTGAGGGGACGTGAGAGGGCTTGGTGGCCGTCAGCCAGCTTTTCCCCGCTTGTGCACCTCAGGGCCCCCGGCTTTTACCATGGCGGGCGTGGGCCCGGGGGGCTACGCGGCGGAGTTCGTGCCGCCGCCGGAGTGCCCGGTCTTTGAGCCCAGTTGGGAGGAGTTCACAGACCCGCTAAGTTTTATCGGTCGCATCCGGCCTTTGGCTGAGAAAACTGGCATCTGCAAAATCCGTCCACCCAAGGTAGCGGAGCCTGAGGGCAGGGGTTGGGGCGGCCGGGAGGGTCGTTACTCTTGCCTGAGCTTTTCTATTTCGGTTCTTGTGTGCTTTCCTGGGGCCCCTCCCTCATCTCTTGGTATCCCGAGGCTACTTTTGAGGATGTTTTGCCCTGGTTTCTGAACGCAGTTTCACGTCCACTTTTACATTTTATTTTCTTGTGTATGTGTATGCGCTCGTGGAGAGGTCAGAGGACATTTTGTAGGAGTCGAGTCTCTCCTGCGTTGTGGGTTGTGGGTCTCGGGACTGGAATTCAGATTGTCAGCCTTACGACTGAGCCATCTCACCAACTCTCGGGTCCACCTTCAAAAGAAAGAAATAGGTATCTCTGAGACTTTTTCTTTCCAGAATTTATTTGGGCACGGATATTGTAGTGTGGATTGGAGGTAAGGATAGCAAAAGGCTTCAGGCCCTTCCTAGGGAAAGGCATTTGAAGTGTCTTGTCATTCGCTCATGCAGTCTTTCTGTTTGCGTATTAAAAACCCCCACTTTTGTCGATTGTTTCTGTGTCCAAGCCTGCTAATGCTCAGTTTATCAAACCTTTGCAGCCCACTACTCAGGTTTCTTAAAATGTAATCCGAACTCAGGTTGTCTACAGGGTGGTGTCATTAGACTAGAACCCCCACGCTAATTATCACTGCAACAAGAAAGGCATTCTCGAGGAAGATAAAGAGCATTAATTAGTTATTTTTTAAAATGTGGAGGTTTAGAAAGAATTGGTCAATAAATGGGGTTGGAAGAAAACGTTGAAATCTCTAGATGTAAGAAAAGAATAAAGATTCCTGACCTGTAATATAAATAATCAGCTTTGCCTATAAATTGGTTAATTACCCTCACTTTTAAAGGTTAGGAAAGCAGATGATACCCTGTAATGAGTAGAATTAATTCCCTAGGAGGTTAAGTGATATGCTCAAGGTCAAAAGGGTTTTTGTAAATTCATTAGGTGCTTTCCAAATAAATGTTGTTGGTGTGGGAGAGTGCTGTAAGGCCCAGGCTTCCATCCTCAGTAACATGGGAGAAAGACCCTGTCCAAATGTTGCAGAAAAATCATCACCAGGGTCCACTGGTTGTTTTTAAAATGAGATCCTATGCCCTGCTAAAGTAGAACCAATTTGTGACTGCAGACACTCTGCAGTACGGCTTTCTTTCCTAGCAAGTACTCAGATGATTTTTGTCCTTTTCGTTAAGATGGTCAAGCTGTGTAGTCTAGGCTGATTTGGAACTCTTAAGCCTCCTGCCTCGACTTCAGAGTGCTAGGATTACCAACATGTGCCATACTCAGTCAGTGGATTTTTTTTTTTTTTTTTAAGTTTTGCTTGGTGAACTTGTGTGTTTATTGGACACTGTTTTTCGTCTGACAAACTCAACTGTCTTCTTCCCGGGTAGCCTTGGAGAGTATAATTGTGCATTGTGGGATGGTAAGGTTTGAGACTTGTCTTTCCAAGTAATATTAAAATGGAAACTATAAGAACATTGCTTTTTTGTGTCTCTATAGTGAAGACTTACAAAGCTATTGTTTTGTCACTATGGTTTGTGGCAGCTCTATGCTAAATTACCAGAATAATTCTTTCAATTTAGGATTGGCAACCTCCATTTGCCTGTGAAGTAAAAACCTTCCGTTTTACTCCCAGAGTCCAGCGCCTGAATGAACTTGAGGTGAGTATTAGACCAATATTTCTGCTTTCTGTTTTGTTTTCTTCCTTAGTGGTGGTGGTGTTTGGGACTCAGGGCTTCACACAGACTAAGCAAATGCTCTACCATGGCTTTATATAGCTCCAGCCTCCTGATGGCCTACCTTAGGATTTTATTTTTTGCCAAAATTTAATTTACTTTTATTACTTACCTTAGGATTTTAGATAGAGAAATTTGAAAAACTCATGTACCAGGACCCAGAGTTTGTGTTAACTGGAATTTAATGAATAATAGTTACTTGATATTTGATAAAAGTGTCTTTTAAGACTGTTTCAAGTAGTTACTACATTTTTTTTCTTTGCTTTTTCACTCAATGGGATGATAGAAAACTATTTTTAACATATTTTATTAGTGGAAATTCTCGTGCTTACCTTTAGAGAAGTGGAAATCCCTTCCTTCCTCCCTCCCTCTCTTTCTTCTTTCCTTCCTCCCTTTTTAAAGACTCAGTTTGTTAAATCTTTTCAGACAGCCAAACAACTCAGCCAACACTCAGAACCATCCATCACCAACCTTCTGCTTTATCCCCAGCCCTGTGTTTTTGATTTCTGTATTTTAATTATTTTAGGCAATGACTAGAGTAAGACTGGACTTCTTGGATCAACTGGCAAAATTTTGGGAACTTCAAGGATCTACGTTGAAGATCCCTGTGGTGGAGAGAAAAATCCTGGATTTGTATGCTTTAAGCAAGGTGAGGCCAATACAAGTTGAGCAGAACAGTTGACATACAGCTCAGTGGTAGTTAGTAGTGCTTAGTTTGTACCAGGTCCTCCCATGAGGAAATTGAACAGGGTTTTGTGTTTCATGAAATTAGGAGTTTTAAATACTCTTTTCTGTGTAATAGGTCTGACTGTCCTGGCATTTGTTTTTTAAACCAGGCTGCCCTCGAACTCAAAGATCTGCTAGCCTCTGCTTTCAGTGCTTGCATCAGAGAAGCATGAGCCAACATGCCCAGCAGATTTTTCAATATAGTCTAAAAAGTATTTTAATTTTAGCACTGCTAGGCAAGCACTTTGCTATTGAGCCATATCCCTGGGGTGTGTGTGTGTATTATTTACTTGATTTTTAAAAATCTTTATGTGGATTGGTGTGTTGTCTGCATGTGTGTCTGTGTACTGTATTGTACTGTCCATGGAAATCAGAAGAAAGTGTCAGATGCTGTATAGTTACAGATGTAGCTAGAGTTACAGATGGTTGTCAGACACCATGTGAGTGCTGGGCGTTTGAAACTAATAAAACGGAAAATTCAAAAATAATAATAATAATAATAATAATAATAATAATAATAATAATAATAAATGACAGCAACCACAGATTTTTACTGTGTTAGAAAACATGTAGCTCAGTGTGCTGTCCATACTTTAGTCCCAGCACTCGAGAGGCCGAAGCAGATGGGTCTCTCTGATTCTGGGCCAACCGAGGACTACATAGTGAGAGATCCTGTCTCAAAACAAACAAACAAAAAAGTGGGTCCCCTGGAAGAACAACTGTGCTTTTAACTGCTAAGCCATCTCTCTCCAGCCTCTTGTTTTTTGAAACAATCTTGGTGTGTCTATGGATACTTTATTTTTTATATGTGTGTATGGAGGCCAAGGCCTGGGGTTCACTGGTCATCTGTCTCCATGGATCTTCTGTCATCCACCAACCTGGGATTACAAGAACAGGCCACTGCATCTAGCTTTTTAAGTGGGTACTAGGGATTGACCTTAGTTCCTTATGTTTTTTGATAGCCATTTTAACAATGGAATCGTCTCTCCAGGTCCCACCATCACTACCATCCTCTTTTTTTGTTTGTTTGTTTTTTGGGGGTTTTAAGACAAGATTTTGCTTTATGTCCCTGGATACCCTGGACCGTGAGTGTTTCAATTACAGGATTGCATTTCAGATATCCTATATATCACATTTACATTACAGTTTATATAACAGTAGCAAAATTATAGTTATGAAGTAGCAGTGAAATAATCTTAGGGTTGGGGGTCACACAACATGAGGAACTGTATTAAAGGACTGCAGTATTAGGAAGGTTGAGAACCATTTCTTTGAGACAGAGTCTTGAAAATTAAGTTTTTTTTACTGAACTTAGTTTTTTCAACTAGGCTGGAAGCCAGCAAGCCCTAGCAATCCTCCTGTCTCTGCTTTCCACAGCATCAGGATTATAGGTACACATGAAAGCATTCCTAGTTTGTTACATGGGTGCCATTAGCAAACTTAGGTCCTCATGGTTGCATGGCAGTTGGTCATAATCACTGAGCTATCTCTAGACCCTAAAAGTTTCTTTTAAGAATTCTGTTTTGGTTTAGTGGTAGTGATGCTCCCCTTTAATTCCAGCACTTGGGATGCAAAGGCATATGGATCTCTGTGAGTTTGAGGACAGCCAGGGCTACACAGAGAAATCTTGTTTCAAAGAAAGGAGAGAAAAATAAAAAAAGAATTCTCTTTTGGCTGGGTGTAGTGGTCCATACTTTTAATCCTGTCACTTGGGAGGTAGAGGCAGATCTACCTCAATATGAGGCCAATTGCATAGTGAGATCCTGTCTTTTAAAAAAAAAAAATGAGAGAAGACCCCTCACACACACACTCACACTCATTCATGCACTCTTTTAACCAAGTACAGTACTGTACATATGTAAGCCCAGCATTCAAGAGGCTTAGGCAAGAGTATTGTTACAAATTCAAGGCCAGCCTGAGTTACCCTGGGTTCTTTACCAACCTTGGCTATAAAATAGTAAGACTGTTTCTGAAACAGACTGCAGAGATGGCTCAAAGGTAAAGAGTGCTTATTACTCTTGGAGAAGAGATGAGTTTGGTTCTGAGCACCTACAACTCTAGCTCCAAGGGATCTGATACCCTCTTCTGGACTCTGTAGGCACCTGCACTTGCATATACACACCCCCGCACCCCCCAGATACACATATACACATGACTAAAAAGCACTAAAATAAAATCTTGTAGGAACAACAACAAAAACAACCAAAAATTTCCAAACACTGTCATCAAAAGTTTAATTTAAATTTCCTGTGATTTTTTTTTTTTTTCCCTCCAATTAGCCATTACTGGTTTTAATTTGAGGTTAGATTGCAATTCTGTTTTGGAGGTAACCTAATCAGAATGCCAGTGTCACATTTGTCATCCATTTGGTTTAGCTATATCTTGAGAAATCTAATTCCTTTTGTTGGCAATAGATTTTTTAAAAAATATTTGGGGACGGGACTGAGTAATGGGCTTTTACAAAATAAATAAGACTTAAAATGAAAATGATTCTCTTTGTCCACACTCATTCTTGTTCCTCATGCTAGTTACTTGCAGTGCTTTTGGCTGTTACTGATTTTGGAATTTTATGTTTCCAAACAAAGGGTTTTATGGTACTTTTCCCCTTTGGTTTTATGTATTATATGTGAATTTTTTACTCTTGAGTTGTAGGTCTAAAAGATCTTTTTTATGCCTAATGAAATGGTTCACTGAGTAAAGTGTTTGCTGTGCCACTTCGTGACTTGACTTTGATCCCTGGAACCCAAGTAAAGGAAGGAAGGGAGAAAGAGAAAAAGAATAAACTCCACAAAGTTGTCCTCTGACCTTTATGTGAGTTCCGTGG
Source organism: Uromys caudimaculatus (assembly GCA_028551405.1). Taxonomy (NCBI): domain Eukaryota; kingdom Metazoa; phylum Chordata; class Mammalia; order Rodentia; family Muridae; genus Uromys; species Uromys caudimaculatus. The sequence continues at coordinate 25,676,378 of CM052700.1, read as the reverse complement.
TACACATACACCCCCTTAATATAAACACCCAATAAATAAAAAGATCTTTTTGTTTGGTTGTATTATGGTTTTTCCAGACAGGGTTTTTCTGTGTAGCCTTGGCTGTCCTGGAACTCCCTCTATAGACCAAACTGGCCTTAAACTAAGAGATTCATCTGCCTCTGCCTCTGCCTCTTCCTCCTGAGTGCTGCTGGGATTAAAAGCCATGTATAACATAAAAAGATCTTAAATTTAGAATTACTTATGTCTCTTAGATTAACTTCCTTTTTTCTCTCTCTCTCTCAGGGACAGGCACTCATGTATCTCTAGCTTGATGAGTAGCCAAGGATGATCTTGAAATTCTAATCTTCCTATCTCTACTGATATTGAGCCATCTTTCCAGCCCTTCGTTTTAGGGTTTTTGTTCGTTACATAAATATATTTATACCCAAACTAAATCTAATGTGACTCAAAACTACCTATGTATTCACTACATAGCAGAGGTTGACCTTGAACTCTGAGCCTCTTACCTGAGTAGTGGGATACACATAACTGGTATCCTCAAGGTTTGAGCATACACTATTCTGCACCCCACTCCCCGTGTGCATATAAATCTACATATGTATACACATACATGTATGTGAGTTTGTGTTCTGTATGTATATGCACCATGTGTGCAGGTGCCTGTGGAGTCCTAAAGAGGAGGGCATTGGATCCCTGCAACAGCTGGGATTAACCGGTGTTTGTGATTTTCCCAGTATGGGTGACCAAACTCAGGTCCTTTGCTAGAGGAACGAGATCTCTTTTTTGGTTTTTCGAGACAGGGTTTCTCTGTGTAGCCCTGGCTGTCCTGGAACTCACTCTGTAGATCAGGCTGGCCTTGAACTCAGAAATCCACCTGCCTCTGCCTCCCAAGTGCTGAGATCAAAGGTATGTGCTACCACTGCCCGGCAGGAACGAGCTCTTTTAACTACAGAAATGTGTCCAGCCATGCAGCTTGATTCAAAAATATTTTTTGTTTTTGGTTGGGTTGGTTTTTATGTTGTTGTTGTTGTTGTTTGTGTGGGGAGGGTTAGTTTTTTAGTTTACTGCATATTTTTTCATACTGCATAATGTACAAAGTATAAGTTTATTAAATGCTTGAATATCTTGAAAGTGGACCCAGTAACATTACATTTTAAGGTTTGATATTTGTTAAAATCATTGTCTCCATTCCTTTGTTTGTTAACAGTATCAGTTTAATAAAAGGAAATTTACATTTTAAGCCCAAAATAATGTTTATATTTACAGACAACATACAGGATGCTGAAATTTTACTTACCTGGTGAAACTATCTTAAAACATTAATTTTGTGTGTATGCATGTGCACGATCTCCGACATGAAGTGTTTGTGGAAGTTAGAGGACAACTTGTCGGAACTCGTTCTCCTATCATGTTGGTTCTAGGGATGGAACTCAGATCTTCAGAGCAACAGCCTACCTGAGGAACCATCTTCCTGGCCTGCTGTTTTTATTTTTAAAGTCAGATGTCATGTATCCCAGTCTGGCCTCCAACTTACTACGTAGCAGAAAATGACCTTGAATGTCAAGTCCTCCTGTCTCCACCTCCTGAGAGTTTGAATTACAGGTGTGCAGTACCACACCTAGGTTTTTTGGTGCTAGGGTCAAAATCAGTGCTTTCCTGCATACTAGGCAAGCACTCTACAGCTGCTCTGGAGGAAAAGCTTTAACTTTTGAGATTATACAAGTTAGGATGCTTGAAATTAATCTCTTTCCCTAAGGAATTCCTACTTTTTTTTTTTTTTTTTTTCTTTTCAGATTGTTGCCAGCAAAGGAGGTTTTGAAATAGTCACCAAAGAGAAGAAATGGTCTAAAGTGGGTAGCCGCTTGGGATATCTGCCAGGAAAGGGAACTGGGTCTCTTTTGAAGTCACACTATGAAAGGATTCTCTACCCATACGAGCTTTTCCAGTCTGGTGTCAGCCTTATGGTGAGATGCATCATAGTTCTTAGAATGGGAAATTTAACTTGCCAAGTATAAACTTCAAGTGATACTCATTGGAAGTGATATGCTTATGCATAGCAAAGTGGAATAGCCGTTTCTAGGCACCAAAATTTGAGAAGAAAAAGTTTAAAATTAGAACTATTTCTATTGATTTGCAGGGTAAACGATAATGGAAGTGAAGGGTGTCATCATATTTAATACGACTCTTTATGATTTCTGGAAAAAAGTTTTGGATTTTGGTCTGTTTTGAATTTTTGAGACAGGGACTCACTATGTAGACGAGATTGGCCTCCAGCTCATAGATACCTACCTGCTTTTGCCTCCTGAGTGCTATAATTAAAATTATGAGCTGCCACACCAAGCCCCAACCCCACTTCTTAATATTGGCTAAACCTTAAAGTAGGCATGTCAGAGGTTTCTGTTTTGAGTCTGAGCCTTAAATAGCTTCTTACTCTCACAGCTTTAACCAGTTATGAGTCTTGTATTATCCACCACACACTACAAAAAGAAACTTTTCTGATCAAAGCGGATGGCAGTACTAATATATGATCATAAATATTTAAAATCAATTTGACAGGTGTATCTTGACTATTTAGCAAAATAGCAGTAAATTTCTCACTAGGGACTATCAATTTTCCAGCCGTTAGCTTTTTGATTATGTGAATAGGTGACTTCCTTTCTGTGAAACAGACCTCAAATCCAAGAAGTGACTGGTTAGTTACCAACCACTGTGGCTGTTGTGCCACTCTTATACTAGTAGGCCCTTGTTTCCGGCAAATTGGTAATGCACCATTAGGGGTTAACTTAAACTTTTTTGTGTAATGGGTCAACTGGAATGTTCTTTTTTCTAACTGGCTGTCTTAGTTAGGTTCTACTGCTGTGAACAGACACCATGACCAAGGACAACATTCAATTGGGGCTGGCTTACAGAGTCAGAGGTTCAGTCCATTATTACCAAGGCAGGAACATGGCAGCATCTAGGCAGTTATTGTTGAGAAGGAGCTGAGAGTTCTACGTCTTCATGAGAAGACTGCTAGCAGAATACTGACTTCCAGGCAGCTAGGATGAGGGTCTTAAGCCTACCCTCATAGAGACACACTTAGTCCAGCAAGGTCACACCTCCTAATAGTGCCACTCCCTGGCCCCTAAAGGCTTGTTCAAACACATGAGTCTGTGGGGGCCATATCTAGCCAGAGCATAATATAAAAGGACTTTTAGTCCAACTTTAAAAGTCCCCATAATCTATAGCAATCTCAATACAGTTAAAAGTTCAAAGTCTCTTCTGAGATATATCTAATCACTTAACTGTAATCCCTGATGCAAGATAGGAAACCAGCTGGGCAAACTCCAAACTCTACATCTCCATGTCTGATGTCAAAGTGGTCTTCAGATCTCCAACTCCTTTTTCATCTTTGTTGACTACAACAAACTTCTTTTTCTGGGTTGGTTCCACTCCCTGTTAGCAGCATTCCTTAGCAGATATCCTGTGGCTCTGACATATTGCAAACACAGCTTCTTTATTCTCTCAGAAAACACTTCCCCGAAGATTTCACCTCAGTGATACTGGTCTCTTCTTAATCACTGCTAATTTCTTAGCTCCAGCTAACCAGCATCAGTTGTCCCAGTAGTTCCTTTTATTTTTCACTCTAAAGCCAGTGCCACTTGGCCGAAGCTGCCAAGTTCTGTTGCTTTCAGGAGCTGGAACATGGCTCCCTTGTTCTATTACATTATCACCAACTTTCTGTTTTCCAACTCCTTCACTGCCTAAGCTTGGCTGTCCTGGATCTTGCTCAGTAGATTGACCTTGAACTCAGAGATCTCCGTGCCTGTCTCCTGGGATTAAAGGTGTGTACCACCGTGACTGGATCTAAATTTAGCTGGGTAGGATCTTTTTAAAAAAATACTCATTTATTTTATTTATATGAGTACACTATAGCTGTCTTCAGACACACCAGAAGAGGGCATCAGATTCCATTACAGATGGTTGTGAGCCACCATGTGGTTGTTGGGAATTGAACTCAGGACCTCTGGAAGAGCAGTCAGTGCTCTTAACCAATGAGCCATCTTTCTAGCCCTATACATTGTTTTTTGTGTAGCTTTATTTTTTGAGACTATGTTTTGCTCTCTAGCTCAAAGAAATACAGTTATTGCAATTTCTAAGTTAAAAGAAACTATTTATTTATTTATTTTGAGAAACCGGTCTTACTGTTTAGCCCTGGCTAGCTTCTAACCACTAACTTGGATATCTCTGTGCTGCCCTCTTCTCCCAAAGTCAGCAGGCCTTTCTCCTTCCCTGCTTTTCCTTCCCTCTGTCCCTCCCATCCCTTTTTCTCTCTTTCTATTTTTTTCTTTTTCTTTTTTCCTAAATCTATTTTCTATTGAGACAAAGTGTTGTTATGTAGTTCCAGCAGGCCAGGACTCCATATGTAGACCAAGCCAGCTTTGAACACCAGTGATCGTAGGTGTGTGTGCCACTGTACCTGATTCTACCCCTTTCAGAAGACACTTTTTCCCACTGATTCATTTGTCACCTTTATTGACCAATAGTTGACCCTAAAACTATATGCTTATTTCTATATGGTTCTGTTGTCCCACAATAGTCCCTTCCTTATATGTGGTTTCATCCTCTCTCATTTCCGTTTACCTATTAACTATGGTATGAACATACTAAGTTCATACCACAAGTCCAGATTAAGTCCAGAAGTGCATAATCTATGTTTCACTTTATATTTCATTTTGAATAGTGTGATTAAATCTTGTTCCTTCTTGCCCTAGTAATAGATCATCTATTTATCTCTGCCTTCTAGGTAGTTAAGAGGCATCTTATTTATTCCATTTTCTGTTGGAATTATGGTACTTGTGTGTAAGCCATTTTTTTTTTTTAACTTGATAATGGCCCAAAAATGTGTAGTTGTCAGTTTAGACCAAAGAAAAACTCCAAATTTAGAGATAAATTTAGGTAAAAAGATGAAAGTACATTAACGAACTTTTCAGTGCTAGAGGCCACATTAATATAACTTCATTATGTTATTATAATCCTGTTTTTATAGTCAGTATATTTGTTTGGTTGTTTTTTTTCTGAGACAGGGTACTTCTGTGTAGCCCTGGCTGTCCTGGAACTTCCTCTGTAGACTAGGCTAGCCTTGAACTCAGAGATAACCTGTCTCTGCCACCACCATCCAGCTATAGTCAGCATCTTACTATGCCTAATTTACAAGTTGAAGTTTTGGGGTCACAGAAATGGTTAAGCAGCAGAAAGACTTGATGCTTTTGCAAAGGACCCCGCTTCAGTTCTTAGCCATCTACATGGCAGTTTACAACCATCTGAAACTCCAGTTTCTGGAGCTCTTTCTGACCTTCAAGGATACCAGATAATTATATGTATGCAAGCGAAACATTCAACACAGAATTTAAAAAAAAAAAATCATTGCAAGTTAAAGTTTATTCTAACTACAAATATACAGAAAAGGTATATAAGGTTCAGCACTATGCACAATTTTACACATCTAATGGGGAGCGTAGAACAAACGCCCCACAGATAGGAAGAACTACTCTACGTTTCTACCCTATCACAAGTACTACACTGTCTTTTTGTTTTTAAAGGTCTTTTATGTTTATGCATGTCTAGTTTGGGTTGTGAACCCACCCTTTAATGGCCAAGCCATCTCTCCAATCTCTCCAGTTTGTGTGTGTCTGTATGTGGGTATGTGCTAATGAGTGCAGGTGCCCACAGAGGTCAGAGGCATTTTCTCCTCCAGGAGCTGGAGTCATAGGCAGTTGAGAGCTGTCTGATGTGGGAGCCATCTCCAACCCCTACTGCATGATCTCCAGTATTGCTTTATAGTAAATTTTGAAACCTCATAGTATAAGTTCTCTAATTTGGTTCCTTTTCAATATTTTCAAACAGTTTGTATTTTTATATAAATTTTAGTGTTTGCTTTCAATTTCCATGAAAAGAAATCCTTCTGGGCATATTGAAAAATACAATCAAATTCCACTGGGAGCTTGGTTTGGTGGTGCATGCCTGTAATTCTAGAGGATCAGAGCTTCAGAACCATTCTCTGCTATATAGAGAGTTCCAGGCCAGTTCCAGTGTCTTATGGACCGCATAGGATACTCTGAGAACAAAGCAGAATTTGCTTTGTCAGGGATTGCTTTGAGCTTATAGATGACTGTGAGGTCAGGATTACCACCTGGATTCATGTGGTGTTTGGGACTTAACTGAAATTTGCTAATTTTTCACTGATTTTCAAACTTGTTTTATTAGTGAATTTTCTCTTTTTGTGTCCTTCTCTTTTAGGGTGTACAAATGCCTGATTTAGATCTTAAAGAAAAGGTTGAGGCTGAGGTTCTCAGCAATGACATCCAGCCTTCCCCAGATCGGGGAACAAGAATGAATATTCCACCAAAGAGAACAAGACGAGTTAAATCTCAGGTACCTGTCAGTGTCCATGGCCCATTTAAAATTTTAGTACGTTTGTATTTGTGTACATAACATAGTATGTATGTGGAGGTCAGAGGACAATTTTTGAAAGTCAGTTCTCGCCGGGCAGTGGTGGTGCACTCCTTTAATCCCAGCACTTGGGAGGCAGAGATAGGCGGATTTCTGAGTTTGAGGCCAGCCTGGTCTACAGAGTGAGTTCCAGGACAGCCAGGGCTACACAGAGAAACCCTGTCTCGAAAAACCAAAAAAAAAAAAAAAAAAAGAAAGAAAGAAAGAAAGAAAGTCAATTCTCTCCTCCTACCCTGGGATCCCAGGATACAACTTTGGCTGTCATGCTTGGTGGGAAGTGCCTTTACTTGGTGAGCCATCGTCAGTAACTCCTTGGGCCTACCCCCACCCCCACCCCACCCCTGTCCCCCGAGACATGGTTTTTCTGGCTGTTGTGGAACTCACTCTGTAGACCAGCCCATACTTGAACTTAGAAATATACCTGCCTCTGCCTCCTGAGTGCTGGGATTAAAGGTGTTTGCCACCACCACCTAGCTCCCATGGACTATTTTTAATAGAAGTTATCTGGGGTTTGGTTTTTTTTTAGAGACAGGATCTCATGAACTTAGTAATTTTGGGGAGTAGTTTTTTGTTTGTTTGTATATTCCTGAGTGTCCTGGAACTAGCTCTATAGACCATACTGGCCTCAAACTAAGAGATCTGCCTGCCTATGCCTCTCAGGCACTAAGATTAAAGGCCCGAGCCACCACTGCCCAGCTAAGACCCTATCTCTTAAAACTAATTGTATGATTCCAAGTAATAATCCTAATATTTTATTCATTTATTTATTTTTAGTCAGACTCTGGAGAAGTAAATAGAAACACAGAACTGAAGAAACTTCAGATTTTTGGAGCTGGACCCAAAGTTGTGGGCCTGGCAGTAGGAGCAAAAGATAAAGAAGGTAAAATCTGTTACTCATATAAAATGAAGTGGAATGACATGGTTGTTAAAAGGATCAAGTGATATATTTGTCAACTTGCTATCTGGTTCGTAGACAGACTGGCTTTTTTAATGGTAGAGATAGTAAATGTAAGGAACAAATATTACACTGTATTTTGACTTTTAGAGAATTGTCTGTTTTCCATGTCTAATATACAACATGGAAACTTCATTTAATGTCTAAAGGCTAGTTTAGTTTCACTAATGATTAAGTTATTTGTTGCCTGGTATACCGTCTTCTAAAAGTTATTACTTTTAAATAAAGAGATTCTTAGACTTTTAGTATGAAAACACACTGAGGAGAGGTTAGAACTTTAAAGTCTGAGCACTATTTTAATTTTTTAAATAGTTTGTCCTCTATATGTTGTGCCATTGAAATAATTTTTCTTTAAAGTGCCTAGGTTAGCACCATATTAGAAATTTCTGTGAGGAGAGTTCCTGATGCAAAAATCAGGGTGCACTGTTTTTATATGGCATGTTAATCTAACATGCATCTTAACCAGGAGTAAGCTGGGCCATTTGGGTATAATAATTTAGTGAACTATTTCAAGTCACACATTGCCCTGTGTTTATGAGATGAATAACTGATATAATGTGGATTACGGGCTGAACTGTAAGGGATCAGATAATATTGTTCCACTCTCAAGACTTTGCTAATGTCCAGGCCTGGTAATACAGTTTCCTGTAATTCCAACTACTCAGAAGGCTGAAACAGTATAGGTTTGAGACTTGCCTGGACTACACAGTATGTTTATGGCCAATCTGGGCAATTTGGAGAGACAAAATAGCATTAAAGATAGACTAAAGATAAAAGGCTAGATAGAGCCATAGCTCAGTGGTAGAATATTTACCTACATAAACAAAATCAATCTACTAACACAAAATAAAAAAGAACAGCATACAGTTAGTATAAAAAAAATTACCAGTACTTCAGACATTATAAGACCTAGGGTTTTTTTTGTGTTTTTTTTTTTAAAAAGAAAAAAACCCCTTCATCTTTTTGTTGTTTTGGTGGATTTCTTTTCTTTATTATTTTTGACAATCCTGTTTAGCCTCACAAGCCTGGAATTACAGATGTGAGCCATCATGCCTGGCTCTGTTTTTTTTTTTTTTTTTTTTTTTTTTTTTGTGACAAGGTCTCACTGTGTATCTGTGGCTGTCCTAGAACTTGCTATATAGACTAATCTGGCCTTAAACTAACGTAAATCTGCCTACCTTTGCCTCCTGGGTACTGTGCACAACCACTCCTGACCTTATGCCATTCTTACAATTATTGTGTTGCCTGACAATAATCTTAAAGAAAAAGCTATGACTAACTTGAGACCCCACTCTAAAGCATACATATACACAGTATGTAATAAGTATGGCATGCAGGTAGTCATTGAAAGTTTTAACTCTGTAGTTTTGTCTAGATTAGAATCCCAAATCTGCTATATACTGGCTATATGATCTTAAACAAGTTATCTGATTTTGAAATACCTTAGGTTCTTTATCTTCATCTGCCAACAGTACTAAGTCTATCTCATAGTGTAGTGAGACTTTATCTACTTTAATTAATTTTAAATAGTGTGTGTCCATAGTAAGTGCTCAACTTCAGTTTACTTTTATTATATAACTTTTTTTTCAAGATGAGGCCACCCGAAGACGAAAAGTTACCAACAGGTCAGATGCATTTAACATGCAAATGAGACAACGGAAAGGAACTCTCTCTGTTAACTTTGTAAGTACCTTGGGATTTGTCCGGCAGGAAAGGATTTATTTTTGTCTTGCTGTGTGTTGATATATAGTGTTCAGTTATCTTATTTGATTGAAAGACATGGTGAAAAATCTCAAGTTGCAGCTTTGGTTTATGTAATGTTAACTTTGCTTTGTCTTATGTACACTCCCCTAAATCATATGCCTGTGGGTAACTGAGTTAGAGAAGTGAATATAAATTTATGTATAGTTAGCCCTTTGTGTCTTCAGCTTCTCTCTCCATTGTTTTAATCAAATATAGATCAAAGACTTTTTAAAAATTGTTTCTGGAGCTGGAGAGGTGTTCAGTGGGTAAACACACTGGGCACTCTTCCAGAAGACCTGGGTTTGTCACCAAGCATAACCTGGCAGCTCACAACTATCTGTAATTACAGTAGCAGAGGATCTGATACCCTCTTCTGGCCTCTGGCTTCTTAGAGCACCAGGCATGTACATGGTACATAGCAAAAAACCAAGCAAAACCAGCAACAACAACAGAAAAATTCATATTTTTAAAATTATAATGATAAATTGCTTCTATACTGAGCAATGCAGAACTCTTTTCTTCTTTTGTTTTTTGTTGTTTTTTTTTTTTAAAAAAAACATGTGACAGGTTATGGCTACATAGGCCAGGCTGGCCTAGAACTTAGAGTGAAGCCTGAGTGGCCTTAGGTATGAGATGATTCTGGCTTAACCTCTTATGCTGAGAGTACAGGTGTGCATTGGCAAGCCCACCGTAAAATAACCCCTTTTCCTTGGCATTATTTACTAAACAATATATACTATTGGAATTTCTAAAGCATTTTCACAATGGTAGTATAAGTAATCTAGAGATGACTTACTCTGAGGGCTATGTATCAAAGATTAAGCAATTTTTTTAAAACCAGAAACATCTGGTTTTTTGTTTTGATTTGTTTTTTATATATTTATTTATTTAATAAATATCTTTTGAGTACACTGTTGCTGTCTTCAGACACACCAGAAGAGGGCATCGGATCACATTACAGATGGTTGTGAGCCATCATGTGGTTGCTAGGAATTGAACTCAGGACCTCTGGAAGAACAGTCAGTGCTCTTAACTGCTGAGCCATCTCTCCAGCCCAATATTAAGCTAATTTTTAAGGGATTTAATCACCTGTAGGTTTTGGTATCTACTAGGGTGGGTATGTGTGGTTGGATCCTGGACTAAACCCTGGCAAATTCTAAGGATTAAAAATTTTTATTTCATGTGCATTGGTGTTTTGCCTGCATGTATGTCTGTGTGAGGTGTTGGATTCCCTAGAAACTGGAGTTAGAGACAGTTGTGAGCTGTCGTGTGGGTGCTGGGAATTGAAACTGGATCCTCTGCTTTTAACCACAGTGCCATCTCTAGTCCCCTCTAAGGATTCTTAAAAGTCATTGAGATGGGGTATTCAATAGCAGTTTTTCAAAATTCATTCCGTAGTATAGTATTTGTATGTGGAATGAGTGATGTTTTTGAAGTATAAGTTTACTTCTCCATTTCTCTAGATTATACTGTTTCTTTATTCTGACACCTTTTTATATTTTTGTTAATTTGCCTGTAGACGTTTTGGGGAGAATTGTTTGAAATAGATTTCTTTAGGATTAAGCTATTTAATTTTTAGTGTACATTGTTTTATTTGTTTTATGGAGTGGTTCATGGAAAAAATACAATATACTATAGAAAATATTTTTATTTATCTTCATAGGTTGATCTCTATGTTTGCATGTTTTGTGGTCGAGGAAATAATGAGGATAAACTGCTTTTGTGTGATGGGTGCGATGACAGCTATCATACATTTTGTCTACTTCCACCACTACCTGATGTGCCCAAAGGAGACTGGAGGTGTCCTAAATGTGTTGCTGAGGTACAAACTTAACCTTATGGATCCATTTCAAACTAATGACAGTAATCCATGCGTGTAATATAAAAACCTTTCCAAAAGCTCATTATGGTCTCTTGTTTATAGTTGTTGAAAAATCTCCAGGACTTTAAAGAGAGCTATTTTGAATGGATGTATAACAACTGTATTTTCGGCAGCTTGTCTTAACTTTTTTCCTTCTCTGACTATTGGTTAGATAATTTTACTGTTTTAGTTGTATGAAACTTTCAAAATTTTTAAGTTATTTCATTATATAAATGGCAACAGTTTAAAATAAAATGTGAATAGAACTAAGCAAAAATGTAGAAAACATTTTAAGGAGCTAGAGATGCTCATCAGTTAAGAGTTCTCGCTACTTTTCTTGAGGACTCTGGTTTGATCCCCAGCAACCACATGGTAGCTCATCACCATCTATAACTCCTAATTTCAGAAAATTCTACACCCTTTTCTGTCTTACCTGGGTACTAGGCTTGTACTTGATATACAGATGGTAAGCGTTTTTAAATTAAATTACAAAGAACCACCAGTTGGTGCTGATGCACACCTTTAATCCTAGCACTTGGAAGGCAAAGATAGGCAGATCTGAGTTTGAGGCCATCTTGGTCTACATTGTGAGTTTCAGGACAGCCAATGCTATACGGAAAAACCCTGTCTCGGGGAGGGGGGAATTACAAAGTACCAAAGCTCTTGGTTTACTTGAAATTATTAATATTTTAGATGGTAGTTATTTTCTAAACTTGAAACAGTGATTAGCATTACATTTAAGTAGTCTCTGACATAATAACCACTTTCAGAATACCACCAATTCTCAAAATCAAGGACTAGCAAATACTTATAAACTGATTATGAAAATCTTTGTGTTTTTGTTTACAAAACAAGTATCAAATACAGAATCTCTTGAAATTACATTACTAACCCCAGATTACTGAAATAAGACTCAGCTTCTGTGACAGCATGTATAGGATCTTTTTATTCATAAAGCTTTTGTACATAGATTGGCTTTTGGAAACATCATTTTGAGAAACAGGACTTTTTCACTTTTTCCTTTGTTTGACAAGGTCTTATGCCGTATCCCAGTCTGGTCTTGAACTCAAAGTAACCCTCTTTCCTCAGCCTCCCTATTTATATCGTTAGAATAAAAATTAAGATAGGTTATAGATGTTGTCATGTGGGGGGAGTTTGCCTGCATTTATATCTTTGTGTCGCATGCATGGTTGATGTCTGTGGAGAAGAAGGCATCACATCCAGTATAGTTACTTTTCTATTGCTGTGATAAAACATTATGGCAAAGGGAGTTTGTAGAAGAAAGTTTACTTAGACTTATAAGTAAACTTATAAGTTCCAGACAGATAAGAGTCTGTCATGGCAGAGAGATACACAATAAAGCAGCAGGCACAGCCACAGGAGCAGAAAGCTTGAGTAGTCATACATTGAACCATAGCTTCAAGAAAACAGACTGAACTAAAACAAAACAAGTGATTAAACTCCAAAAGCCTACCTCCAGTGACACATTTCCTCCAAGAAATCCACACTTCCTAAGCCTCCCCAAATAGCCCCACAAACTGGGGACCAAGCATTCAAATGTCTGCGAATATGGGGACATTTCTCATTTAGACCATCACAGATCCCCTAGAACTGGAGTTATAAATGATTGTGAGCCACCATATGGGTTTTAGGGAATAAGCCCAGGTCTTCTCAAAGAACACCTAGTGCTCTTAACTACTGAGCCATCTCTCCAGCCCCTGTGAATGATTGTTAAAGTCAGAATTAGACATGAAGCTCTAAAATTTGAGATGTATCCATGTATTATAAATAAACAGATGCTGGTTTTTAGCTTGCACAAACGTGGCTTGCTTATTTACTTGCTTACTTTTATTTTTAATTTTTCTTTTTCCTTCTTTATTCTGTCTCCTTCTTTTTCCTTAATAAGATCTTCTAGGTAGCTGGGGCTGAGCTGGAACTTAGGATCCTTTTCTTCCTCTTACCTGAGTGCCGCAATTACAGACGTGCCAAAATGTCTGGCCTTACTGAAAGATGATGATGCTAGGAAATGCCTCATCTGTGTATTTATCTTAACAAAATGTCATGATCTCTGAAGGTTTGGGATATCTAGATGCAGTCAGAGGCTTTTATAGCTTTTTAATTTACTACTCTTTAAAAAAGACTTAGAGATACTTGAGTTTCTGGTGACTGGTAGTGTGAAGAAACCATTCTAGCCTAACAGTCCAGTGGATGTCCTATAACACAAGCCTTTCTTTCCTCTGAGTATTTATCTACTTCATGGGTGCTAAGAATGGTAGCATTCTAGTTAATATTCCTTTTGAGATTTGTTTTGGTAGCAGAACATTACCTTAAAAGAGTGAACATTCAATTAAGATTTTAGTTTCAAGTAACTAATCTGTTGCAAATAACTGATACATGTTTTGCTGTGTAAGGGTGATTAGATTTGTTTCAGCTAAAGAAATAATCAAGAAGCCGGGTAGTGGTGGCGCACACCTTTAATCCCAGCACTGGGGAGGCAGAGGCAGGCGAATTTCTGAGTTCGAGGCCAGCCTGGTCTACAGAGTGAGTTCCAGGACAGCCGGGGATACACAGAGAAACTCCGTCTCGAAAAACAAAACAAGACAAAAAAAATTGATCAAGAAAAGCTATAGTTAAGATACTTATTTGCTGTATGTCTGGATATCAGTTTAGGGCTTAAGAGCTTATTCCACTGAGTTACCATCCATATCTCTTAGTATTTGTGGGTTTTAATGCTTTCTTTTTCACTTTCAGTGAGTTTACCTCAGGCATCTTTTCCCCCCACAGGAATGTAACAAACCTCGAGAAGCCTTTGGATTTGAGCAAGCTATAAGAGAATATACACTTCAAAGCTTTGGAGAAATGGCAGATAATTTTAAGTCTGATTATTTCAATATGCCAGTCCATGTGAGTAGCTATCATTTAGCTTGGTTTAGAGAGAAACAAAGATTTTTTTTTTTTTTCTGTCAAGTTTTTGTTGAAATCGGGAACAATATGAAAAAGGTTAGAGAATACCAAATCTTAAAATTAGAGACCTAATAATCTGTCTTGTTAATTTCACTCTTTTTTGTTTTGTTTTTTTGTTGTTGTTTTTGAAATGAGGTCTCACTGTGTAGCATTGGCTGCCTTGGAACTTGTAGAGATCCTCTGCCTCCTAGTGCTGGGATCAAAGATATGTACCACACAATTCATATGGAAAGCATTTTGATGTTTAAATTTTAGTTATCTTTAGCTTTTCCCTATTCTCAGTGGAGAGATAGTAGGAGTTAATTCTGCTCTAGGAAATGGAGTGGTTTGTTTATTTTTATCATGTTTTTATTCACTTGGTCTGTATATTATATTTTAGGGAATTGTAGTTACAATGAGTTAATCATCATATTTGGTTTTATTATAGATGGTTCCTACAGAGCTAGTAGAAAAGGAATTCTGGCGGCTAGTAAGTAGTATTGAAGAAGATGTTATTGTAGAGTATGGAGCTGATATCTCTTCAAAAGATTTTGGAAGCGGATTTCCCATAAAGGACGGTCAGAGAAAGATGTTGCCAGAAGAAGAGGTGTGGATCCTGTTATGTAAACTTCTTACTCTGAAGCTGATGTTCATTTTCATAGAAAACTTTCTTTCTCTAATCCTAAGGGACCTTGCCAGTGTCAAATATGAAATATTGTATAGAAACTTAGAAAAGAAAAAAAGCACAAAGCATAGTAATAAATCTCCCACTCTACCTTCATGTTTAGTTATCAAAGTTTGGTTTGTTTTCTTTGTTTCTCTTTTTTTTTTTTTTTTTTTTTTTTTTTGAGACGGTGTCTCTATTAACTCCTGGCTGTCCTGGATCTTCTGTACACTGGCAGTGAACTCACAGAGACTTGCCTGCCTCTACCTTCCCAGTCCTGGTATTAAAGGCATGCACTACCATACCCAGCCAGTTACCAACTTTCTGATACAGGTTTTGTTCCTCTAGTCTATCTAGTCAGTGTTTCCTCTGGAAATTGTTAATCTTAATTTTTATCCAGTTTTTCCTGATGTATTTCTGGTGAAGGGAGGTTGTATAATGGTTCTGTGTTATACCAACTTAAAGTAGTACTGTAAATTCAGAGTTATATATCTTATCGATGTCTAGCACTTTGCTCTCTCTCTCTATGTACTGTAATAATCATTCTGTGAAGTTACGCTGCTGGGGGTACAGTAGAAATATAGAAATATCACAAAAGTAGGGTGTACATTTTTACTATAACTTTGCTCATGTGTTTCAGTGTAAACTAGAAATACTTGAAATAAAGGGAAATGTCAGTAGAGCCTAGAAAAGTTTAGATATTTAGATACCAAATATTTAGATTAGCTGTAGGTACATAGATTAGTAGATTAGATGTAGATTAGCTGTGGGTTGCAAAATTCTGTTAAGATTTTTGTTTAGTACTTGTAAGCTCTGGTTTTTTTGTTTGATTGTTTAACTTTTTTTTTTTCTTTTATAGGAATATGCACTTTCTGGTTGGAATTTGAATAACATGCCTGTTCTGGAGCAGTCTGTTCTTGCACATATTAATGTAGACATTTCTGGTATGAAGGTGCCATGGCTCTATGTGGGGATGTGCTTTTCTTCTTTTTGCTGGCATATTGAAGATCACTGGAGTTATTCTATTAACTACTTGCATTGGTATGTCCGGTCTTGTTACAGCATATATACTTAGTGAATTTGGCTTTGGGGGTGTGGGGCGGGGAGTGGTATTAGGAATTAAATCCAGGGACTCATGTTGAAGTTAGGCCCTGTTCTACCTCCCAGTCCCACGCTCCCAGAAGTTAGATTCAGACTCAAAACACACTTACAAATAGCTTGGTCATATAGCTAGACCATAACCCAGCTATTTTAACCCACATTCTGCCATGTATCTGGTTACCTGTGCATCCATCTCCTCACAGCTTCCTGGGTGGATCTCCATGCACCTGGCCCTATCCCAGAATTCTTTCTTCTTCTGGATGTCCCACCTTCCATTTCCTGCCTAAGCCATAGGCCATAGGCTTTTTAATTGACAGGTGATGCATCTATACAATATACAAAATATTCTCTGTACACTCATATATGCCAAGTACTTGGAACTACTAATGAGCTCTACCCTCAGCCCTTCTTTTTTCTTTTTGGCCATTGTTAAATTTTTTTATTATTATTATATTATGTTATGTTATGTTATATTATATTATATTATATTATATTATACTATACTATATTATATTATTTTATTTATTTATTTATTTCAAACTTGTGTGTAAGCTTACCTTGAGCTGCTGGATCTTCTGACTCTACTACTTCCAGAGTGCTAGGATTATAGGCATGTATCACCATATTAGGCCTGGTCTTTTACTTTTAAGATGTAATAATATTAGCTGATGTTTTAGGGGAGAAGTGACTTCAAAAGTATTTTTTACATAAAAGCAAAATAGTATACTGAGGCGGGGAGGTGAGTTGTCTTAGACTACCTACTCTTTGGAAGTATGTGTAATTACCAGAACCTAGAGCCTTTTTGTGGGGAGGGATTGAGTTATTTTTTATTTTATGTGTATGGGTGTTCTGCCTGCATGTATATCTATGAACCACATGTGTGCTATGCCACAAGGCCAGAAGAGAATACTGGAACTTCTGGAACTAGAGTTACAGACAGTTTTGAGGTGCCACATAGGTTCAGGAACCCAAATACTTTGAAAGAGCAGCCAATTTTCTTAACCACTGAATTAATTATCTTTCCAGCCCTCAAGTTTTTGAATTAAATGTTGCTTGTGTAGTATATGAGAAAATAATTAATGATGACTTGTTATGTATATTAGGGATTAAAAGACCTTGTTCCTGTGTTCAGTGTTAGCACTGAAGTTCTGATATATATTTTTAAATTATTTATATTTTATTTTATGTGTATATGTGTGTATATCTGAGTGTATGTGTGAGCCTTTGAAGGTCAAGAGACAGCATCAGATCATCTGGAACTAGAGTTTTGGGTGTTTGTGAGCTGCCATGGGGTGCTAGTAACTGAACTTGGGTTCTCTGAAAAAGGAGCAAGTGATCATAGTCACCAAGCCATCTCCATTCTCCCACTTTTGAAATATCGTGACAGGTGAAATGGGATATTTAAACTTGATAACTGAAAGATTTGATTTGGTATTTGAAACTTAAAGCTTTTTTTTATTTTTGTAACATTTCCTCTAAAAGTGCCTAAGATATATATGCAGTAAATTCAGTAAATGAATTTACTGAATTTTTTTTTTTTTTGTCTTGTCTTTCACTTAAAGATTTTCATTCATTTAGTCAGTTACTTACTTACCTGGCTGCCTTTCTTATCTTCATTTTAAATACTAGTTACGAGTAAGTAGGGGCTGGAGAGATGCTCAGTGGTTAAGAGCACCGACTGTTCTTCCAGAGGTCCTGAGTTCAATTTCTAGCAACCACATGGTGACTCAAAACCATCTGTAATAGGATCTGATGCTGTGTCTGAAGAGAGCAATGGTGTATTCATATACATAAAATAAATAAATCTTTTTTTAAAAAAAAAAAAAGGTAAGCCGGGCAGTGGTGGTGCACGCCTTTAATCCCAGCACTTGGGAGACAGAGGCAGGTGGAGTTCTCAGTTTGAGGCCAGCCTGGTCTACAGAGTGAGTTCCAGGACAGCCAGGGCTATACAGAGAAACCCTGTCTCAAAAAACCAAAAAAAAAAAAAAAAAAAAAAAAAAAAAAGGTAAGTAAAATTGAAAATTTACTACCTCAGTTGGAGTAGCCATATTTCAAGTGCTTTATGATTATATATGATTAGGAGCTATTTGATTTACCAACACAAACAAAAGAATACTTTTTAAAATACTATGTGTTTAAAGATTTATGCAATTTTATGTGTATGTACGTGAGTGTGTGTGTGTGTGTGTATGCGCACGCGTGCATGTGTGCATGCACACATCACATGAGTACAGGTGCTTCTAAAGACCAGAAGATGGCATTGGATTCCCTGGAACTGGATTTATAAACAGTTGTAAGATGCCTTAGATAGGTGATAAGAACTGAACCTGGGTATTCTTGCAGGAGCAGCAAATTCTTTTAACTGCCGAGCCATCTCTCTAGCCCCAAAAATTATTATAGTAAATTCTATAGGGAATGGAATAGCTCTTATCTATAGTCTTCTGAATTATGAGAATTATGAAAATGCAACTATTTTTTAAATAGCTTGATTAATTAAATTCATTTCTATCTTAGGGGTTTTATTACTGTGATAAAACACCGTAATCAAAAGCAACTTGGTGAGGAAAAGATTTATTTTAGTTTACAGCTTGTAGTCAGTCATTCAGGGAAGTTAGGGCAGAAACCTAGAGGTAGGAACTGACTCAGAGGTCATAGAGGAGTAAAGTACTTGTTACTGGATTGCTCCTCATGGCTTGTTAACCTGCTTTCTTACAGAACGTAAGACCTCCAGCCTAGGGTTAGTACCACCCATGGTGTATTGGGCCCTCCTACATTAATATCAGTCAAGAAAATGTACCACAAGCTTGTCACTGTTCAGTCTGGTGGAGGCATTTTCCTAGTTTAGTTTCCCTCTTCACAAATGACTCTAGCTTGTGTCAGGTTTACATACAAATAGCCAGCACTATTTCCTAGTATTCTAAATGAACTCTTTAATTCATTAAAATATAACAGATTAATGATCAGCCTAGTTTTTGGTCCTTTTTGTAAACAACCATATTTAAAGTGTGAGTAGTTTGTAGTATTAGGTTGTTTGCATGAATAGGAAAATTGAGCTGAATGAGGTTATTTATATGTATTCTGGAGATCATTGACTCTTTACTTTGATCATTTGATCGTAATAGGAAAGACTCCTATTCTGAGAATCGAGAGAGTTGTGTCCATATCCTTTTGAACACTGATTTTCATGTAATCTATTTTCTGTTCAAAAGGTACTTTACTGATCCCCTATTTAAGTACTTTGGGTTATTTTCCCAGTGGCAGTGAGTGTATCTTATCTGTCCATATATCCTTGCCTTATTTACCATATTAATAGTATCATTGATAATGGGATGGTTGCTAGGTTTCTGGGCATATAACCTATGGCCAGGAATATGGCTTGGTTTATTATAATTGAGTGGATTTTGAATGAAAAGACCCTGGCTTTTTTGGTACCATGTTCTACCTAGCTAAACAGTTATTTCTTTTGCTAGGGGCGAGCCAAAGACATGGTATGGTGTACCATCTCATGCTGCAGAACAACTGGAGGAGGTGATGAGGGAGCTGGCCCCTGAGTTATTTGAATCACAGCCTGATCTCCTACATCAGTTAGTAACCATCATGAACCCAAATGTGCTCATGGAGCATGGTGTGCCTGTGAGTCTTCTTGTGTCTTCCTTAAGCATTTTAAAAGATTTTCTAGCTTTTAATTAGGTTTCTTGTTTTGGGGGAGGGGAGTTACGAAAGGCCCTATAGTATAGCCATTTTAGAATTTATACTTTGAATAGAACTTTAATATGTTTAATAAGGAATGCTTAAAGTATGAGTCATATTTTATGTCTTACAGCTACCTATTTGAATAGCCTTCTATTCTTCAATAAAAACTGTTAATTTTATTTTCTTTTTAAACTTTTGTTATTTCCGGTTTTGTTTGTTTTTGTTTTTTTAGATAATTACTTGGTAACTCTTCTGTGGTCTATACACCAAGCTGGACTGGATTCAAATACATAGAGATCTACCTTCTTCTGCCCCCTAAATGCTGGCATTAAAAGTGTATACCACCATGCCCAACTCTTTCTGACTTTAAGAATATTTTTTTCAAAATATCTTTTCACATTTTAAAATACACTTTTGATTTTATTATTAAGATATTCAATTTCACCAGGCAGTGGTGGCACAAGCTGTTAATATCAGCACTTGAAAAGCAGAGGCAGCTGATCTCTGCTCTCAAACTCTGTCACAAAAAAATCAAAAATATATAAATATTTGATTTCACACATTACTTAAATGTGTGAAATATATTTTCCAAATGTTTGGGCTTTTAAAATTTTTTTTTAAGATTTATTTAATGTGTATGAATGTTTTGCCTGCAAGTATGTATGTACACCATGTATATGCCTGGTATCTGAGGAAATCAGAAGAGGGCTTTTGATCCCTTGGAACTAGAGATGAGGATAGTTGTGAACTACCGTGTGGGTGCTGGGAATCAAACCTGGGTCCTGTGCAGGCAGTAAGTGCTCTTAATAGATGAGCTATTTCACCAGTTAATTTTATGTGTATGAGTGTTTTTGCTTGTGTGTGTGTGTGTGTGTGTGTGTGTGTGTGTGTGTGTGTGTGTGTGTGTGTGTGTGTGTTATATGCATTTTTGGTGCCTTCAGAGGCGAAAAGGAGACAGACTGGATTCCCAGGAATAGGCATTATAGCTTTTTAGCTGCCATGTGAGTGATGGAAACTGACCTAGGTTCTCTAGAAGAGAAATAAGTGCTCTTAACTGCTAAGCCATCTCTCTAGCTCTCTTTTAAAACTTTTTTCGTAATTGCATTTTCTTATTTTGTGTTTTTGGTTGTGAGCCCAGCCTTTGCCCTGTTGTGCCATGGTGCATGTGTTGTAGTTTAGAGAACAACTTGTAGGATTCAGTTCTCTAATTATACCATGTGGATCCTGGAGATTGAATTCAGGTCATCAGGCATGGTAGTGTTGTGGTCTGACTGCCCCAGAATAGCAGTAGCCATTTTGTTCCATGCCTGCCAGCTATTTCATACTGTTGCTGTAACAGGCCTGTCAGTTATTGACATAAGAGAAGTGACTTGGCTCAAGGTCATGCTGACCACATATCCTATTTTGTTCTGTACGTTCTGAATGTTCTATATAAAGTTTGCTAATCTTAAGAAATTCCACAAAGCTTTATGTAGGATCCATCAAATCAAAGATCAATATGAACTGTTATGTCTAAAAGGACTTGAGTCAGAGCTGACCACTGGGCAGCCCTTCCTGTACCTACATATAAGCTCACTGTGGTTTTTGTGGCTGACACTGAAAAATACTACTGATAAGCCAAAAAGTTATGATTATAATACTCATGCTCTCTTATCTCAGTGTTCTGAAATTCCCCTGTTCTCATTCATCCCCCCCTTACCTTACTCAGGACCAATCAGCTCAAAGGTCAGCTGAGAATACTTTGCCTAGGAAGCCAACTGCTCCCCTCTTTGCCCTTTAAACTTTTAAACCTGTTTTTTTCATATAAAAAGCCTACCCTGAGAGCAGACTAGTACTGCCAATAGGTTTCCCGGTCCTTTTTGCAGGCCTAACTGTTCAGTTAAGGTGTGTGTTCAATAAACTATTCTTGCTTAGCTGAGATCAGTGTTAATGTGGTTTGAGTGGCGATTCCTGAACGCCAGCGGTAGCAAGAGCCTGTACCCACTGAACTATCTTAGTGACTCCCAGGGCTAATGTTCTGTATTCTCCCTACTCAACTAGAATAATCAAGTTCTTAGAATGATAGCTGTTCTAGTTTCATTCTGTTGCTGTAATAAAACAACTTAAGGAACAGTTTATTTCAGATTAGATCATGCATAGTCCGTCACTGAAGAAAATCAAGGCAGGAAGTGGAAGAGAGGCCTGCATGACTGTTCCAAACACAGCATTACCTATGGCCAAAGAACTCAAAGCTAAAAGATACTGTAGAAACCATAGAAGATGCCGATTGCTGGCTAAGACGGGCAGATGCTTAGCTGTCTTTTTAATATAGTGCAGTACCATCCGCCCAGGGAATGGTACCACCACATGATGGAGCTGGGGTGGTGGTACACTGGTAAGCCTACATTGATCAAGATAGTTCTCTTACACAGGCCAGTCTAATCTAGGAAAGTTTTTAATTGATGCACTCCTCTCAGGTGAGTTTAGGCTATGCCAAGTTAACCTTTAAAGCTAATGGGGTAGTTTTTTCCCCCATAATTAAAAAACATTTTAAAGCTGGATGTGGTAGTGCCTGCCTGTCAGGGAGTTAGGGTGTTCATTTCTAGGGGATTTCACTTTCTTTTTTTATCTTTTGTATTTATTTTTATTGGAGATAAGGTCTTAACTATGTGGCTCTAAACTCACTATATTGATAAGATGATCTCAAACTCACAAATGCCTACCTGCTCCTTCTTCCTGAGTGCTGGAATCAAAGGCATATCCCACCACATTTCCGTTTTTAATATAGAAGATAATGACATAAAAATGTACTGTGGAATCACCACTTAGCTCAGATATTGGTGATTTGTTTTCTTCTTTTAAGAGTGTTGTTATTTTGTCTTAGGTAGCTGCTGGCCTTGAATTTGCTATATATGTTTGCTACATACAATTTAACATTCATTACAACTTTTTGCTTTTGTTTGTTTTTTGTTTGTTTGAGCTGCTGAGGCTGGAACTCAAGGCCTTGTACACTTAATACAATTACTTTACCACTAAGCTATATTCCCTCAGGGCTTATTTGTTTTGTCCAGGTTTGGCACTGAACTTGTGATGCTCCTGTTTCTGCCTCTCGGGTTCTGTGTTTACAAGTATGTGCTACTACATTCACTTCACATAATGGTAATACTAAGGTAGATAAGATAATTTATATTACCTTTGTCTTTAAAAGGTGGATTTATACGAGGACTGAGAGGGTTAAGGTTAAACCTACTTGAAACATTTGTTGTCACTGTCTTGAAATATCTTCCATGTTTACATGCTAATTCTGTTTGAATTAAAAATGGACGTGTATCAAGATACATTTTCAGCATATAGTTTTGAAGGTTGTAATTGAAACACCTAAGGCATGATGGTGCACACCTTTAATCCCAGCACTCAGGAGGCAGAGGCTGGTGGATCTCTGAATTTGAGGCCAGCCTGGTCTACAGATCGAGTTCCAGGACAGCCAGGACTCTTACATACACAGAGAAAGTGTCTTGAAAAACCAAAATAATAAAATAAAAAACTGGTTTTAAAATTAATTTAAAAAGCATTCATAATATTATCACAAAACAAAGTTTTATTTGGGAAAACTAGGTGATATCTCAGGACATTAACTGATCAATTTACTTCTAAATATTATCAAATGATTATAGGAAATTTATTTAATCTTTTATTTTTATTTACAACACAGGAACAAAACTCAATTTTTCTTAGTTTTTAAAGAAAAAAAATTTATTTATTTATTTATTTTTTTTTTTTTTATTTTTTTAAATAAACCGGGGTTCTCATTTAGCTCAAGCTTGTAGCAGTGAATGATCTTGAGCTCCTGACCCTTCTGTTTCTACTTCCCAAGTGCTAGGTTTACAGACATTCGTCATTACTTGTAAGAATTTTAACTTAGGAAGTGAGTGCAGTTTTCTTTTTGAGAGTTAATTTTGGCTGCTAACTCTTGTCATATATTATAACATTTTAAGAAAGCAGAGTTGCCAGGCGGTGATGGCAGAAGTCTTTTAAGCCCAGCACTCAGAAGCAGAGACAGGTGGATCTCTTGAGTTTGAGACCAGCCTGATCTACAAAGTGTTCAGGGACAGCCAGGGCTACACAGAGAAACCCTGTCTCGGAAAACAAAGGGAGGAAGCAAGCAGAGTTCTAGCTGTTTCTTAAATCCTTTATTATTTCTGATATTTATAAGGTACTGTTGTTATTTTCAATTTTAGAAAATGTTTTTTAAATAATCTCAGTCAGCCTGTCTCCTTTTTCCCCCCATTCTAATCTCTTCCTAACTTGCATCTAGGTGTACAGGACAAACCAGTGTGCTGGAGAGTTTGTGGTGACGTTTCCTCGTGCCTACCACTCTGGATTTAACCAGGGGTACAACTTTGCCGAAGCGGTGAACTTCTGTACTGCTGACTGGGTCTGTTCTATAGCACGTGGCTGTTGTACGTCTACTAACACCCCTATAAAATACAGTATTTTACTTAGCTGGGTTTTGGGTAGAGCCCATGAATATTTCAGGGTATATTGGAGTAGCTATTGTAATTTAGAATTTTCATTGCATTCCTTACTCATTATTTTCCCTGTTATGTTGCAATTAAATGGGTAGTTACTTATTTGTCTTTTCCTAAGGGAAAGATGTGTTTCCTCTAGTCTTCATTTTCTCTGAGCTCTTTTAGATATTAAAATGTATAAATGATGGGACTGGAGGGATGGCTCAGTGGATGAGAGCAGTGGCTGCTCTTCCAGAGGACCCAGGTTCAATTCCCAGCACCCACACAGCAGCTCACAACTCCAGTTCCAGGGAATCTGTCACCTTCACATAGACATATGCAGGCAAGATACCCAGTGCTCATAAAATAAAAATAAAGAAATCTTTTAAAACCATGTATAAATGTAACACAACAGTTGCTCTATCAAAACACAATTAGTTGTGGCTACATGATGTTCATTGAGAAACAACTGGCAAAGACTGAATGAATACTTAATACACACTGACTTTATTTTCCACCCTCAGTAATGCTGGGTCTTTGGCCTTTTAACACTTTTGGTGTAGGAACACTCTAGAAAAAAAACTAATCTTACATTTTCTGTGGATAATTTAATTTGTTACATTTCATGACTAGTCAGTCATACAAAGAATATACAATAAAAAATGGATAGTATTTTGTATTTGGCATGGAACCTTGCTGTGTTTCATAGCTTGCCCTCGAACTAGGCTTACAACAATGAGCTGTCTTGTTTTAGTCCAGTATTTTAAAACTTCTTCCATATTTGGCTGTGGAAACACATAGTACAGTGTAATTAAAACTCAGTTAAGGGTTTGCTTTGGGCCTGAGCTCTTTTGAAAAATAACATTAATTAGGATTTACACGATACTGACTAGATACAGGGCAGGATACAGGATGATTCAGGTAAGAGTTGGAGATAATCTTTAATGTCTTTAACATGATCAATAATAAGAATTTTCATCCATCCATCCATCTATCTATCTGAGACAAGGTCTTACTATGCATCCCTAACTGGTCTAGAACTCATGTAGACTAGGCTGGCCTCAAACTCACAAAGATCCACCTGTGTCTGTCTCCTGAGTGCTGGCTACCATACCCAGCTAATGCTATTTGACCTTGAGAATCTCTCAATTTTAGTCGTCTTAAGATTTTTGAATTTTGTTGGGTTTTGTCTACATTTATTTAGTGTGTGTGCTGCAGCATGCATGTGGAAATCAGGAGACAACTGGTAGGAGCTGGTTCTTCTACCACGTGGGTCCCAGGGATTGAATTCAGATTATCAAATTTGGCAGCAAAGTGCCTTTACCTGCTGAACCATCTCATCGGCCTAAAGGCCTAAGTTTTTCTTACCTTGTGTGTCAAGAGACTAATAGCTTGACTTACCCAACCTTAAACAACTTAAATGATATAGTTGAGAGTTGTTGGTTCTTTTACGGTTATGGTTGTGATATGAATAAAAACTTAACAGCTTTTATAAGTTGCAGTGACTATCAGTTCTGGCTTCCTCACATGTTAAAATAATTAAGGACTGCAAAAAAAACCAAAAACAAAAACAATCTGGTGGTTCAACTTTTTATTGTAGCTATGTAAGAAATGCTTAAAGAGTTAATGTTTAAGAATAAAATTTAAGTGAGGCCTGGTGGCTCATCCTAGCATTTGGTAGGTTGAGGCACAAGGATTGCTGTGAGTTTGAGGTCAGACTGGGCTACGGTGTAAGAAAGACCCTGTGTCAGAATCCCTGAAGGGGTATAGGGTAAGATACAAAAGAGTTGTATGCCATTAATGGACAGTTATAGCCACAAGTTCAAAATATGTTTTCTTGGATTCATTTAATGAATACAAGAACACTGCTTAGTTCAGATAAATCTCTCTGTGAGTCTGATTCCTTTCTGCATTTCTCAAAATGGAAGGAAATTCTAAAAGGCTCTTAAAGGTCCATTTTCTTGTTTTTTCCCCTTTGTGTTACAGGTTTTAAATTTAAATATGAGCTCTAACCACCATAATTTTTCTACTGAGCATAGAAAAGATGAAATGAGAGTGTATTTGTATCATAATTTGGTTTACAAACTGGCTATCAAAGTTTTCAGACACCATCTTAAGGAGACTTTTGTATTTGGGCTTTTCATTTTTTAATGTGGGTCTGACCCAGGGCCTTGTGCTTGCTAAGGTATGCTGTACCAGTGAACTATATCTCCAACTACAGAGTTTATCTGTTGATTTTTGAAAAGTGGTCATTTATAATCTGTATAGATTTTACTGTTAGAGAAAACAAAGTGTATTATCTAGTGGTTTCACAGTCTTTCAGCAAGGCTGGTTGTTACTAAAGGAATTTCTAGAGTCTGGAATCTGAATCATCCATTGCTTTGGTTACTTTTTAAAAATGACAATTCAGATTATGTAAATTACTTAAATAATATCCTATTTTTTCTTTTTTCTTTTTCCTTTTTGACCCTTCTATTAATACTTAAGTTTTCCTTGTCACTTAAGGGTAGCCCTGTGTTAGACTGGTTTCAGAGTTTGCTAGCTCATATAACAAGACACTTTACTTTTTATTTTGTTCCTGTGTGTGTGTGTGTGTGTGTGTGTGTGTGTGTGTGTGTGTGTGTGTGTAGTCCTGTGTGCCCTGAGCTGAGCTCAAACAAGCAAAGGATGGCCCTGAACTCCTGATCTTCATACTTCCACTTTCCAAATGATGGAATTAAAACTTTGTGTCACCACTGTGTTCTGTTCTTCAGTTTATTTTTGGTTTAGTTTGGTTTAGGTTGGTTGGTTGGTTGGTTGGTTGGTTGGTTGGTTGGTTGGTTGGTTGGTTGGTTTTCCCCAAATAGAAGGGTCTCTTTATGTAGAAGAGGCTGGCATCAAACTCAGAGATCTTCCTGCTTCTACCTCCTGAGTGCTGGGATTAAAGAACTGCATTACTAGGCCTGAGTCTCTTTAGTTTTTTCCTGTACACAGTGAGTTAAAAAACTGGCAACTTAGGGTAGAAACTTAGCATCTCAGTTTATGGACATTATCTGGGGAAAAACCTGAGAAATTTTGGCTGACTTGCAAAGAATTACAAATAATGTTATGTCTTTTGTTCAGATGGGATTTATTTTATCTTCTTTATAATAAAAATGAATACCTTAAAGTATATTAAGGTCTGTGTTAGGAATATGATAAATAATTTATTTCTGAAATCTGTTGTTTTCAGTTGCCCATTGGACGTCAGTGTGTAAATCACTATCGACGGCTGAGGCGCCATTGTGTCTTTTCACATGAGGAACTCATTTTCAAGATGGCAGCAGATCCAGAATGCTTAGATGTGGGGCTGGCTGCCATGGTATGCAAAGAGTTGACTCTCATGACTGAAGAAGAAACACGATTAAGGGAATCAGTTGTTCAAATGGTGAGTATGCTGAGATTTCTTTCCTGCCTTCTTTCCTCTTTTAAATAGCTGTTGTGTTTTGTTTTGGTTTTCCTTAGGAATTTTATATATAGGAACTGTATTTCCTTTATTACCTGCTCCTCCTTTCAACTCCTCCCATATCCCCACCACCACCTGCCTCAAATTCATGGCCTCTTTTTCTTTAATTATTACAGTTACACATGTATACAATCTGCTAAATCCATTTAGAGTTACATGTATTTATATGTTTTGGGGGCTGACTACTTAGTATTAGATAACCAATTAGAGGACTCATTGCTAGGAAGACTGGGTTGCCTCACTCAGTGTAATATTTTCAAGTTCCTTTCATTTACCTGTAAATTTCATGGTTCCATTTTTCTTACAACTGAATAGTATTCCATTGTGTATCTGAACATTTTCATTATCCAGTCATCAGCTGAAGGATATTTAGGTTGTTGCTATTTCCTAGGTATTGTGAACAGAGCAGCAATGAACATGGGTGAACAAATTACTATAGAAAAGAATGTTAAGTCCTTTGAGCATATGCCAAATAATGGTTCAACTGAGTTATAAGGAAGATTTATTTTCAGCTTTTTAAGAATTCCCCAACTGATTTTCTGAATGTCTGGACTGTTTGCGAACCTTTCCCCATATCCTTGTCAGTGTTTGTGGTCAGTTGTTTTTTGTCTCTAATATGTATGAATATTTGCATGTATGTATATGCACTACATGCAGGCAGTACCCTTAGAGGGCAAAAGTCTTTTGGTCCCTTGGAACCAGAGTTACAAACAGTTGTGAGTGTGGGTGCTGGAAACGGAATCTGGGTCCTCTGGAAGAACAGCCAGTGCTCTTAACCACTGGGCCATCTCTCCAGCTCCAATTGTTTTGTTGATCTTAGCCGTTCTGACTAGGGTAAGATTTGATTTAATTTTGGAGGGAGGAGGGTGCGTCTTTGTGTGTGTGTGTCTGGGTTTTGCCTGTGTACCACATGCTTGCTTTATACTCACAGAGGCCAAAGACACTTGTGAGCCACCATGTGGATGATAGGAACTGAACCTAGGTTCTCTTTGAGAGCAGTAAGTGCTCTTGATCACTGGGCTATGTCTCCAGCTCCCGTTTTCTTCTTCTTTGTTAAAGACAGATTCTTACTCTATAGCTCAGGCTGGCCTAGAACTAACTATGAAGCCCAGAGTGGCCTTGAAACTGTGACAATCCTGGCAATCCTCTTGCTTTATCCTTTCAGGTTCTCAGATTACAGATGTGAGTCACCCAACTCTAATATAAATAAATTGTTACTTATTTTATTTTATATGTATGTGTGTGAATGTAATTATCTATTTCCATGGTGCATGGAAGTCAGAGGACTCTCAGAAGTTGGTCCTCTCTTGCTGCCTTATGGAATCTGGACATTGAATTCAATGAGTCAGGCCAACTCTACCGACTGAGCCATCTAGCTGTCCTTCTAGTATTATTTTAAATAAGAAAATTAAGCCCACTTTGTTTTGTTTTTCATCCAAGTTGTGTGATTCTACAGTGTCAGGTTGGGCTACTGTCTTCTCTCTTATTTCTTCAAATGCTAGTTGTTTTTAGGGTTTAACTTTTTATCTTAATCTTTTGAGTAGTTTCTATTGATAGAATTGTATATCTTGGTTTGTTTGGCTTTTTTTTAAAGACACAGTCTCACTCTGTAGTCCTGGCTGCTTCTATCTTCTGAATGCTGAAATTAAAAGAGTGAACCACCATGCCTAATTTTTAATTTCTTTTAAGCTACTGTTTTATTTTCAGTTGAGACCTCATGTCATAATATAAATTATATTCTAGGGTGTTGTGATGTCAGAAGAAGAAGTCTTTGAACTTGTTCCTGATGATGAGCGGCAGTGTTCAGCATGCAGAACCACATGTTTTCTCTCAGCTCTCACGTGCTCCTGTAATCCGGAGCGACTTGTATGTCTGTATCATCCAACGGATCTGTGCTCCTGCCCTATGCAGAACAAATGTCTTAGGTATTTAAAAGTTACTGCACTTTTTTTTTTTTTTAAATATATATATATTTTTTGAGATAGGGGCTCTCGATGTAATCCTGGCTAGCCTAGAGCTCACTATGTAGCAGAAGAGGCTGGCCTTGAACTCACAGAGATCCTGCCTTTGCCTCCTGAGTGTTGGTATAAAAGCAGTCTCTTGTTATCTGTTAAGAAAACTACCTTAAAGTTATTCTTTGCTTTCTTTTCTGTTCCTAAACAAATAACTTTTCATTGACTATCTACTTCCCAAATTAGGGATCAGCCCTAACCAGCCTAACTATAATTAGTTTCATGGCCAGTTAATGTCATGAGTTTCTCTCCCCCCCCCCCCATTGACTCTCTCCCCCCCCCATTGAAATTGGGAGTTTCTTTGGTTTTTTTCCCTCCTTATTTTCAGATTGTTGTATTTTGAAGCTTTTACTTCTATGGTTTTTTGATTTTTTTTCTTTTTCTTTCTTTTTTTTTTTTTGGTAGGTACCGCTACCCACTAGAAGACCTCCCGTCTCTGCTCTATGGTGTCAAAGTGAGAGCACAGTCCTATGACACTTGGGTCAATCGTGTTACAGAAGCATTGTCAGCTAGCTTCAACCATAAAAAAGGTTAAATTTCCTTCTTTATTATGAAAAACTGTTACTTAAAGAAAAACTTTTAATCGTGTTTTTGTTCTCCATTAACAAATGGAAGTCCTATCTTATAATGACAGTTGTATATACACTTAGTTTTCTCTTATCCATGTACTTAGCAGACCTGATATAACTTAGCTTCTGAGATTGGATAGCAGGTATGGTCATTTGCTATGGCTATAGGCTATGCCTAGTTTTATTTATCTGCTGTGACACAGAATGTGTTTTGTTGCTTTGACCGGCCCAGTCTCATGACTTTTCTTCCCTTGGTGCCAGTGCTGAGATTATACAACGGTGCCACCACATCTCGTGAGAATCTGTTTTAAATGAAAAGGCTGGCTTAAAATGGGGCAGATAAGTTGTAGTAGGCATGTATTTTAGAGAGCCAAATTTAGTTTAACTGCAAGACTTTTGATTGTTTTCTTTTTTCTTTTTGTTTTTAAAAAAAAGATTTATTTATTTATTTCATGTATATGAGTACACTGTAGCTGTCTTCAGACACACCAGAAGAGGGCATCAGATCTCATTATGGATGGTTGTGAGCCACCATGTGGTTGCGGAGATTTGAACTCAGGACCTCTGGAAGAACAACCGGTGCTCTTGATTGTTTTCAAGAGAGACAAATAGGGAAAGGGAAAGGAAGGGAGGGACTAGGGATAACGGAGACAGATTAAACATACCTATTTGAGTGAAGTCATCCATTGGGAATAACATCTGACCAGAAGGTTTTGCACTGGAAACTTTCAAAGCCTCATTGTTTATACTAGTATGTTAGTGACTTTCTTGAGTGAGCTTCATGATCATTGTAGAATGGCTTTTTTGTGTCTATTATCATATTTATCTTTACAGATTTGATTGAATTGAGAGTAATGCTGGAAGATGCTGAGGATAGGAAATACCCAGAGAATGATCTCTTTCGAAAGCTCAGGGATGCCGTGAAAGAAGCTGAGACCTGTGGTTCTGTGGCTCAGCTGCTTCTGAGCAAAAAACAAAAACACAGGTAAACCCAGAAGAGTGGAATTCTACTCTGGATTCCTATTCTTTCCGTCTTAGTTGGCCTGTGAGGCCCTGTGTTATTTTTTGCTCCAGTGGCCATGTTTTCCATCCCTAGTAACTTCCATTCTTCCTCTCCACTCCCTCCCTTTCTCCATGTTCATAAATTGTCAAAAGTTTTTAAAATTTAAGCTAGTTGCAAAGAATACTAAAACAGCGAAAGACCTGCTAGTTTCAGTGCTGAAAATAATACTGAAGTTTATGTAGTATCTTTGATACAAAGACCTAGTTGTATATTCAACTTTATCTGAAGTAACTAAAAAACTTAGACACATAGGCTCAGGTTCACAGAGATTCCTCCCAAGTAGTAAGATTAAAGGCTTGCACAACATCATCCAGAAAATAAAGGTCTGTTAACAACGTGGGTCAAGACACTTAGTAACAAGAGATTTGAATATGAATACAATATTTGAGTTCAGGTGATTAGCTTTATTTTCTACCTTTTGTTAGAACTGATTTACTTTTTAAGGAGAAGTTACATTCTAATTTCACATGTTTCATTTCTTCAATAAACTCTTGTTCCATTCTTCAACACGCTTTGACTTGCTGTTATTCATACATACCAGGCATGCTCTTGTTTAGGGTTCCCGTTTGCTTTTCGTTCAGCTTGGAGTTTTCTTCCCGCCACATCTTAGGCGGCTGTTCACGTCTTTCTCCTTCTGTCCTTCCTTTTTTTATAAACATTTCTGTGGCATTATTTTATAGTTAATTCAGTACATTTCTTCTATCTGTGTGGCTTTTTCTCTAGTACTTTACATTGGATTTTAAGTTTTTAAATCTAATCAGAGAACCTTCGCTAGAGACAGTTTCCAGTGGACATTAACTTGCTTTTAGGACACTGGCCTCTTTGGAGAGTCTGATAAAAGCTTGACCATATTTTTCTGTGTCTCAATATTATTTCATATCAGGCAGAGCTCAGACCTGTTTTAAAATAAGTGTATATGTAAAAGATTTTGGGGGACTGAAGAGATGGCTCCATGATTAAGAACACTGACTGTTCTTCCAGAGGACCCAGGTTCAGTTCCTAGCACCCACATGGTTTCAGTTCCAAGAGATCTGTTGTCCTCTATCTTCCTTGAGCACTGTACTCATATGATACACAGACAGACATGCATGCAAGTAAAACATCCATACAGAGAAAATAAAAATAGCTGTAGTAAACCAAAACAGAATTTGGGATGTATTAAGGCAGCTCAAAACCCTATGTTCCCAATATGAGCCTCTTAAGACACAAGGATTTTATTTTCTCAGTGGACTTCATGTTCTACCATGGGAATTTATTTAATGTTTCACATGTACAGTAGTTACAGATTAGAAGGACTGTTACTTGGTGAGTTCTATTTCTTGATAATTATCAGGGGTGAATTATTCAACACTAGACTTCTAGGATTGCTAAGGGTTTAATTCATAGGAGAGTAGGAGCCCCATTTGATATCAGATTGACTATATTTTTCTATGTCTCAATATTATTTCATATCAGGCAGAGCTCAGATAGTGGGAAGACTCGGACCAAACTGACAGTAGAAGAATTGAAGGCCTTTGTCCAACAACTTGTTAGTCTTCCGTGTGTCATCAGCCAAACTCGACAAGTAAAGGTGAAACATTCTTTTTTTTGTTTTGTTTATGAGCTTCTGTTCCAAATTAGAATTGTATGTATAGAATAGTGTTAGGTTCTGTGTATTCCTTTTTCTCATTTATATGCTATCTAAGACTTCTTAAATGAGAGACGAGATTTAGATAGACTACCTTTAGAAAAACAAGGCAGTTTCTTGGCTCTTTTTTTTTTTTTTTTTTTTTAAGTAGTTTTGCCTGCATATATGCCTGTGCACCATGTGTGTACAGTACTCATGGAGGCCAGGAGAGAGCATCAGATCCCCTGGAACTGCGGTTACAGGTTGTTTTATCTACCATGTAGATACTAGGAATCACACTTGGGTCCTCTGGAAGAGCAGCCAGTGCTAATGCTCTTCACCCCTAAACCATCATTTCTCCAGCCCCTTGGCCTTTATTCCATTTAAAAATCCTGAACTATGAGTATTTTAGAATTATTCTTCTCTATGCTAATTTTGAGTCAAAGTTCCATCTAACACAAATGTATTGTAAGTGTAATGTACATAAAAAGAACCAAGAGTATAGTGATAAGTTAATAATGCATGAGCTTTTAAAATCAGGGCTCTGACGTTTCTAGGACTATTATTATTTAATGATCATATTAAAATCTTAAAGGTGGCCAGACAGTGGTGGCACATGCCTTTAAAGCAATACAAAACAAAAAACTGGCAAAGGTGTATGTCACGTAGTTATTTTGCATAGTTAGTAATTTTGATATTTTTTTTTAATAAGTCATCAGTTTGTAGTATCTTAGCATCAGTTACATTCTTGTTTTATTGCATCTTGTTAGCTTCCTATTTTAGGAACAGTTTTCTCCTAAGGCTGCTTTGACACAATTTGTTTCTCTTTTCTGCTTTTTCTCCCCTTTTAAGAATATTTATTTATTTATTTATTTATTATTTTACTTAACTAATAAGTGTTGGAATATATCAGCAAATCTACCCCTTTCTTGAGGTGTGCCATCTCTTGATACCTTCTTATTTGTCTGGTTTCAATAAGTATCACCTATATCATGTTGATTGTCAAATCTCTAGCTCTGAGATTTTTCCTTTCCTTTTTCTTTCCTTCAGACCCTATGTTCTGATGCATACTCTTTTTTTTCTGTAGGCAGACTAAAGGTCATCGTAAAAGCCTTGTGATGAATTAAAATACTTGTCACCTTTGTTTCCAGTGTATCTTACATTATTAGCTTCAAACTATATCTCACAGTAAACCTCTTATTTCTGTTGCTTAAAGTTTGCTTTGTGCTGTGTGTGTGTGTGTGTGTGTGTGTGTGTGTGTGTGTGTGTGTGTGTGAGAGAGAGAGAGAGAGAGAGAGAGAGAGAGAGAGAGAGAGATTGATTTTATTTTATGTGTATGGTGTTTTGTCTACATGTATGTCTATAGACCACTTGCATGCATAGTGCCCAAGGAGTTTAAAAGAGGACATCTGATTTCCTGAAACTGGAGTTAGAGATTATTGAAATTTCCCTATGTATGTTGGAATCCAAACTCGAGTCCTCCTGAAGAACAGCCAGTCAGTGCACTTAGCAGCTGACCATCTCTCTGGTCCCTCTGCAATACCTCTTAGTTAACTGCTTTTCTCTTTTCCTTTTTAGTGTTAATGGTCATCTTAGATATGATTTCCTTTGATTAAAATTCTCTTGCAGAGTTATTGAATGAAATCATTTTTTGTTTTGTTTTATTTTCGAGACAGGGTTTTTCTTACAGTCCTAGCTGTTCTGGAACTAGCTCTAGAGATAAGGCTGGCGTCTAACTCGGAGATCCATCTGCTTCTACCCCTGAGTATTGGGTTTAAAGGCATGTGCCACCACTGTCTGGCTTCAAATGAAATCTTAACTTGCTGTAATCTGTAAGACATTATCTCATCTGTTGTCTGCTTATTTAGGTTTGCTACTTGTACTTTACTCACTTGTAACAACATATTGAGCTCAAGCATCTCTAAAAGTTATGTGTTTAGTGGCTCTGGGGCTATATGTAGGTCAGTTAGTAGAATGCATAGATAACATACCAGAAGCCCTGATCTCCAATATCAGATTATTAAAAAACAAAAAGTAGTATGGCAATAAACATCTGTAATCCTAGTGCTGAAGAGATAAATATAGAGGATCAGAAGTTCAAGGTTATATTTAGCT
The DNA here is from genome assembly GCA_028551405.1 of Uromys caudimaculatus. NCBI lineage: Eukaryota > Metazoa > Chordata > Mammalia > Rodentia > Muridae > Uromys > Uromys caudimaculatus. The sequence goes on along the minus strand of CM052700.1, from coordinate 25,641,587 downwards.
ACATAGTGAGTTTGGGGTCAGCCTAGAATACATGAAAACTGTCTCAAAACAAAGAGTGGGCAGTGATTACTGTCTGCCAGGCGTGAACATTTTCTACTTCATTCCCATCCCACTTCTTATTTAATCTTTACTTTCCCTCTTCCCTTCCTCCCTGCTTCCCTCCCTCCTGCATGTATGGTATGCATGCACTTATGTTCATATGTGAATACATTTATACAGGTGCATGTGTACGTGAAGGCTGGTGGTGTCTTTTTCAACCATTCTCTATTTAATGAGGTGGGGTCTCTTTCAACTTTATTTACTGAGGCAGGGTTTCCTACTGAACCTGGAGTTCAGCTATTCAGCTAGTCAAGCCATCCAACTTGCCCTGGAGCTTCTCTTTCTGTGGCTCCAAATCCTGGGATTACAAGCAGATCACCATTCCTGCCCCATCTTTGTGTGGATCCTCACATTTATATAGCAAGCATTTTCTCTACTGAGCCATCTCCCTAATCCTTTCTTTCTCACATATGGTTACTACTGCTAACTAATATGCCTTTTTTCACCTTTGGTCATTCTCTGTTAGGTTGTCCTGTTTTACATTTAGGATGTGTAACACTAATTGCAACAGTTTTATTTAGATACTTACTACTGTCTACCTATATTAGAATGTATGGGGTCTAGCAAGATGGCTCAGTGGGTAGAGGTGCTCACCACCAGGCCAATGAGTTCCATTCTTGATATCTACATAATCTAAGGTGAGAACCACCTTCCACAAGTTGTTTCTGACTTTGGTACATTTCTCTCCTCCCATCTCCAAGAAAGAAAGAAAAAAAAAGGGAAGAACAAAGGACATAAGCTGGTTCTTTGATTGCAAAAGACTTCAAAGAAACCATCTTGCTCTATACTGTATGCTATAGAAATACCTGTGTCTAAGTCAGCATTTAATATCTATTGATGAATCAGTTCTACTTTCCTTGTCATACAAAGACATGTTTTATTGATTTGGCCATTTTTTAATTGGAGAGGTGGCTCAAAAGTGAAGAATACTGCTTGCCCTTCCTGAGGACCCAGGTTTGGATCCCAGCACCTACATGGTTGCTTATGACCATTTTTAACTCCATTTCCAGGGAATCTGAAATCATCTTCTGCCCTCTCGGGGCACCAGGCACCCACACATACATGTGGTGCCCACACATACACGTAGGTAGAACATTCATGCATGTAAATAAATTCTTTAAAAGGAGAACGTAGAAAGAAATTAATTACCAGGTAACATACTAAGGTTTTCAGATATCTGAATATCTTGTGCTATTCTGGTGAGACTAGGAGGGCCTAGAATTGACACTGTGCCTGAACTATTTCTAGCACTTGCTCTCCTGCTATTTTTTTTTTAGTAGTAATGTTGAGGATTGGGGATCATACCCAAGGCCTTGTACATATTAGGCAAATACTCTATAACTAGCTGTATTGTCAAACAAAATCTGCTGTTAATTTTTATTTTATTTTTTACCTTTTCAGAATCTGCTGGATGATGTAGAAGAATTTCATGAACGTGCCCAGGAGGCCATGATGGATGAAACCCCAGATTCTTCCAAACTCCAAATGTTAATAGACATGGGCTCTAGTCTCTATGTGGAGCTACCTGAATTGCCCCGACTAAAGCAAGAGCTACAGCAGGCTCGGTGGCTGGATGAAGTAAGACTAACTCTATCAGATCCACAACAAGTCACTTTGGATGTCATGAAGAAGTTGATTGACTCTGGGGTAGGCTTGGCACCTCACCATGCTGTGGAAAAAGCAATGGCTGAACTACAGGAACTCCTTACAGTCTCTGAGCGATGGGAAGAGAAGGCTAAGGTCTGCCTGCAAGCAAGGTGAACACATTTTGGTGAAGGTTGTCTCTTTAATAACTTAAGTCAAGGGGTAGAGATGGCTCAGTACTTAAGAGCACTGCTTGCTCTCCCAAAGGACTCAGGTTCAGGTGTCAGCACAAGGTAGCACACATCTATTTGTAACTTCAATCCTAGAGGATCTGATACCCTCCCTCTTTTGGCCTTCATCACTCCAGGCACACACATGGCACATAGACATATATGCAAGAGAAAATACCCATATCAAGTAAAAGAGAATGAGATGAAGGAGCACAAAGCCTATTTCATTAACTTAGATTATTTGTCTTGTGCCTTACTAACCACTCACTAGTTATCAAATGTGGCTGCATGTAGAGAGTTTCAGATATGTTCAGACTATTGTGTGTAGTGGATGATGTTAGGTAACTGAAATGATGGGGAGAAGTATGGTTTCCAGTCCATGCTAGTAATACAGTTATTAAACCAGTTACAAATGCTTATTGAGGGGAGGACTGCTAGTTTAGCACCAGCTCCTCTTCAGAAGATCCCGGTTTGATTCTTAGCACGCACCACGACAACTGTCTGTAACTTCAGTTCCAGAGGATCCAAACACAGACGTACACATAGGCAAAACACCCTTGGAAGCATCTGATAGGGGAAAAACTTCAGGTGACTTTGTACAGTTCTCCTTAGTTAAAAGGAGCCTGTGGAGCCTGGATATTTTGCTTTGTAAATGCTGTGTAGAATACATTTATTTATAAATATTTATAACTTCTGATATCCTAAATATTCAGATAACTCCATATCATCTGTTAGTTACAGTTCATGGAGATGGGAACATTTTAAATGGGGAAAGGGAAATGACTTTGGAATAAGAAACTAGTAATTTTTGAAGCTTCTCAATTTTTGATTAAGTCACTAAACTCTGATGATTTTGCCTCAGTATGTTTTATCTGTCTTTTAACTCTATTGCCACTGGCTTAACTGTAATAATCATGATATATTTTCCCTTGAGTTTTGTAGTGTGGTGTTTGTGGATTACTTGCTACATACATATCACACTATTTCTACATTCTGTGAGGACAGTAGTAAACAAGACCGAGAAGGTCCCAATTCCTATAGAGCTAATATTTTAGTGAGGAGAGAAAAGTAGATAAGTAATTTTAAATACTTAATGTCTTGAAGAAAATAAAAAGTGGTGGTGTCTGGCCAGGTGATGGTGGTGCAGGCCTTTAATCCCAACAATGGGGAGGCAGAGGCAGCAGAGCTCTGTGAGTTCTAGGCTAGCCTGGTCTACAAAGCAAGTTCCAGGATAGCCGGGACTACACAAAAAACTCTATCAAAAAGTCAAAAAAAAAAAAAAGGTTCTAATTCTGACTTAATGAGCTTCTGAACCATATCTTAGTCCATTTGATCTCTTAGCATTGATTACTATGTCTTCCATTTGCCTTTTCTTTGCTGCCTAAATAATGTCTTTTTCACAGAAATAGTGGCCTTTTTACTCTATATGAGTTTTTGTGGAAATTTCATAGCTTTATATACCATCTTTGTATATATTTATCTAGCATAACTTTTTTTATTATTATTTTTTTTTAAGATGGGGGTCTCACCATGTAGCTCTGACAGTCTTGAAGCTCTGTGTAGATTAGGCTGGCCTTGAATTCACAGAGATCCATCAGGTGCTGGCATTAAAGGCATTCATCACCACAGTATCCTAACTCATAAAATTTTAATCGATAACATGTTTCTTTGGTAAATCCCTTCTGTTGTTGTTGGTTTTTTTATTGAATTTTCCCACAGATTTTTCTCTATATTTGAATCAAATTATTTCTGTAACCTTTTTGTTTCTTTTATAACCCATTTTTACTGATTGGATCACAAAAGTATTTAATTGACCTCTCTTACTTTCTTACCCTCATACTTGGCATGTTGGTTTTTCCTCCGTGGAGCTGACCTTCATTCATTTTTGTTTTCTAGTGGGTTGTTTAATGAATTGATTGATATTTGCATTCTGGAAATTGAACATAGTGTCTTGTGTATGCTAGACAAGCTTTCTAGCACTGTATCCCCAGCCCACAAGTACATTCTACCTTCATTCAATAGTTACAGAACTTTAACAGATTGACAGTGATCTCTCTTACTCCTTTAAAAAAAACTCTTAATGGTTTTGAAGAGTAGTTTTGTGTAGGCTGCTTGTGGAATTGCTATTGCTCCTCTTAGGCTGCTGTCATAGCTGATCTGTCTGAGGTCTGCCTTCACCCTCGCTTATCAGTCTACACTGCCACTGCTTTTGTCCTGGGTATAACTGTCACTCTTTTATTCCCCTGCTTAGGACCAAGACTGGTTTCCATTGCCCACAATATGAAGCCCAATTCCTTAGTCTGATTCATAAGGCCATTTGTCATCTAGCTCTTTGCTTGATTTTATATCTAGTCTCATCTTTGTCATTATTCTTGATATTCCAAATACAATGATTCACAGCCCTGCAGCCCAATCCCACTTCCTCTTATGTACCATGCGTTTATATTTCCTTTGGTCCTCTTCCTGTGATACACATCTACCTACCCTAACTTTGGCAGCACCATTTTTTATTATTATTTTAAAGGAATGAAAAAAGTATTATTTTTAGAAGCCTCCTTTCACCTGTCAATGAAGTACTCCTATTTTGTTTTTTGTTTGTTTGTTTTCTGAGACAGGGTCTCACTGCATATTTCTGACTGGCCTGGGAATTTGCTTTGTATATCTTTTACTCAGAGAGATCCACCTTCCTCTGCCTCCTGTGTGCTGAACTTACAGGTGTGTGTGATACAGTGCCTGCTCCTTCTCTGTATTTGATAACACCCCACTTTCCTGTATCATTTTGCCTGTCATCACATATCATACCTCCTTATTAGTGGTACTCTTCCCATGTCTGGGTATGATGGCTCACCCCAGGACTTGAGAAGTAGAAGCTGAAGTATAAAGAATTCAAGCCAACCTGACTGCACACAAGCATGCATGCACTCACACACACCAAACCAAACCAAATCCTGCTTCTCAAGTTTGAAAAGATTGATGAGGTAAAAAACCAGCCACTCTGGCTCATTATCATTAACAGTCTCCAGTGCCTGGAATGCCTCCTGACCTGGAATGGGATTCATGAGGGTAAGACAGTGGCACTCTCTGAAAGCTTCCCACTGCTTTACGTAGTGGATGTGAGGCTCAGAATCCTTTATGCGTTGCTGCCCAAACTCTTTAGCTCACTCACGCTCTGTCATTCCCTGCACCTACCACGCTATCTCCAATCTCAAGCTGAAACTGCCAACTTAAAAATAAATTTTGTCCATACTTTTTTCATTTTCTTTCAATTTAGATAATGTACTTGTTGAGAGCTTTGGTTAAAGCAGGCAGAATTATTTACTATTGCCTGTGGCTATGAGCCTAAAATAATTTGTTGCTAGTTTCAGTACCAGTGTGATTCTTGGATTTTGATGAATGAGAATAAGGTGTTTGTTTTGTTCATCAGTGAATAGTCAATTTAAATGGGTTTCTGTTCTGTTGCTCCCTGCCTTGCTAGCCATGCCCATCTCTGATCATTGTATGTATTTTAGAGAGGTAGGGTAGAGGTAGTCTAGGGCTAAGTAGTAAAAGGAGCCTGGCGCCAAGACTAATTCTGAATTTGGTACATCTGGTGTGTCATGTACTACATCAGTTAGTTTATGGGAAATAAAATAGTTTTCTTGGGCTGGAGAGATGGCTCAGTGGTTAAGAGCACTGACTGCTCTTCTGGAGGTCCTGAGTTCAATTCCCAGCAACCACATGGTGGCTCACAACCATCTGTAATGGGGATCCAATGCCCTCTTCTAGTGTGTCTGAAGACAGCTACAGTATACTCATATACATAAATAAATAAATATTTTTTTAAAATTAAAAAATAAAATAGTTTTCTTGTCTGTAAAACAGAAATAAAGATGGTAGCTGTTTTGTTTGCCTTGTGGGAGTGTGATGAGAATGAAATGAGTTTCTTACACATTGGAAAATGCTATTTTAATTCTTTTAGTGATTGGACTTTTACTTAGTGTCTTACTGTTTTATTGTTCATTTAGACCACGGCACAGTATGGCAAATTTAGAAAATATTGTGAATGAAGCCAAGAACATCCCAGCCTTTCTACCCAATGTGTTGTCCTTAAAAGAAGCCTTGCAAAAGGCTCGTGAATGGACAGCTAAGGTGGAAGCTATTCAGGTAAAGAACCGTTCAGACTAGCCTACCTATCAGGTAATACCCTCTCATAAATAAATTGGATAGTCCTTGCTTCATTAGAATATGCATAATAAAGTAATAGTTTATTCTTTTCTCTGACTTAAATTCAGAATAAATACTAATATTTAACGGTTACTAGTTTTGATTAGGAAAGTTGATAGAGTTAGAAAATCAAGTTTTCAGAGAAAGGGATAGGTATATTTTATGACTATTAATTATTTCACAGTTTTTACTCTTTTTGGGGGGGGCTGTTGTTTTTTGAGGCAGGGTCTCACTGTGTAGCTCTAGTTGGTCTGAAACTCATAATAGAGTTGTACTACATTCAATTATTTTTTGAGAAGTAAAGTAGTTTTCTTGTCTGTAAAATAGAAATAAAGACGGTAGCTGTTTTGTTTGCCTTGTGGGAGTGAGTTCATGAATATGAGTTCTTACACATTGGAAACTGACCTGAACTTACTGTGTAGACCAGCCTCGCCTCCAATTCAGAGATCTATCTGCCTGCCTCTACTACCTCAGTACTAATACCTCAGTACTGGGGTTAAAGTCAGGTACCGCCACTTCTGACTTACCTCCTTGATCATCCTCCTTTCAGGACTACGTGTCAGTCCTTCCTTTGGTGGAATACTGACTTGAAGGCTCTGAGTGAGTGAATAGGTTCTTTTACTAGGACAACTCTTCAGATTTACCCAGAAGACATTCTGTAGTCAAGGGACAGTAGTTGGGTACCAGAAGGAGTAAGAACGAATATATTATTTGTTGACCCTTTTGAGATCTGAGCGTTTTTATCTGTATGTTTAAGGTAACTTTTCTTATCCTGCTACCTTAGTGATTTTTGCCATTAGTGTTTCATAATAACACAATATATTATTATTTAAGATCATTGTTTAATTGTATGTATTGTGCCTGAATGTATTTTTGTGTACCACATGCATGCACAAGCCCAGAAAAACTAGAAGAGGGTTTTGGATTTCCTAGAACTGGAGTTATATGCTGTAGTTAGATGTCATTTGGGAACTGAACCTGGGTCTTACACATGAGTAAAACATTCTTAATTGCTGAGCCATCTCTCCAGTCCCTGATCTCTATGTTATTATTGTAAAGAATTGATAGAGTTATTTGCTTTATTTTTTGAAACACATATAGCCCAAGCTAGCTTCAAGCTGTGTAGCTAAAGCAAGCCTTGAACTCTGAATCTACCTCCTATCTTCTGAGTTTTGGGATTATATGTATACACCAGCAGATTTCTTACCTTTATTTTCCCAGACGTGCCAGTGTATTTTTCAAAATAAAATTTCAAGCAAATAGTTACTACATGAGAATAACCTTTTCCTAGAATGTAGTCTAATGGTTCTTAAAACAGAAGTGATTTCATAACATGGAAATACTGAAACACCATGCATTTAGGAGGAAAGTAATCATTCATAGCTTTCATTGTATAACATAGCAGGAGTGGTTATCCAGTCTAAGATACTGCTTTTAATTTTATGTCCATAGAAATTAAATTTGGGTTGTAATGGTAAAATGGATTTCTACACTGCCTACAAGATTCTTCTTTTGTCCTCTGTATATTCTTTTTGGGAGCTGAAGCAATCTCTTAGAGGTTAAGAGGACTTACTGCTTTTGTGGAGGACCTGGGTTCAGTTCCCAGCACTCACATGGCAACTCACAGCATCTGTACCTCCAGTTCCAGGGGATCTAATACCTCTGGCCTCTGTAGGCGCTGTATATGCTACACATACATATTGGCAAGACAGCCTCATAAAATCTTTAAAAAATATTTACTTGCTTCTAGTAGCAAATTAACTCATTTCTAATTTCATATATATATTTCTGTTCTTCAGCTTGTTGTTTGAAGTATTTTTATCTTACTGGTTCCAGTATTAATTATTAAAAGAACATTTTTGATAATTTGTTCATTAAAAATTTCTTGCTGGGTGGTGGTGGCACACATCTTTATTTAGTCCCAGCACTTGGGAGGCAGAAGCAGGCAGATCTCTGTGAGTTCAAGGCCAGTGTGGTCTACAGAGCTAATTTCCGGGCTGTCAAGGCTATGCAAAGAAACCCTGTCTTAAAAAATGGG
>CM052700.1:25498626-25633333 GCA_028551405.1 Uromys caudimaculatus | reverse complement strand
AAATAAATCAGTCTTTTAAAAATCAAACAAAAACAAAAAACGTGAATTCCTTGGGAGGCAAGGGCAAGTGGATATCTGTGAGTATGAGGCCAGCCTGGTCTACAAAGTAAATTCCAGTCCATTCAGGGCAGCTTAATTGAGACACTGTCTCAAAAATAAACAAACAACATTAAATTAATTTTTACTAACTTTTTCTATAGAAAATTTGAAGGTTAAATTCATTAAAGAGACCCAGTTACTTTATTTAAAACAGAAATTAACACAAATACTGAAGATGTCCCTTAATGGGACTACTACCTCCCTAGTCTACAAGGCCTAGGTTTCATTCCCTTTTTTTGAATTAAAAATAAAATAAAAGAAACTTAGCATTAACTAAGTTCCTTCAGATATTTTGCCATGAAAGAATTAAAATTGTATGGATCTTTTTCTTTTTCCAGAGTGGCAACAACTATGCTTACTTGGAACAGCTTGAGAACTTATCTGCTAAAGGACGCCCAATCCCTGTGCGTCTTGATGCCTTGCCTCAGGTGGAATCACAGGTAGCAGCAGCACGGGCCTGGAGAGAGCGGACTGGGCGGACCTTCCTTAAGAAGAATTCCAGCCATACCTTGTTACAGGTGAAGAATAATTCCTGTGTGTGCTTTAGCCCTCTCACAGCAGTTGCTAAACCACTCCTGGGAGAGGTGTTGGTGAATGGTTCTTTTCAATTAATTTAGTCTTCATTATTATAGTTAATTTCTATTAGCTAGTATTGGATGTGGAATTGAACCTTGGAGTCTTAGGCAAACTCTTTTTTCATTAATCTATGCTGTATCCAGAAAAAGCAACCAGCATATATCTAAACCTCTGTCAGTAGACTCTGCTAAGGAATCTTATCCCTCAGAGACAGATTTAATTCTTTTATCTTGAACAGTTGAACATCTTTAACGTAGTTAAAGAGGATACACTTTGGAATTTCAGACTTTGTCCTTTGACAAGTGGTCCCTTGTCTGAGTCTGTTTTTCTTATCAATAAAATCTGGGGAGTTGTGAAAATTTAATTAGATAACATAACCTGTTGTGTGGTGGATAAGGGAGAAGGATCACCACAAATTATAGGACAGGACAGCCTGAGCTACAGAGTAAGATCTTTCCTCTTTTTTTTTTTTTTTTTTTTTTTTTGGTTTTTCGAGACAGGGTTTCTCTGTGTAGCCCTGGCTGTCCTGGAACTCACTCTGTAGACCAGGCTGGCCTCGAACTCAGAAATCCGCCTGCCTCTGCCTCCCAAGTGCTGGGATTAAAGGCGTGTGCCACCACTGCCTGGCAAGATCTTGCCTCTTAATCATTAAAATTAAATGAATAGGTACCTTGGACATGGAGAGTGGCCCATTAATGATTTTTACTCTCAAGGGTTTTAATTTTTAAACTAATGTTTATTTTTAAATGTTTTTTAAATTTTTGCAGGTGCTAAGTCCACGAACTGACATTGGTGTATATGGGAGTGGTAAAAACAGGCGAAAAAAAGTAAAAGAAATTATAGAAAAAGAAAAGGAAAAGGACCTAGACCTTGAGCCTTTGAGTGACTTAGAAGAAGGACTGGAGGAGACGAGAGACACAGCCATGGTGGTAAGGATCCAAGGGACAGACCTTGACTTTGCCCTCTGAATGCAAAATTTTATGAAGATGTTAGCAGGCTCTTAATTGTTTATTTACCTATCTTGTGTGTGTGTGTGTGTGTGTGTGTGTGTGCGCGCGCGCACACGTATGTCATAGTGTAAAAAGTTTGCTGTTCTTTTCCCAAAAGGTTTTTTTCCCCACTTTTTCCTTTCTTTTCTTTCCTTTTCTTCCTTCCTTCCTTCCTTTCTTTCTTTTTTTTTTGGCTGCTAGGAACCTAGGACCTCGTGTATGGTCAAATGCTGCCCACTGAGTTACATTCCCAAGCTCCACATTTATTCCTTATTATTATTATACTTACAAAATATCCCATCTAAGTAGTCTATAGTTTACTGTGTAGCTTTATTTATTTCTGTGCTTCAGATTAAATGTGGATATCTTGACCACTAGAGTGCTCTGTACTGAGCTATGCCCCTTCATTCAGTTTTAAATATTTTGCTTGTTACTAAGCCTTTTCTCTTATAGTTAAAAAAGTGAATTTCTTTGTAGGACCTCCTCCTTTTGGATCTCAAATATTTATCATTTTTTGTGGTAAGATCATTCAAAGTCGATTTTTGGTTATCTTGAAATAATATCTATTACTACTATTACTACATAGATAAAAGCTACTCTTAAATGTACTTTTTAAAAAAGATTTATTTATTAATTTTATGTGTATGAGTACACTGTAACTGTCTTCAGACATACCAGAAGAGGGCATCGGATCCCATTACATGGATGATTGTGAACCACCATGTGGCTGCTGGGAATTGAACTCAGGACCTCTGGAAGAATAGTAAGGGGGTAGCCATCTCTCCAGCCCCTTAAATGTACTTTTAAAATTAGACTTTTTTTTTTCTTTTCCTGAAGAGCAGCTTTAATTTCTAGGAAAACTGAATGAAAGGCATAAGTATTTTTCATGAATTCTTTGTCCATTTCTTTTTTAAAAAACCATTTTTCTAGTCTTGACTTGTAGGAATAGAATTGTTGAGTGAGGATTAATAGCATTTTATGGTTCTTAATATATTATCATGATTTTCAAAGAAACCACCTGCCTATTGATAACAGTTATTTTAAAAACTGTCACTGGGTAGAGGTAGTGCACACCTTTTAACCCCAGCACTCAGGAGGCAGAGACAGGTGAATCTCTGAATTCAAGGCCAGCCTGGTCTACAGAGTAAGTTCCAGGACAACTGGAGCTACATGGAGAAACTCTGTCTCAAAAAAAACAAAACAAAACAAAAAAAACTAAACAAAAAATCCTTCTAGTATCCAGCAGTAGAGTGTGTGCTCAGTAAAGCACTGGCAGTGACAAGAATTGTGCTTCTTCAGGACTTACAGACTAAGAAGAATGGAATTATTAGGAGCCCGAGAAGTAGAGAGAAAATAAAGATGAGTTTATGGAATATATAATTGAAAGGGTTTGCATACACTAAATAACTTGATAAGATTCTGTCTATAAATAAAATCCAAATTTGAGGCCAAAGAAAATGATCTTCAGTTAGAGAGCCTGCCTGGTAAGTCAAGTCTTGTCAGCAAATAGAACTGGAAATTATTTCAAAATTGTTTCCAACCTACCAGTAATTTAAACAGAAAATATGCTGGTGGTACATATGATCTTTAAGTTCTAGTTGTTCTTATTTACTGGGTTAAAATGAATTTTACAAGATACTATTATAGTTAATCATCAGGCCTTCTTCTGCTCCTGAATGAAATGGAGAGGTCTTCCAGAGGAAAGTAAGAATATTTATCTGCATAGAACTTGTCCTTGGGGAATGGGAAACCATTAGTTACTGTTTATGTTGTGCTCGGTACTAGATTAGGCACTTTGGTGTAAAATTGTATTTAATCCTTAAAAAATTAAATGTGGTTGGTGGCATGTCTGCACTTTCCAGAAAACTGAAATCCGGAAAATTTGTGCCACAGATCAATGAATGTTGTCTGTAAGTCCAACAGCCAGGCTCAGTACCTAGGGTGCTAGATCTTAAGATCTAGCCTACAGTATACCCTCTGTATACTGTATCCTACATAAAGTACTATGATATAATGTCCGTTTCACAGGTGAGAAATGTTCGTGTTGAAATGTTTGTGTGATAACCTATGTTTCAGAAAATCGCCACTGTACTTTAAAGCATGGGCAGTACTTATTATCATGATGCTGGAACTTGGAGAAACATCCTTTAGCTTGAACATTTGATATTTTATGGGTATTTTAGAATGACTCCTTTTAATTAAATTCTTGTCGTGTACAGGTGGCAGTTTTCAAAGAACGAGAGCAAAAGGAGATTGAAGCCATGCATTCCCTCAGAGCAGCCAACCTAGCCAAGATGACAATTGTGGACCGCATTGAAGAAGTGAAATTTTGTATTTGCCGCAAAACAGCCAGTGGGTTTATGCTACAGTGTGAGCTCTGCAAAGACTGGTTCCATAACAGCTGTGTTCCCCTTCCTAAATCAAGTTCCCAGAAAAAGGGGTCCAGCTGGCAGGCTAAAGACGTAAAATTCCTTTGCCCACTTTGCATGAGATCTCGGAGGCCAAGGCTAGAGACTATTCTGTCACTCCTGGTATCCCTTCAGAAGTTGCCTGTACGGTTGCCAGAAGGAGAGGCACTGCAGTGTTTGACAGAACGTGCCATGAGTTGGCAGGATAGAGCACGACAAGCGTTAGCCACAGATGAACTGTCTTCTGCCCTGGCCAAACTCTCTGTGTTAAGCCAACGTATGGTGGAACAAGCAGCTCGAGAAAAAACTGAAAAGATTATCAGTGCAGAACTCCAAAAAGCAGCTGCCAATCCAGATTTACAGGTCAACTTCTAATTTACTTTCTTAGGTTTCCTGTGGTAGTATCTGTCAGTATGTGACTAGTAAACTAAATGTATTTAACCTGTTGACTTGGGTAGGAAAGCACCTATAATTTGCCAGCAGTCCTATGATCCATAGCATCTTCTTCCTTCTGCATACACAGCTTTGCTTTTCTTCCTCTCAGTAAAAATTCAAGTCATTTTAGTGAAATACTATCTGAAAATATGCAGTTAGACTGTAGCACATTTATTTTCTGCTAACGATTGTTAGCTGCTATTTAAGTAAAATTGGTACATTTTGATGGTGTTAAGCATACATTAATGACCTATGTTTAGTCTTTCTGTTCATCTTTGTTGTTCAGGGACACTTACCTAGTTTCCAGCAGTCTGCTTTTAACCGGGTGGTGAGCAGTGTATCATCTTCCCCCCGCCAAACAGTGGACTGTGATGATGAAGAAACAGATTCTGATGAAGATATTCGGGAGACATATGGCTATGACATGAAGGTAATTATAGGGAGAGGCTAAGGATACATATCTGGTAAGTTCTGTTTTTAAAACTGCTGCCATTGGTATTTAAGGACTGGGGGTGGAAAAAAAAACCTAGTAATATTTGTTTTGAGTATGTGGTAATGGCAGTTTTTCAAAACTTAAAGAAAAAAACAAAAGTGAAACTTCTAAAAATATCTTACGTTTGTGGTGAGGTGCCCCTGCCGTGGTGATTCTGTATTATTTAATATTATAGTTAATTTTAATGTCATAGTATCTTATGTCAGAAGTTTTTAACACGAACACTTTCATTTATAGCTTTTTGTAAGTTAAGTGGTTATAATTCTGATAACTTCTCTTTATTCTTTAGGATACAGCCAGTGTGAAGTCCTCTAGCAGTCTGGAACCCAATCTCTTTTGTGATGAAGAGATCCCCATAAAGTCTGAAGAAGTGGTGACTCACATGTGGGCGGCACCTTCGTTCTGTGCAGAGCATGCATATTCTTCTGCTTCTAAGAGTTGTTCTCAAGGTAGTAATTGCCCTTGGAAAAGGCACAACCTGGGCTTGTCATCTGATCTCCACATGCTGTGGCACACGTACTGTGTTATGTGCCACGATGTTATGTGTTGGACTCACATGCACATAATATCCACATAAAATAAATAAAAAGCAAACCAAACAGAAAGCATAGGTTGGAGATTGAGTTTGGTGGTGGTGTTTTCCAAGCAAGTGAAAGGCCTAGGTTTAGGTTTGGTCCTAAGCCCTGAGAATAACAAAACGATATGATATTTAGAAAGTAAATTGAAATAGATAGAAAAGACATCATATTAATCCAGATTGTCAATCCCTCTTGAATACATAACCTGGTTGTCACCTAGTCAGAGAACTTGGAAATACTATTGTGGTTGAGAAAAGCCAAAATTTGTTTTCATTTTCTATCATTAGATGATGGCCTGAAAAGATAATAGAAGTATAGAGTCCAAACTAGGAATTTTTTTAGGTTACATGATCGCATGTCATATTTGTATGGAATCTCTGTCAGACCTTTACTTACCCTCTACTTGATCGGTACCAGCTGTCAGGAAACTCACTGATGCTTAGTATCCATACTGGCCTTGGGTGTATCCTTTTATTTTGTGGAATTTATTGGTTTGTTTGGGTTTTTTCTTTTGGCCACAAATGTGTGTGGTGTGTGTGTGTAGAGATAGTGTCTCATTCTGTAGCAGCCTAATTCTCTTTGTGTAGCCTCTGTTGGCTTCAAACTTATAGCAATCCTCTTGCATCAGCTTCCTCAGTGCTAGGATTTCAAGTGTGTGACACTGCCTAGTTAGGCTTCAGTACTGGGTTTTTTTGTTTGTTTGTTTGTTTTTGTTTTGGGGGGGGTTGTTTTTTGTGGGGTTTTTTTGTTGTTTTTTATTGTTTTTTGTCTTATGATTTTTTTTTTTTTAATTTGTTTGAGTGTTTGGTATTCTTAATTGTTAGGAACTTTTCTTTTGGTGAATTCTTTAAAAACCTTTTTTTGTACTAAAATAATCCAGTTATCTAAATTTACTATAGAGGGGAGAGGGAAATTTTTTTCTAAACATTTACTTTGATAATACGTGTATACCATTTTCATTTCTTTGCTTTGTTTCTTGATGTTTGGGGGAAAGGTTCTAGCACTCCTAGAAAACAGCCTCGGAAGAGCCCTTTGGTCCCCAGAAGTTTGGAGCCTCCAGTATTGGAATTGTCTCCTGGAGCAAAAGCCCAGTTGGAAGAACTCATGATGGTTGGAGACCTCCTAGAAGTGTCTCTGGATGAGACACAACACATATGGCGGATTTTGCAGGCCACACATCCACCCTCAGAGGACAGATTCTTACATATCATGGAGGTAATTACTTCATACTGACTTCATTAGTGATTTTTACATGTCCATGTTCCTTAGTAATGCCACAATACTGGCAATGGGATGGCTGAGTCGGTAGTAGTTTGGAAGTCGCGTTCTCTCATTTAAGTAAAAATACTTGTTTCCTTGTTTTTCTTCATTGAAATTTTATATAATAATTTTTTTATTTCTGCTAGAGAGAAGGAAGGATTAAAAAAAAAAACAAAAAACAGTTTAGCCAAGTATCATGGTGTAGGCTTATAATACTAAAACACGGGAAGTAGAGGCAAGAAGATCAGGCATTCAAAACCATCCTTGGCTACTTTTGAGGCTAGCCTTTTCTCAGAAACACATAAACAAACAAAACAGTAAAGCAGTTTAGGGGCTGGAGAGACATTAAGATTATCCATATGCTCTCGGTCAGTCCCCAACACCCACAGCGGGTGGCGCACAGACACCGGTAACTTCAGCTCCAGGGACCTGAAGCCCTCCTCTACCTCAGAAGTCCTTCCACTCGAATATATACCCACACAGAAACCCATATATACACACATAATTAAAATAACCTCTTTTTTTTTTTTTAATCAAACAGTTTTATAACAGTTGCCTTAGATAACTGGATAAATGTTGAAATTTTTTAAAGGTTGGGCTGGGGAACTGCCAGCTGTGCAGTTTGACATGTACATTAAAAAGGAAGTAGATTCTCTTGGTGGCCTGCCTGAAATCCCAGTAGGTGGAAGGCAGAGGTTGGAAATCTCTGGAGCAAACTGGCTAGCCACACTAGCCAGAAATGGTGAGCTCCGTGTTCAACAAGAGACTGTATCTCCTTTTTTAAAGTGGAGAGTAATTGAGGAAGACACCTGACATCAGCATTAGGCTTCCATACACATTGGAACTTGTATATGCGTGGATACACACACCATGTGCACTTCCAAACATGCTCGCAGGGAAAAAAAGGCAAGGAGGTGGTTGAGTAGAATGGATGAGTTGAGACTTTACAGTCATATACTACATTTGCATTAGCAGTGTACATTTCTTATTGGCGTTTTTTGCATTCATGATTCCCCTTTGATCATGCTAAGATTGTAAGCATGAGCAATCCATTTTTGAATTTAGGGTTGGTGGTATTTTCTACTCTTTGACTTCAAAGAGAACTACCTGCTTCTGCCTCCAGGGTTTTGGGAGATTAAAGGTGTATACAACCACATTTGGCTTAACCAGTTTCTTATTTATTTTTCTTTGAGACAGGGACTTTGGAAGCCGAGTTTAGCCTCAAACTTTTTGAGTAGCAAAGGATGACCTTAACCTTCTGATCCTCCTGTCTCTACCTCCCAAGTGCTGGGATTATAGGCAAGCACCCTCAACATCTAGTTTTATGGTGTGCTAGGGCTCAAACTCAGAGCTTTTTGAATACTCTACTAGCTGAGCTACATATTCAGCAAAACTGTCTCTTAAACAGCTTTAGAATAATACATTTTGTCATATAAAGAATGTTGGGGGATGGAGAGACAAACCAGTAAAGAACATTGGCTGCTCTTCCAGAAGACCCAGGACAGTCTACAACTGTTTGTAACTCCATTTCCAGGGGATTGACAGTCTCACACAGACATACATGCAGGCAAAACACCAATGCACATAAAATAAAAATACATAAATCATTAAAATAAATACAATATCAAAAAAGAATTTTAAATGTTGGTACAATAGCTACAACACAAGAGCTATCATCTTACCTTTTTTGAATAAATAGTTCAGTTCTGTTATGTACATTCATATTGTATGCAGTACCACCACAGTGCATTCCTAGAACTCACTCACTCTCACTATATAGACCAGGCTACCCTTGAACTTGAAGCTACTGCATTGCAGCTGCCTCCCAAGTGCTGGGATTACAGATGTGTACCACCAATGCCTAACTTCATACAATTCTGTAATCATCCCAAACAGGAAATCTGAACCATTAAAAAATAGTTTCCCCCCTTCACCTCCTATTCTGCCTTTTGTCTGTTAATTTCCTGTTCTAAGTACCTCACATAAGAGAATGATACTGTTTTAAAATTTTGCATTAAGATTTGATTAATTTCATATTTTGAAGGATGATAGCATAGAAGAGAAACCATTAAAAATGAAAGGAAAGGACTCTTCAGAGAAGAAACGGAAACGGAAGCTAGAAAAGGTAGAACAGTTTTTTGGAGAAGGAAAACAGAAGACTAAGGAGCTAAAGAAAATAGATAAACCTAAAAAGAAGAAATTAAAATTAAATGTGGACAAATCAAAAGAGCTGAATAAATTGGCCAAGAAGTTAGCAAAAGAAGAAGAGCGAAAGAAAAAGAAAGAAAAGGCTGCTGCAGCCAAAGTGGAGCTTGTGAAAGAGAGCACCGAGAAGAAGCGAGAGAGGAAGGTGCTGGATATCCCCTCAAAGTATGACTGGTCGGGCGCAGAGGAGTCTGATGATGAGAATGCTGTGTGTGCAGCCCAGAACTGCCAGAGGCCGTGTAAGGACAAGGTGAGGTGCAGGGGTTCACTGACTGCTGCGAAGGGCCGGAGCTAGTGGATGCGGAGGTGTGTGTGTGGTAATAGTATAGTTGTGGTTCCAGAATGTGGACTTCAATTAAGTTCCTTAAGTGTGTGTTAATGGAAGAGATACGGTTTTTAAGTCATTTACTAGAAACATACAGAAGCATAGAAAACTTATTTACACCCTGGCAAGCACTGCACTTCTCATATGCAGTATGCAGGTCAATCTTCAAAATACTCTTCTGACCTGAAAAGTCCATCCTTATCTTATTCACACTCTGGATGAAAGATACTTCTTAATATATATGTAATAAGATACTCTCTTAAATAGAAAATGATTTTTAAGCAAATAATTCAGACTCATAGTGTTATTGTTAAATTTTTCAGCCGAGGCTAGTAGATGGCTCAGTTGTTAAAGGCACTTGTCACCAAGTTTGACAACCCAAGTCTAGTCCCAGGACCACATTATATAAGTACAGAGCCAGCATTATATAACATTATATAAGTTGTCCTCTGACCCCGACATATGAACTGTTAACGTGTATTGCAAATACGGGTAATAACTTGGTCGGTTGGTTGATTGGTTGGTTGGGCTGTTTTGTTTTGTTTTGTTTTGTTTTGTTTTTTGAGACAGGGTTTCTCTGTGTAGCCCTGGCTGTCCTGGAACTCACTCAGTAGACCAGGCTGGCCTCAAACTGAGAACTCCACCTGCCTCTGCCTCCTGAGTGTTGGAAGTAAAGGTGTACGCCACCTCCACCTGGCTCATTTAGTAACTTTTTAACCATAAATGTTAAGTGCACTAATTCAATGTTGGCTATATTTTAGGTGATGTTTTCATTAGTTTCTGGGAGAAATGGACAGACTTTATTGGAGAAAAAAAAATCTCAATTCTTTAAGTGATTGAAAACATCTTTTATTCTTCCTGTCTAGAATGGAGCCATTGTGGTGTTACAAAACAGTTCTGCACCCGGGAGGCAGAGAAAATGAGCATTTCAACTTAAGAGACCAGCTTGAGCTACCTAAATTTTAAAACCAATACGGATAATTTTAAAGGGCTAGGGAGACAGCTCAGTTGTTGAAGTTTGCATGTAAGGTCCTGACAACTAGAACCTATGTAAAAGCTGGGCATAACAGCATGTGTCTGTAACAGTAACATTGAGGCGAAGGAGAGGGAGGGCAGATGTGAGGCAGGAGCAGCCCCCAGGCTTAGTGGCCACAGTCCAGCCACTTGCTGCTGAGTTCCAGGTTCAATGAGAGATCCTGTCTCAAAAACTACGATGTATGGCGTTAGAGGAAGACACCTGATGTTGACTGACCTCCTGTTGTTATACACAATTTGTAAATTTTTTAAAAATATTTTTATTTTATGTATATGAGAAGACTGTTGCTGTCTTCAGACATACCAGAAGAGGGCATCTGATCCCATTACAGATGGTTGTGAGCCACCATGTGGTTGCTGGAATTGAACTCAGGACCTCTGGGAGAGCAGTCAGTGCTCCTAACCACCGAGCCATCTCTCCAGCCCCAATTTGTAATTTTAAATGTACTCTCACACCATTTGATATTTAGAATCTTACTAGCTCCTCAGTTTGAAAAAAAAATTAAATAGAGCTGCACCACTGTCTCCTAAAAGTTGTGCCTCACTTCCTTTCTGAGTTGTAAACTTAGCACAGCTGTAGAGCCTGAAAGGGACCAAGAGCTCTCCATCCCAGCCCTCATGTTGACAGATGGTGGTGGGACTAGTAGCAGAGCCACAGAACTAAAAGCCAGCCCTGGTCTCCAGCTGTTCCAGATTCAGATTCTCTACTAAGTCCCCGACTCACGGGTCACTCTCTAGTCACGGACTCAGCAGGCTGATGGGAAGTTAGCTTCTCCTCTTGGCTCAGTGCTCTCAGATCCTTCTTCTATCTTCTTTCCTCTTTAGTAATTTCAGTACTAGCAATGTGTACCCCTCCTCCTCCTTCAGCACTGCAGGCACCACCACCCCACTCACTATACAATTAAATATAAATTAACTCATGAAAAAAAGAGGACACAGTCTGTGAGAGCACTTGGTAACAGAAAAAGCTATGTAAGTGTAAAGAGGTGAGATTTGCTCTTACTGTAATTGATATTTGTGTGGGAACTTTTTTTTTTTTTTAAGATTTATTTATTTGTAAGTACACTGTAGCTGTTTTCAGACACTTTTTCTTCTCTCTCCGGGCCCACTCACTGTAGCTGTCTTCAGACACCCCAGAAGAGGGTGTCAGATCTTATTAAGGATGGTTGTGAGCCACCATGTGGTTGCTGGGATTTGAACTCAGGACCTTCGGAAGAGCAGTCAGTGCTTGTAACCGCTGAGCCATCTCTCCAGCCCATGTGGGAACATTTTGATAGAACATAGATTTAGCTACATATTTAGGAAAAATATTTAAAGGTGAACATTATGTTTTTCCCTGTCATTAACTTACGTAAAATAAAATTGATATTATATTTATTTATCTGTTTAATTCTATGCAGATTAGTTCAGAGTTTAAATATTTCATCTTTGTTGCTATTTTGCAAGGTTTTTTTTTTTTCTGGCACTAGTTTACTAAATTAAGATTTTTTTTTATTGGGCTGTGGTGGCACACACCTTTCCAGCATTTGTGAAGTAGAGGCAGAAGTAGAGCATTTGTGAGTTAGAAGTCAGTCTGGTCTACAGAAGAGTTCCAAGACAGCCAGGGCTACACAGAGAAACTTTTTTTTTTTTTTTTTTAAGTTTTTTTTTTCAACTTTCTTAATTTGTAGTTAAGGATCTAACAAATGTCTGATTTATACAACTTCAGAATAAGAAAAAAACACTTTTTCAGAAAAATATCATGTTCTTTAAAAATAATGCTGACTGGCCCATCATCATTTCTCCTATCAATAGTGGATATTATTTTTTTCTAAAAATAAAAAGATTGAGGAACCAATTTTTAAGATTGTATACTTGAATGTACCTAGCTTCAGTTTCAAAATTACAAAGAGTAAAGAAAGATAATATGAGAGTATGGTGAAGGTTTCTGAAAGTCTGTTTCTTTTATCAGTTATAAAATTTGAGCTGAAATTAACTTTTAAAACAAGATAGAGGTATGTTGGAAATGTTTTAATCTGGAAGCTTTTTCTCCCCGAGGTCTGCTCCTGTATCCCAGTTTACTCCTAGGCAGACTGGAACTGTTAGTCCCAATGCTTAGAGTACATGAATTGGTTGAAACTAGTAAGCTAAGACCATCACTAAATACTAGTTTTCTTTCCTCCCTCCAACAGTATTACACTGTAAGGTATACACACAACAGAATAGAAGTTGCCAGGAACTTAAGTCTGAGTATGAGATGATACAACAGAAGAAGGTCAAGCTGTCATCCGTTTCCCTCCCATTTCTATTCCGTTTCTTCTCTATCTTGATTGTACTGGGGATAAAATCCTGATCCTTAAAGATGCTAGGCAAGCATTCTTAGCACTGAGATTATAGACACCCAACCTCCATATATTAACGTGTGTGTTTGTGGAGGGGGCTGTTCATGTGTCAGAGGACAATAGTCAGTTCTCTCCTTCAGCCATGTGGAGTCTATCCAAGGAGTCAACTCACGTTGTCAGGCTTGGCAGCAGTGCTCTTATCTACAAAAGATCTCTCTGGCCCTATTTCTCTTTTGAACAGACATTTCTCTTATACCTGAACACAGTAATTTATTTGTTCTGTTTTAGTAGCTTTTTACCAGTTAATCTATCACCTCATAGTTGTTGAGACACCTGTCATTATGCTTGCATTTGGGGAGAATTTATTATTTTTGTAATTTCCTAAACAATAAAGCCCTTTTCCCTAAACAATGCATGGTGGGACTAGGGGGTGGGGGGATTGAACTTTCAGGTTACCATGTAGGTCATTGCCCTCAGAATTGTCTGTGGATTCAGTTGACATTCTGAACTTTAGTTTGATTTGTGCTCCTGTGGGGCTTTTCCTACAGAAATAGAATTCAGGTTGATTGTTAATAAAGAACTTGGTGAGTGAAGGATACAGTTTCCTTACTTGGATTATCAGGGTAGGTAAGTTGTTACATAAACAGAAGGCTGAAGTAGAATCTGCACAAATACTATGTTATTTTTAAACAGTGGAAGAGCTAGGATTAGGAAGACACTTCTAGTCAAGATGGCAAGAGAGAAAATACTGCCTTTCTTATTTGAAAGAAAATAATAGATTTAGTTTTTAGAAACTGGAAACCAGTAGATAACAGTGAAAAAAATAAATTTTAAAAAACATAGAATGCTTTTCTATTTTTTAGGTAGCAGATACCTCTGAATTGGTAACATTATTTTACTGTGGACTAGAGTGAATGAAGACTTGATTAGCTTAGTAAGGTTAGAGGTAGGAGTGAAGGGTCTATTGGCTAGGGTCTCATAAAACAGCATAGGACCTCAGATCCCATGAAACACTGTTTTTCTAATTCCCTTACATGCTCCAAACACTCATCTTCAGTTCACTTTAATAGTTAGCATTTATAAGTGTTTTCTTTCCTACAGCTCCTTTATGTTTACTTTATTCTACAGCCTGTTACATCCTAGTTTTTCTCTGTTTACTTCAGGATCTTTTCTTTATTTCTTTGAGGGAGGATGTTCTGTTCTGTTTTGTTTTGTTTGAGACAGGGTTTTTCTATGTATTCCTGGCTGTCTTGGAACTCAACTCTGTAGACCAGGTTGGCCTCAAACTCAGAGATCTGCCTGCCTCTGCCTCATGAGAGCTGGAATTAAAGGTGAGCACCACCACTGCCTGGCTGTTATCAGTTTTGTAACTATGCTTTTGCTTTCTTCTGAGGCAAAACATCCAGTTATAAACAAATGGAATTTAGTTTAGGTGGGAATTGTTCAGGTGCTCTGAATTTACAGGAAGCAATATCACAGACAGCAGTGGTCTGAAATATGTAGGCATCATCTACAGTGTCTTAAAGTCCACCCTTAGTTCTCTGAGTATGAGCTTAATTTGCTTAATAAACTTAAAACTTTGCCACAGAGATCCTAACATTCTGGAGGCTAAGACAGGAGGATCTCAAGTCAGCCTGGCAGAGTGCTAGACTGAAGATGAAATTGAGGCTAGCCTAGGCTACATACTTATATATGCCAAGACTATATATGCTTAGGAGGAAACACCTAAAAAATTTAATTATGGGGGAGACAGATATTTAAGAACAATACAAATATTTAAGAATGCTTAGAATAGAAATGATAAAAGATAATAAAAGCCAAATAGCAATTTTTTATAAATAATTTTTCCATCCTCTATAAGCCCAAATCTTACTGGCATGACTATCATTTTATAAGCTATGGAAGCATTTTAAAACCACTCACTTTCCCTAAATAAAATGTATTTACCTAGCCAAGGCTTCCTTTGTCCTTCTGGCTGTGTTAAGGGACTCCTTTGATCCCTTCATAATTCTTTGCTCCAAGGTCTGATAAAGCTTATGATTTTAAGTGGCTTCCTGTATTGCCACTCCAGTGACCAGCCTTAGTATTGTGAAGGGGGATGCCCATAGCCCTTGTTATCTTAATGATAGTTCTTGTCTAATATGGCATTAAGTATAAGGTCACCTTCCGAACAGAAAAGCCTGAAGTTGGATTCTCCTACTTTACTGTTGGCACCAAGGTTTTAAGTCAGCAAACTAAAACCCTTTCGTGCCTTTTCTAGTCACTGTAGGGTCTGAAGGACCAGTGTTTGCCTGGCATCTGCCACAGACACCTGTCACTTTCTCAGACTAATTTTAAACCCCAGAGTTAATCTATTGACCTGTGTCTTTGACTGTTGTAATTGGTTAACTTGTAAGATTTGACCTCTGATATTTGCTAACTTTTTATAGGGAGTTGTATTTGTAACGGAAGAAGAGAAGAATAAAAAATAGTAGTTTTAAAAGTGGCCTATGTGACTGCTTTTCTAAAAAGGTATTTAATGCTCTTAGTACTTTGGCTTATCTCTTTGAAATAAAGCTAATCCACAGGACTGCCTCACATTGTTGTCCTCTTCCTTTCTTGATTGTTAATTGCATTATTTTAGAGCCTAGAAATTGTTAATATTAGCTAAAACTACTTGGCTGCTCTATTAGAAGTTTCTTTTTTGTTAAGTATTCCACAATCATGTTTCTGCCTCACAAGGAACCCCAGGTATTCATGAGGTAATGGAGTACCTAAGAGGCCTAACTTTGTGGACACACTATGGTAAAAGATAATTTGGGGGTATTAACTTCTCAGCTTCTTTCTTTGAAAAATAACCCCATAAGAAGTCATATCTATCTCTGGATATCCCAGTTGTTTGCTCTTCTTAATTCCAAGAAAGTTCTCTGGTTTGCTTTTATTCTGGCCTTACTGTTATGATGCTAAACATTTCCCAATCTTTATCTCCTACAGGTAGACTGGGTACAGTGTGATGGTGGCTGTGATGAGTGGTTTCATCAAGTTTGTGTTGGTGTATCCCCAGAAATGGCTGAAAATGAAGATTACATCTGTATAAACTGTGCAAAGAAGCAGGGGCCAGATAGCCCAGGCCAAGCACCACCTCCTCCCTTCATAATGAGCTACAAACTACCAATGGAGGATCTTAAAGAGAACAGTTAGCAGATGTTTGGTTAGCTTGCAACATGGGGGGAAGTGGACCACATTGAGACCTTACTCATCAAGCATAGTGGTTCCAACCACTCAGAATGTTGTTCCCAAAGATGAATGGACTTCAGAATAAGTCCTCTTAGTGCTGGCTTCCTCTCTGCATGGATTGTGTGGGCTCCATTCTCATTCTCTTATCATCTGTGCAGAGGATGTCTTCTTTGGTGTAGCAGCCAAGTATTTCAACTCTTGACTCCTTTGAGTATGGTTTGCTGAATTAAGGTCAGGTTCTAATGGAACTCTCAGGAGGCTGTTTGGCATTAACACATTGATGTGCTTAGTGGGGCATATAAGAAGTGACTTTTAACCAGCTCGTATTAGTTGTAGAAGGTTACTATCTACAGGTGGTGCCATCAGAAGGCCCTGTGTGTTTGAATCTCCTTAGGATAATTGGACAGGAGTCAGAGTACAACTCTGTCTGTAATAACTGACATTTATGCCCTACTGATCCAGTTAGGAGAAGCAGGCCAAAGTTATCCCTTCTAGAAGTCTTGGAGTGACAGTGCAGTCTATGGACCTCAGCTGCTTGTGCTTATTTATACCAATAAGAAACTCCTCCAAAAGAGCCCCTCACTTTCCTGAGGAGGATCTCAGCAAGTTAGGACATCTGACTAGACTGGATTCTGGGAAGAAGGGGTTTTTTTGTTGTTGTTGTTGTTGTTTTATTTTGTTTGGTTTTTTCCTTACTTCAATGCAAGTAGCCCATTGGTTTGAGAAGTCCGTCTGGGTCTGTGTTTTAGAGAAAAAAGGTAGGTACACGGACCCAAGTTCCTGGAGGGAGTAGGGATGACTATTGAGAACATCTTACTGAGCCTCGGTGATGCATGCTCATCTGGGAAACCCTCATCACAAGTATTCCAGACTCTGCCATGCTTCACGCATGGCCATGAGCAAGACTGGCAAGTAACAGCTTTTGCCTTGCAGCCCTAACCCCAATGCCTGTAGTTCCCAACATGACCCCAGCAGATGTTGATGAATAACACCATGGCTTCATCAGAGGATGTGGGGCTGTAGGTCCTCTGGGTGTGAAGCTGTTCTAGTAAATCCGTTTTTAAAAAGAAAGACTTGTTTTTACTTTTTTCTAAATGTCTCTGACTACTGACTGTTCTATAGATTATTTTTCCTTTTTTGATATACATATATGAATATAGATATATATATATATATATATATTTACTGTTACCAGCAGCATATGATAGAGTTTGAGCATCAAAAATCCATTTGGGAGCTTGCATTTTCTTTCTGCTTTTTGATAAAGAAATCCCATTCCTTCCTTGTAGTACAAGGAATTAGCACTTCCTTCTTCGTTTTCACCTAAACATATCTTCCACTTTTCTTCTATTCAAATGGATAATATATTTCCTCCATGTTGGGACTTGTTCCTGTCTGTTGGGCAGCTTGGTCTTACTCTCGTCAGTGCTGAATGTTTTGTATGTTTGAAACTATGGTGCTGTGCCCCCTCCCCACCCTGTTGGGTTCTGTGTTCTTATAAAGGTCTAGGTGGACTCTGTAAACTCCTGCTAGAAGGGGACTAATATATTTTAAAGGACAAAAAGGTTTTTTAAAAATAGTGTTTATCTTCACTATCCTTTGTTCTTTATTTTGGTTTAAGAATCTGCGATTTAAACTCATCAGTTGTCCTGTTAAAGGGGGCATTGAGCAAACCTAGAAAGTTTGTAGCCTCTGTTCCCCTTTGCCCCAGTCTCTTAAAGAAATGTCTTCTAGTAACTAGAAGTGAGATGTACTGTCCAGTTACAGACTGTGTGGGTATGAGGGTTACCTCAAAAGGCATCTTAGGAAAAGAAAAGGTTTTCTTACAAAACCCCTTATCCCAAGTGCTGACCAGGCTTGACCCCGGTTGTCTTCCAAGGTCAGATGAGACATACACATGCAGGTGGTACGGCTGTAGGTACAACATCCAGTTTCTGAAATGCTTTCTGGTTTATACTACCTACTTTTTGGTCTCTTTGCTTAATGTTAAGTAACGTATCTTGACCAGCTGTGTTGTTTGAATGTGTTGCTGTGCTTGTGTCTTGAATTTCCATCTCAATGTGAGTATGAGTTAAGGTTTCAGTAGTGGTTACAAAATTAATTAAGTAAATAGTTAATTTCACACATTTTCATCCTGCCAAACATGAAGATTATCACTTAAGAATTTTATTTGGTTATTGTTATAATGAAAAAAAGCACAATATTTCTTACTTTTTAAGTCTTTGTAAAAGACTTGAGATACTTGTGGTTTAAAATTGAGTGTACTGCAACCCTTCAGAAATTTACAGTGTAAGTGATAGAATCCCAGGATACATTTTACAATTTTGATTTTCCTTCCAATTAACTACTTTCCATTAACTGTGTTATAAATAGTAAAGAGTCATGAGGATACTGAAAGGTGACTGTTTGAGTAATAATTTGTGTTCTTTGTACAGTGTTCATCTGTTGGAGACCTCAGAAATAGGCAGTCTGTACCTGTGAATAGCTGCCTGACATCTTCTGATGTTTTGAAACTTTTAAATATATAATTTAATTGATTCATTTGGCTCTTCTGTACTTATTTGAAGAATTTGATTTGTCTTCACCATAGATTTAGAAAAAACTCAAAAGACCATAAGAGAGGGGCTGGGAAGATGACTCAATGGTTAAGAATACTGGCTGTTCTTCCAGAGGAACCAGGTTCAGTTCTCAACATCACATGGTGGCTCACGCCATCTGTAACATCCTCTTCTGGACCAGGAGCACTGTACGCATGTGGTACACAGACATACATTCTGGAAAATACTCAAACACAAATACAAGTAATTAAAATCTTTTAAAATCTTTTCTTTTAAGGATATAAGAGAAACTAGCACTCTACCCACAGATTAGAAACCCTATAGTTTGTGAGTTAATGAAACGAGTCATCTATTTAAGGAAAAGGAGATGTTCTAATGTAAAGCTTTGTTTCACAAGAATTACAAGTAACTCCATTCTTCTGTATTATTTGTTTACATTTTGTATTAAAACTTGATTTATGTTTCTCTTTCTGCCTCCTCAAAGTTGTAGTTCTTCATTATTAGCATTTTAACTTAAGCATTTAATATTTTTTAAACTATTTCTCACTGTCTTCATTACTAATATTTTGACAAAGGTAATGGAATGAAAAAAAGTTGAACTTGCATGGTATTTTGACACACACACTAAATCCTAGCACTTGAGAGTCAGAGACAGGAATTTTAGGACCAGTCTAGTCTACATAGTGAGTTCTACACCAGCCAGGGCTACATAATAAGACCCTGTCTCAAAAAAAAAAAAAAGTAGTTAAGTCTTTGATAATTGCTCACAAGGAAGGTCATTTAGAACTGTTCATAATACAAGGTAGCAGTGGTTACTGGTCCCTAGCTGGGGGAGAAGAGGCATCATCATCTTCTCAAGGATGTTTGTTTCACCTCCTGGTGTTCCTGCAAAAGCCATGAGCAATGGCTGCTGTGAGCCAGCTCTGCTCTGCCCCATCCCATCCCCCACCCCCGTCTGACTCAGACTTGAGCCTCAGTGAGATTATGAATTACTGTGGGTCATAGTTGGAAGAACTGGGAGGCAAACATTCAATCTGTGATTGCCCATAACCTGAGAGGAACATGGCAGACACTGCCAGATCCTTGAGATCAGCACGACTTCATGAGTGCTTCCCTTCAGCTCTGCTTTATGTCCTCAACAGGGGCTGAAGAATGTCAATTCATTTTTCTTACTTTGCTGGATGCAGTTCAGTGAATATAAAGAAAATGCTTGTCAGCTGGGCATGGTGGTATGCACTTTTAATCCCAGCACTCGGGAGACAGGCACGCTGGTTTATATAGTGTGTTCTAGACAGCCAGAGCTACATAATACAAAGAACTTGTCACATACAGAAAAAGAAAAAGAAACTGCTTGTCAGTCAGTGTGTAAGCCAGTAAAGTAGAAATCATGGAAAAATAAGCCTGCCTTTTGCCAAACAGTTATGGCGCACACCCTTATTTCCAGCACTCAGGAGCCAGAGGCAGGAGGATCTTTTTGAATTTGAGGACAGCCAAGGCTACCCAGAGACCTGTCTCAAAAAAACAAAGCCTTCCTTTCAAGTTAAAACAGTATACTTTTGGGAGAAAGCAACAATTTGGAATGAGTTTTGAAAATTGCAGTGTGAAGATTTTAAGCTATTGAAGTCCCAGATGATTCTAACCCCAAGTCCAATGAAGTGTCACATGTGATTAGTTTTATGTGTGTAGAATGTTCCTTGAGTACACTAGCCTTCAGACCTCCTGTCCCTTTAAATCAAACCACACCCTTACTTTGAATATAGATTTATCCCGTGGTATTTATAGCACAAGAGGGGAAGAATAGACGTTGGTGTCTTTGAGACTGGAGTATTCTCTTGGCCTGGATCCACTCACCACTGTGAGGTATAGGATGTACACTGGGAGCCGGGCAGTGGTGGCACACGCCTTTAATCCCAGGACTTGGGAGACAGAGGCAGGCAGATTTCTGAGTTCAAGGCCAGCCTGGTCTACAGAGTGAGTTCCAGGACAGCCAGGGCTACACAGAGAAACCCTGTTTCAAAAAAAAGGATGTACACTGGGAAAGGATACAACACTGCTCTTCTACAGTAAGTGTCTAAACATATTTAAAGAACTTCAGCCTCCCTCATTTGATGATTCCCTTACACGTTCATTAAATTTTACCAGGGTTGTTGGTTGTAAGAGTGACTGTTTTTTTAAAAAAAAAAAATGTATATATATACTGTAGCTGTCTTCAGACACACCAGAAGAGGGCATCAGATCCCATTACAGATGGTTGTGAGGCACCATGTGTTTGCTGGGAATTGAACTCAGAATCTCTGGAAGAGCAGTCACTGCTCTTAACTGCTGAACCATCTCTCCAGCCCATAAGAATGGCTTTTATTTGCCTGATTTGATTGTTCTCAGGCTTGCTGCCTCCCTCTGCTAACTTAGGCCTAGAATGTTTTCAGCCTCTGAGACTTCACTGCTGAATAAGCTCACCCTTTCTAGCTCTTTGTGAACTCCGACTTTTCTCTCTGCTCTGCTTAGCCTCAATCTAACTCTAGCAATCTGTTCCAATCTTCTGGCTCCTTCTCGTTCTCTGGCTCATTCTGTTTTCACCTGTGTCTCTTCAACCTGTCTCTGTAAAACTCTTCCAGTAAAACTGCCTCTGAATTCCACGAACGCAACTATACTGCCTGCCTTTCAACTGACTCAACCGAACTGACTGAACAGAACTGACTAGCACTCAGATCTGCATGCCTCTCTCTCCTGAGTGCTGGGATTAAAGGTGTGTACCCCCACATCTGGACTTGAGCTTCTCTCATCACCTGAAATTTGCTCTGTACAGACTGACCTTGAATTCAGAGATCTGCTTGCCTATGTCTGCTGGGATTAAAGGCATGTCTGTATTCCAGTCTTATCACATAGACCTAGAAGGTCTTTGGATGTGATCTCTTGCCAGAGCAGCCATGTTCTGAATTAAAATTCCCCTACAGTTGTGCCTTACAGAAATTATAACTTGATTTCATGATGTTTGAGCATGTTCGTTTTTTTGTTTTTGTCTGAACTGTGGTTAATTTTATTACATTGTTTGTTTTCCATTATGTTTGTGCTCAGGATTCCCCATCCCAACTCTCAGCCAATCCCATCATTTGTATTGGTGGTGATTTCAAATGGTTATCAAGTAAATGTAAATTCTGAGAATTCTGAAATGTAAATTCTGAAAATCCTGAAGAAAATTAGCCAATAAACAGGAGCCACTTTTAACCTGGGCCAAAGCTGTTTCTTTTACTTGCTGCCTATAAAATAAAGAGCTAAGCTATAAGATTTGATTTGATAGGTGTCATGGTTAGCCTGTTATCACTGCTGAGAAAGTGTGTGTGTGTGTGTGTGTGTGTGTGTGTGTGTGTGTGTGTGTGTGTGTGTGTGTTGGAAATACAAAGTGTAGAGAGAAGTAATTCTTGAGGACTTCACATATCCATGTTTTCTTTTTAAGATGGTCTGTTTAGTTTGCCTGTTCTCTTAGCTTAGGGTCTTCTTGCCTGGATTACAGACATCTACCACCCATGTCTGTCTTGTTTTCATCAAAGAAATATAGCCAAAAGACATCCTTCCTAGCCCCTTCCCAACTAGTAGAGATTGTACATCTACCACTGTGCTGTATTTTCAACCACCTTTCTACGTTCTGCAATCAGGTTACCCAAGCTAGCCTTGAACTTTCTCTGTCACCAAGGTGGGCTCTGTGCTTACATTGTGCCTACTCCTGGCTTGCACATAGTGATACAGGCTATACCACTTTGGTTCTTAGGATATACACCTTTTGCCGAGAACCAACAATGGGGAAAACAAGTACTTCCTTTTTTTCCTTTGGCCTTCAAATGCTTACAAGTAATTTAAACCCAAGTTACTTTAGAAGAGTAATTGAAGCTTTTTCCCTGTTGCCAAGGTTACCAAATTATGCAAGTATGATTGAGAGATCATTGCTGAAAATGCTAATGCCTGCAGCAGTATCTCCAGTAGCTTCAAGTAGTGTATGGTTCCATGTATGTGTTTCATGGAGGGCTGATGAGCAAAGGGTGCAGAGAAATCAGACTATCTTAACTTGCAAAATGATTTTGATGGATATTTGAAGTTTCTTAAGATAATAAGCCTTTTTGTAATATTTGTGGGATTTTTTGGTTTAGATCAAGTATATCTTGAGGATTTCACTCTAGTTAACAGCAAGAAATAAAAAGGAAGATCCAGATTTTCTTCATTTTTATTAAATAGAAGTCACATGATAGTAGAGAATGCAAAAGAACATAACCAAGTGTTATGTGAAAAACGGAGTGGAACTATTGTTAATTCTCATCTGTTTGCTCCATGAGGTGTGTTTCTGCTGTAATTTAGTAGGAAGGAAATATTTTAAAATTCTGTATAGTGAAGTTAGATGTGAGATTTGGAGCTGGATGGTATATTTTCTCAGTGAACAAGAAGGCACTGAGATGCTTTAGAAATGCTGTGGTAAACTTTTAATTTAGAACTTTTTTAAGTTGCCATGGACTTATAAAGGAAGGATTAAAAAAGGTTTTAGAAATGAGGTGATTTGGGCTTTAGCTTTCTGTGCGATCTTATGTTAGATATATAAACATGTTTTCCTACCATTTGTAGGTTAAGGGGATTAAGTTACAGCCTTTCTCCTGGACAAAGAAAGACAACCTTTTAAGACTATGACTCCCTTAAAAGATCAAAGCGTGTAAAGAAGATACTAGAGCTTAAGTAGTACAAATCCCTACTTAATGTTACAAAAATTACCTGTAACCTTTAGACGGGAAGTCATTTGTAAATGACGATATCATAATGAAATGTGAAAAGATGGCATACTCCTTCAACACATGTTGAGTATCTCCATTTTGCTTTTAGAAAACTGTGTAACTGTTAGTCAAAGACATCCTTCTTAGAGCTTGCCTCTGTTTGGCTCTGAATTTTGCAGAAGCACTTCCATGTGAGCCCCAAGACTGCAATTCTGCGGATGAGTTAAGAGCAGGGTCATTCTCCTAAAATGTGCATAATACTCTTCTAGCCACCACAGGTGCCCAGTAGCTCAGCTGGGTACAGCAGCTTATCTTTGTGCTCTTGTCCTGCCAGAGTGTAACTGGAGCTAAGCCCTGTTGAGACACAAAGCAGCTCATCACTAACCTCTTGGGAATCCTCTGCATCTAGCTTTTATTGGTCTTTGGGATCCACACTGTAGTCCTCATGCTTGCAAAGCAAACACGTTACTCACCGAGCCATGTCCTCAATTCATTTTTTTAATCTTTTATTTTGGGCACTCCCTCTTTTGGCACACAAATGTGCTCGTGTTTCTCCTATTAATATTCTCTCTTGGCCCCACCGTACTGTTCCCTGCCCTCTCCATTTTAGCCAAACTATGTCACTTTCTAGTCACTCATTTATTGCCTTTGCATTTCACTGAAATTATTCCTATTAACGTCATCAGTTAATGCTGTGCTGCTAAATCAGTGGACATTTCAATTCCTTGCCTCTCCAACCTTGACAATTGTCCACCCCACTTTGGATACTTCTTTGTTGGCTTAGTCACTAATTTTTGGTTTGGGGGTTTTCTTTGTTTTTGTTTGTTTTGTTTTGTTTTTCTCTTTACCTGCATAAAATGAGGGAGTCTTCTCTGTATCCTATGCTCTTCTAATTACTACTTTTGGTGATCATTGTGATGCGAAGGTTCAAGCCCTTGCCACTTATCTGGGTTTCTGTTCCTGAATCATCTTTAGTTTGGTAACTGGAGAGCTGATCTGTTTTGTCATGCCATCTGCCTGAGCATGCTTTCCACACAAGTCTATAGCCTCAGACATAGCTATCACTATATAGTCCAGCATGGCCTCTGGAATGCTGTAGCTTTCTTACTTCTGAGAAGCCAGTGCCAGTATTACCTTGAAGTGGCCCTTTTGCTCTCTCTCACAATGACCTGCTCTGTTCTTTTATGGAAGTTTGCAATAGGTAATATATTTGTCCATTTTTTATGTGATTTTGCAGTATATGATATATTTGTATATCCCATGAGAAGAGGGTTCTTGTTTTCATGATCTCTCTATACCTAAAAGACAGGAAATCATTATGCATATAAGCTAATTTCTATGAGCACCATTGAACAAGTACTGATTGGCACTAGTGTTGATTTCCTGTACATTACTGACCCTTTCTACTCTTTACTTTCCTACCTTTTCTCCTTACTGTTCTCTCATTCAAGTTTGAGCTCATCCCTAAACTTCGGAAGTCTTTCAGCATACTCTTCTAATACAATTTAGATGTACTTTCCTGAAGTTTTTTATTTTCGTTTTATTATTTTGTCAGTTGGTATTTTATCTTCATGTATGTCTGTATGAGGATGTCAGATCCTCCAGAACTGGAGTTACAGACAGTTCTGAGCTGCCTGTGGGTGCTGGGAATTGGAACCCTGGTGATTTGGCCTTTTGGAAGAGCAGCTATTGCTCTTCACTGCTGAGCCATCTTCCAGCCCTGTTGGCATTTAGACTATACAACAGTTTTAACAGCGGACTTTGAATCAACAGTGAATGAAAATGAGAACATAACTGTTCCTAGGTATGTTGAGGAGAATGGTTTTTATTGTAGATATGAGGGAGAGAACAGCCAGAAGCCTCTGGAAGGGTCCAGACTGAACATGGCCAGCAGAATAGACTGGGCTGTGAGAGGGGGGTGAGGGGAAGAGTGAGAGAGGAAGAGAAGAAAGGGGACAAGACAGGAGATCTAGAGAGGGAGAACCAGGAAAATGAGGACCAAGAGAGCACATGGCCGGAATGGCTGGGTTTAAATGGAAAAGAAGCTGGGGGGAGGGAACTAAAGTTCAGTGGCTGGAGAAGTTTGGGGTAGGGAATGGAAATGAGAAACGTGGAGAGGAGCCAGGACTCTGTAACTGGTACTTGCTACACCAAGAGAGCGAGCGTGGCCAGTGTGCACTTCGTTATGTTAAATAGGCACCATGGTTAGCCTTTTGTCCTAACAGACAGCAGCAGCAGCACCAGGGAATTTGACAGGAATCCAAGTTTGAGGTCCATTCTTCTGCTGCGTTCAGGCCCTGCCTCCTGTCTCTCCAGATCCTGAGAGGGGAAGCAAGGCAGCACAGGAACGGACGACCCCTCAGGCAGCAGTGAGTCCCTGGAGAACAGACTTGAGAGAGCTTAAGGGGAAAGCAAAGGCTACTTAAACCTTTGGGGGATAGGGTGAGGCTCTCAGAATGAGTGTACATCATTGGCTGGGGCCAGGGTGCTGGGGATGCCTCATTTGCATAAGGAGGAATTCCAAGTGCTCCTGGACTTGCTCATCTGAGGGGAGAGGAAGTTTAACCTAGCTACTGTGCTACATGACCACCTCCAGTGGGCAAAGGTAGGGGTGAATGGCTATGTGCGCAGGGGCACACAGGCCTGGGGCGTGGGGGGAAGTGATTCTACTCTTGCCAATCTCAGGATGGGATCCAGGTTTGGACATGCCTGGACCCCACTCTTACTCCAGGCCTGCTACCCCGGGGTCCCACTGCTCCCTGGACCCACACTCTGCAACCTCTATTTTAACAAGCCCTTCAGGTGATGCTAATGCCCAGTGAGTGTTAGTGTAGCCATTTCATTTATATTTCCAACTACTTAACACAATGCCTGGAACAAGGTTACTGTAGAAGACGTACAAAGCCCTGGTGGCCGTCTTCCTGTAGCCTCATCCATCTAGATTCTCTCTCTTCCCTCCCACAAGATAAGTGAAGAAGCTAATTTCTCTGCAACATGGTTTAGCTGAACTTCACAGCGATCTTTTTCTTTCTTTTTTTTTCCTATTTTTTTATTTTTTGAAATAGAGTCTTGCTATGTAGCCCTCCCTGGCTGGCCTCAAACTCTGAGACCCTCATGCCTCTGAGTGCTAGGATTAAACACATGCACCACCATGATCTTCAGCTTCTTTTTACATAAAAAATATATTTATTAGTGTGCATGCATACATCATACTTCATAATGCATGTGTGGAGATTAAAGAGCAACATGGTAGGGTCAGTTCTCTGCTTCCACCTTTTATGTGGGTCTCAGAAATCAAACTCAAGTACAAAGGCTTGTGCAGAAAACTCTTCACCCAGCCCTGCCTCGGCCTCTTGATTATTGGGAGTACTGGTGTACACTGACATGCCAGCCTTCATCTAGATCAGTGGTTCTCAATCTGTGAGTTATGACCCCTTTGGGGTCAAATGACCCTTTCACAGGGTCACCGAAGACCATCAGAAAACACAGATATTTACATTTCAGTTCATAACAGCAAAATTACAGTTATGAAGTAGCAACAAAAATAATTTTATGGTCGTGGGTCACGACAACATGAGGATCTGCATTCCAGGGTCACAGCATTAGGAAGGACAAGAACCACTGGTTTAGATTGTTTTTGAAGATATGAGAAACTAGTCTGTTCCTTCTCTGGCAGCCTTTCACTATTGGAGGAGAACAAACATTAGCTCTGTCTTCCTCTCCTTTGAATCATAAATTAAGATAATTATCTCTTCTTCACGTGCTGTGACTTTGCATCGCTTCACCTTACTAGACTCATCCAAACAAATTCTAACTTCATATTCAGCGTAAATACCTATTCAGAGCATCAGGCTAAAATTTCTAGCTACAGTTTTGGGTAGTGTCTATTTAATCACTCCAAAAAGAGTTCATTAAAAACAAAAAACAAACAACAACAAAAAATGGGCTGGAGAGATGGCCCAGTGGTTAAGAGCACCGACTGCTCTTCCAGAGGACCTGAGTTCAATTCCCAGCAATCACATGGTGGCTCACAACCATCTGTAATGGGATCTGATGATGCCCTCTTCTGGTGTGTCTGAAGACAGCTAAAGTATGCGCATATAAATTAAATAAATCTTTTAAAAAAACAAAAACATGGCTAGCATTCCATTTGTACAGTTTGCAGTTGCTCCGTCTGTCCACTTCAGCCCCAAGCAGCCACTAGGCAATGTACGAGGCAAAGTGATTCGCCTTTTCTAGGGTCATGCATCAGGATTCTTTCTGAAGCTCTCAGCTTATTTTAATAGGCAGCTACGATGGAGGACCATACCTTGAAACTCATTGCAAGAATCCTAGTGAATACTAAGAACTGTATGTGGTAAGAATGTTGCACACAGTTTTATGTTTGTGGCCACTCCCATCCTGATGCAAGGATCCCTCACTGATATAACTGAGATCATTACTTTGATAATGGAGCTTAATTGACAGTTCTAGTTCACCTTATACATTTTAGTGTCATATTCAAAATTGCCTCCCACTCTCTCCTCTGGTTCTTTTGAAAACCTCTGTAGCAGAGTGATGCTGTATGTCTCTATCCCAGCACTCAGAAGGCAAGGCAGGCGGATCTCTGTGAGTTTCATGCCAGCCTGATCTACTGACTGAGTTCTAGGAAAGCTAGAGCTGCAAAATAGACTTTATCTTAAAGAGGGGTTGATGGAGAGATGGCTCAGAGGTTAAGAGTTCTGGCTGCTCTTCCATAGGTCCTAAGTTCAATTCCCAGCAATCACATGGTGGCTCATGACCATCTATGATGAAATTTGGTGCCCTCTTCTGGCCCACAGGCATACATGCAGGCAGAACACTGTATACATAATAAATAATAAATCTTTCTTTTTTCTTCTTTTTTTTTTTAATCAAAGCCTCTCTAGGCAGCTTTCCTCTCCCTAGGATGACAGTGCTAGAAGGTATATGAGAAACATCTGCCTAAGATAATGCGATCTCCAGAAATGACTGGTACTTGTGTTCCTGCCCTTCTTAAAATTATTTGGGGGGTTGTTATAATGCACAGCAGGCGAAAGTGTTCACCCCACGCTTGCTGACCTGAGTTCGATTCCCAGAACCACATGGCGGAAGGAGAGAGCTGGCTCCTACAAGTTGTCCTCTGACCTCCTGTGCGCACAATGAGGAACTAACAAAAATGTAAGAATTAAAATGGTTTCCCTTGAGGCCCTTTCACATGGTGCCCCTTTACTAGGCATTTTGCTTTATAGATGCACCGATGGTTCCCAAATGTTCTTTTAAAGGATATTGTTTTGATGCCTGAACATCTGTTTTCAAGCTCATATGGTTAAAGATGCCATTCAATTCCTTGTGGGCCGTTTACTTTTGAGCTACAATAATTAAAAATAATTTTCCACACAAAAGGATCACTAGCAAGACTTAATGTTTTTGTTGTGTTTTTTTCTTTTACTTTTTTTTTTTTTTTTTTTTTTTTTTTGGGCTGATTGGTTAGTTGTTGGATGGTTTTGGTTTCTCAGTGTAGCTCTGACTATCCTGGAACTTGCTCTGTAGACCAGGCTGGCCTCGAGCTCAGAGATCCTCCTGCCTCTGCTTCCTGAGTGCTGGGATAAACCATAGATTATTAAACCTAAATAAAGGACACCAGATAGCAAAGCCAAACACTATCTCTAGAATTTGGTTTTGTGCTTTAAATAACTATCCCTCTTTTGGCCGCTAAGAGCACCAGGTCTGCATGTGGTACGCAGATATACGTGTAGGCAAGATGCCTATACACATAAAATGAAATATTTTAGTTTGGTCCTTTCTAGTAAGAGTTTCCATACAACTCACCTAATGTTAAGTAGCTTAATAGAGACTGGAGGCCATTAAGGATGTACCTCCTCCCTAAAGGGCATCTTGGTGCTCTACCTTCCAAGCAAAGCATTATAGTTGCTCCCTTAAGATTTAAATTACTGGGCCTGGAGAGATGGCTCAGTGGTTAAGAGCACTGACTGTTCTTCCAAAGGTCCTGAGTTCAAATCCCAGCAACCACATGGTGGCTTATAACCATCTGTAATGAGATCCGATGCCCTCTTCTGGGGTGTCTGAAGACAGCTACAGTGTACTTACATATAATAAATAAATCTTTAAAAAAAAAAAGATTTAAATTACTGGGCTGGAGAGATGGCTCAGAGGTTAAGAGCACTGACTGCTCTTCCAGAGGTCCTGAGTTCAATTCCCAGCACCCACGTGGTGGCTCTCAACCATCTGGAATGGGATCTGATGCCCTCTTCTGGTGTGCAGGCAAATATGCATACAGAACATTGTATACATAATAAATAAATTTAAATCACCATACAAAAGGTGGAAATTTCGAGGATTTGTTGAGGCCCATTGAGAAAAAGCTTCCTTATAGTTAAAATAATGGACTGGATTCTGGGTTCTATCTCTGGCCCTGGATAGAGACATGACATTCTGATATGCCCTGAATTTATATACTATTATCTCTTCCCTTAAGAGTTAATCCAGCTTAGGCCTGTCAGTCACATATCCAGGAAGAATCAGAAAAGCTGATTTACCTGAAGCCATGCTAAGGAATGGGAGGAGTAATTATCCCCTTCATGAGATAATGTATTTACCTTCCCCAGAGCCCCTCCTCATGCATCGGCTTACCGAGTTTCTTCCATGCCCCACTGCTAAGCTTGCTCACCCTTACGAGTTTTTCTGACTTGATACTGACTGTCAGTAAACATTATTCATGCAGAGCTGGTGAGATGGCTCAGCCATTAAGAGACTGGCTGCTCTTCCAGAAGACCCAGGTTCAATCCCCAGTATCCAGATGGTGGTTTATAACTGTACCTCTAGTTCTGAGGGATGTGACAGCCTCTTCTGGCCTCTGTGGGCACCAAGCACACCCACACACGCACACATGCACTCACACATTTTAATATATTAATTTAAAAATTAAAAAAGGTTATGTATCCAGTCATGCAATGACAGGTAACTATGAAGATGTAGAGAACTTTCTGCCTTGGACTTTGTGTTATCTTGTATCAGCCATAAAAGTTAGGTGTGCATTTCAATGATCTGTCATCAAGTGGAGAGGTTATTTATACTCTGAGCTCATAAAAAACACAGTGAGGGAAAGTTACCAGCCAGTCTCTTTTGACCCTGAGACTTTCCATATTAACTCCTTTGTCTAGGCCTCATCATGAGTTACATCCGATCAGTTGCCTGGAGAAAGGACTAGAGGCTGGTTTATAGATGGTTCTTCATGATACACAGACCACACAGAGGTAGAGACCTGCAGCATAAGGGCTCGGTAAGAGTGCACAGAAATGAGGGCTTGAATTCATAAGCTCAGAATCCATGTAGCGTCTGGGCACTGTGTCATGAGTCTGTAGCTATTAGCACTAGAACAATGAAGACAGGTAACTTGCTGAAGCCCACTGGCCAGCCAGACAAATCAATGAGCTCATGCTCAGTAGAAGATTCTATCTGGAGCCATCTGCAGAGATGGATGGTTCAGTAGTTAAGTGCTTTCTCTGCAATCTTGAGGACCAGCATATGGATCCCAGAACTCACAAAATAAGCCTTGTGTTCCACAAAAATCTATAACTCAGCTCTGAGTGATCTAACACTTTCTTCTGGTCTCTGATCCCCGCACAGCCACAGGTATACACTCCTGCACACACGTGCTCATGCAGTTCCACAGACACTGTATTTGTTACATACACTATCTTTGTTTATTTGCTATCACTGTAATAAACACCAAGACCAAACCCAACTCAGGGAAGAAAAGGTTCATTTGGCTTCAGCTTATAGTCCATTATCAAGGAAGGCAAGGCAGAAACCCAAGGCAGGAATGTGGAGGTAGGAACTAAGGCAGAAACCAAGGAGGAATCCAGCTTACTGACTTTCTCAGACTGCATTCTTACATAACCCAGGCCCACCTGTCCAGCAGTGGCACCTCTCACAATAGGCTGCGTAGTGAGAATGCTGGTTTCTTTAAAACCCCATTTATGTTATGTAAACATGTTTTTATTTTATTCCCAGGTGTGGGCTATGGGGCTGATTCAGATTATCCACAGCAGCTGACTATTTGCCTTGTACATGCTCCGGCAGGGGCTTGATTCTGCCAGCTGCAGAGAGTTTAATTCTGAGGAGTCTGGAGAGGATATAGATGCCAGAGCCCCAAGAGGGGTGCACTCAAGGGGGTGAGGGTGGATGTTCAGAAGAAGGAGAAGGAGGAAGAGGAAGAAGAGGAGGAGGAGGAGGATAAAGGAAGAAGAGGAGGAGGAGAAGGAGGAACAGCTGCTCCTCCTGTTGCTGATGGTCTAGAGAAAAGAGACTGGAAGAAGTTGGATATATCCTGACTATGAATATTGGACTTGCCCCAAGGAACACAATGCCCCCTGTTCATCAGCAGGAAGTAGTTTAAAGAGACCTACACCCATTTCCTTCTCTAACCTTCTTTCTCTCTTACCTGGTGATGGAGTGTTGGAAGGAATGACAACAAAGTCAGGAATGACTCTGGGGGGCAAGAGGGGAGTAGGAAATCCAAGTCCCCTGTTTGACAGCTGTTTGTCCACTTTGCTAGACTGACAGATGCTGAAAGATAACCACATCCTGTGAGTGGTTAGCAATCTGACAGTGTGGTCAGGGACCTAAAAGGAACAGAAAAGTGGAAGCACCTCCTGAAATTGTCCCAGGGAAGTAATTTTGTCCCTCCCCCCACATGCTTGATAATAAAGTGGGCAAAATAATACATTCTGTCAGCCAGGCTAGGTGGTGCACACCTTTAATCCCAACACTTGGGAGGCAGAGGCAGGCAGATTTCTGAGTTCCAGCCTGGTCTTCAAAGTGAGTTTCAGGATAACCAGAGCTACACAGAGGAAACTCTATCTCAAAAAACCAACCAATCAACCAACCAACCAAACACTCTGTCAGGTTCTTCCCCAGCTGCCACATTGATTTCTCAATGGATCCTTGAGAAAAGTGGCCTTGGTGGCAGAGATGGAAGGTACCCAAGGACAGATCAAGACCTCCCCACTGAAGTCTTCACTACAGTGTATTCACAGTGTATGCTAACAGTGAGGTCTGTGTGGAATTGTTTCCCTAGGGCACGAGCCAGACACTAATGGCAAGTTGATGACCTTTGACCTCTCCCACTGTAAGAGAAGAGAGTTGTCCTCCATGGAGTAGACATATTTTTCTGGACATGAACTTTCCTTTTCTGTGCAGTACTTCTGCCAACACGCCTACCTGTAGACCCATGGGCTGTCTCATTCACCGTCATGCCCACAGATCACATCTGATCAAAGAACGAATTTCACAGCAAGGGGAGTCAAGAGTAGGCTTGTGCCTGTGTACCCACACCATAATCTCGTCACCCACAAGCCAGTGGGTGACTTCCCAGACACTTAGTCACGGTGTCAACTGTGAGATGACATCCTAAAAATATGAAACACGTCTCAAGGATAGCAGTGGGTGATGTGAGGCAGAGACCTTGTCCTGGGACCCACAGGGAGACAGTGAGACAAGGCCCTCTCATTAGTATTCATTATAGGACAATATTGATACGCCTCAAACTTTCCTGGACTGGAGGCCTTGGTGGGAATGAAAGGATACCACACTGGCTTCCCTTTACAGAGATGGCTACTTCTCAGACTGGGGGTGGGGGTGGGGTTCCTGCACCATAGAACCAATGAGCACAAGAAAGGGTTAAACTACTGGCTGGCACAAAGGATCCCAGCTACCAGTGAGAAAGTGAGCTGCTGCCACACAGGAAGGAATGAGGAACCCACCACAGGCTCCTCAGCCAACAGTAAAGGTCAACAAAAACTGGAGCAAACTAAAGGGGAAAATCAAGACTCTCAGTGATGGTCTGGGTCACCTCAGCAGCATACAGCCCCCCCCCCATCTAGGTATGGTTGTAGTTGAGGACAGGAAAAAAATTGTTTTGTTTTTCAAGACAGGACTTCTTGTATCCCTAGCTGTTCTGGAACTCACTCTGTAGACCAGACTAGCCTCGAACTTAGAGATTTGCCTACCTCGGCCTCCGAATGTTGGGATTAAAGCTATAACCCAGGGAGGACAGACATTTTACAGAGAGAAGAGGAAGCTGTAGATACGGACTATGAACTTGTAGCTAATTACAAGGACCGTAACTGTCAGGGGGCTGCGGCTAACTTCAGACTTCAAGCACCCAGTATGATGGATGTGATATCAGTCTGTGGGGGAAGTTTGCTCCTTTAGGAGGGGAGAATGAGAGCATCTTCCCTTGTGGGAAGGGCAGTTACAGCTTGTGGGGCAGAAACGGAAGGTCGTTTCCTTGTGTGGATGTTCAGATGTAGGATACATTGTGGGAGCTGAGTGACCAATCAGGCACTGTTGTCCGGTCTTGCCTCTCGCCTCTACCATTCTCCTCAGGCATTCATACTAGAGCTGCACAGGGTGCCTTGCCAGATGCCGTAATGGAATTGTAGGGAGAGACGCTGGAGGCAATAAAGAAGGAAGGGGGTTTGTTGCAGGTGCTAGTTCCTAGATGGTTCTGGGCTGGCTGCGGCTCGACACCATCACCAGGTAGCCCATCTGGTCTGGCTCTTATAGCACCAGCTAATGACCCAGTGGGCTAGCTCTGACTTTGTCCTTCACTGGTCATGTATTTTGCGGCAGCCACCTCACCTCCCTTCCTTCAGTCCCAACCACGGGAGCTACTGCCTTCTGCCCTTTTGCTTCTGGCTCCCTTTCCTTGCTAAAGAGCCTTTGTATTCAGTTCTTTCTGTTCAGATTACCACGTGGTTGCCTCAAGTCCCAGAAGAGACTTTGGACTTTTGGACAATGTTACACTGTGAAGCACCATGGGGACTTTTGAAGTTGGACTAAATCTGTTTTGCATTATGATAGAGCCACGAGCCTAGGGAGGCTGTGGGCTAACCATGGGGGTTTGAATGAGAAATGTCCATCACTGGCTCATATATTTGAATACTTGGTTTCCCGTTGGCAGCACTGTTCAAGGAAGTTACGAAACTGTTAAGAGATTCTTGCCAGAGGAAGTATGTCACCGGGGATGAGGTTTGAGGATCTATGACCTCACCTACTTCTGGCTTGCTCTCTCTTCTTCCTGTGTGTGGTTGAGATGTTGATTGTCCAGCTTCCTGCTCCTGCCTCCCCTGCCTTTAGGAATTCTGGCCATCTGGCACCATACAGCAAAACAAACAGTTTGCTCTGTTGATTTTGGTTTCATTGGTTAAGAGCACCAGAAAGGATCCAAGGCCAGTTCCGATCTGTTCTTTCTGTGTTATACAAGCCTTTGGTGCCCAGGCTGAAAAGGACAGGCTAGGAATTTGAGTGGAGGATTCTGGGCCAGAAGGCTAAGAGAGAGCGACACAGAGGAGACTCCCAGCACACAATTGCTGAGAACCCGATTCTTAGTTTCTATGGTGGGAATTTCTGTGAATCACTAAGACATATAGGGCCACACAACTGTGGGAACAGGTGCACATCACTTCCTAGAGCTATTTTAATCCTAGGGAGACTCTTAGTCCAGGTTTTAAGTATGAATTTTAAAACCGTTTCACCCTGTGTTACCAGATTTAGGAGAGAGTACCATGAGGTACGATTTCAGTTAACGTCTGCTGCCTTCATGAGGTCTTTTAAAATAGCGGC
Organism: Uromys caudimaculatus; assembly: GCA_028551405.1. Taxonomy (NCBI): domain Eukaryota; kingdom Metazoa; phylum Chordata; class Mammalia; order Rodentia; family Muridae; genus Uromys; species Uromys caudimaculatus. The sequence goes on along the minus strand of CM052700.1, from coordinate 25,598,435 downwards.
AGCAAGATGGCTTCTATTGTTTGAGTCTCTATTTTTTTTTCCACAAGGCCAAATCATGTTTCAACTTATTCTAAAATAATCTTAATCACATTACCAGCTGCAGCAATTGGGAGGGAGAAGGCCTCTACCCACCTATACAGGCAGTCCATCCATTGACCTCGGCCAGGGTTCCCTTCTTTCTACCTTGGGCATGTCTGTGACTCCACCTGCACACTCTGAAGGGGTCGCAGGAGGCCTCCCCTGAGGTCTGTTTTCTCATCTTCTGCTTGTCTTCAGCAACTTCAACATCCCTCACACACCTGTTGAGCTATGGCATACAAGGAGCCTCATGTGATTATAACTTTTATGCTGCATCCCCAGAACTCTTAGAAGGTGCGCACTGGTTAGAGGCCGGTCTCAGGGGATCTGTTGGTCACTCTGGCTGGATGACTTTGTCCCCTTGCCCCCATTGCTGCAGGCTTTCAAGCTTTGCTGAACACAGGACAGCTCCACCACTCTTGTCTCTTTAACATCTATGTAACATTTAGGTAAAGTTTAGACAAAATAATCCAAACTGTTTTTTAAATCTTGGATTTGCTAGGACTCAATTTTCCCAAATGATTAAAGCCTAAAAAAGTGCGCAAAGGCACAGGTAGTTAGCTTAATTAGACATATATTCCTGTTCTTTGACCAGCTCCTATAGATGTCGCCGTAAGTAGACCAGTGTAGCCTGGGGAAGTCTCTTAAACTTTAACTATCTCAACTTTAATATCCTCATTGCCCGTCCTCCATAAACCTTGTACAGTTTACTCAAAACTTGGTTTTAAGCTTCTCCCTTCTTCATTCTTAGGACAAAAACCTTATTTTACCATACAACATTCGCCCTCATCTAAAATATTCTCTTTTCTTTTTAACCCCTTAGCGTCATACTTCCATCCTTTTCAACAATTCTTTCTCATAATTGCTTACTGTTTTCCCTGCTAAATATAAATTAAATCTAAATTACATACATGCCAAATCATAGAATATTAAGAATGTCTCTTATTTTAATTACCCAAGTGTTTCTCCTTGTTGCAAATCTCAAGAAAACCTCCTCTCCATTTGGACCTTCACTGCCACCCTGTGGCCTGAGAGTTAGAAAAAGTCACACTCTCGGGGCTTGAGCGATGGCTGCTCTCTTAAGAGAAGGGTCTTCCTCTTGAAGAGGAGCAGAGTCTGGTCTCCAGCACCCACTTGCTCACAGCCATCTGAAACTCTACTTCCAGGGGCTCTGGCACCCTCTTCTGGCCTCCTCCAGAACTAAACTCCCAGGCGCATGAATCAATAATAAAATATTTTTAAAAAGTCAGTTTATGAAGATAAATTATTATCTGAAGAATCAGATGAGAAAGTAGTTAGGATAGACACAAAAGAGTTTCTAGGATAAGGGATGCTAAAAATAAGATATCAAGTAAAATAATAATCTTGTCCTAAGAGGATGAAACCATGGTTCACAGTTGTGACCTTGGAGGGTTTTGTTTATTTGTTTGTTTGTTAGTTAACAAGAAAAGACAAAAAATAAAGTACACAGGAAGCCAAAAATCTTTACATATTATCCCTGTAGTTTCAATTTTAGATGACATTAACTAATGTCTTTTAATTCTCATCCAAAGTCAGGAATAGTATTGGTTATTGTTCTTTCTAAGACAGGGCACACCCTCTGTGAATGCCCTTTCCCCTACATTCTCAGCACTTCCCCCTCTCTCTGGAAGTCTCTTTCAGTGCATCCAAACCTCAGTCTTCTACCTTTACAGTGTCGGTCCAGCTGATAGATACAGTGTAACTTCAGCATCTCTTGACCAGGGGCTCCTTTGTGTCTAACCTGAGTACTTTCTCATCTGATTTTCAGCCTTCCTAGGAACACACAGGCCTTTCATGTTTCCAGACTCACTCAGGTACTGGTGCTCCCACTTAGGACCAAACTCTGAAGATACTGGCAAGCCACCTCAGTGGAGTCATTATTATCTCAGGTGAGGTGTTGGTTGTGGATTTTTTTTTAATTTGTTGTCATTAGTGGTGGGAGGGATGGCTCAGTAGTTAAGAGCACTGGCTGCTCTTCCAAAAGACCAGGGTTCCAATTCCCACCACCCACATGGCAGCTCACACCTGTCTGTAACTCCAATTCTAGGGGATTCTACATCCTCATACAGACATACATGCAGGCAAAAGATCAATGCACATAAAAAATAAAATTTACAAAAAAAATGTTATCACTATACAGTGTTGGGGAGATGTTTCTTTCTAAGCAGCCATCCCTGGTGGCACCAGAGGAGAGAATATTGAATATTAACACCAACTTCAGCCAGAAATGGAGTTGAGGCCTAAGGAACTGATCCAGCTGACCAGCCACACCATATAGATTTTCTGCCAGCAGCAGCAGACGTCTGAACTGGAAAGGTGGACAGAGTTCATCCCGACAGCAGGGGAGCCTCCCTAAAGGGTGACTCTGGTGGATGGTTGTGTTGTTTAGAAGGAAGAGTTTGGTTACCCTTCTGGCATCCTTAGGTTGTTCTTACCTTCTTTCTTAAACTGAGGAGTGAGATATAAAAACAGGGAGGGAGCCGGGAGCCGGGCAGTGGTGGCACACGCCTTTAATCCCAGCACTCGGGAGGCAGAGGCAGGCGGATTTCTGAGTTTGAGGCCAGCCTGGTCTACAGAGTGAGTTCCAGGACAGCCAGGGCTACACAGAGAAACCCTGTCTCGAAAAACAAAAAAAAAACAAACAAAAAAAAAAGAGGACGTGAAGGTGGGAGGGAGACACATGGGAGGATGTGGGGAAGGGGGGGGGAGAGAAGTAGAAAGCAGGGATGGGTGTGACCCAGTTACACTGTATACACGTATCAAATTATCCAAGAACAATTTTTTTTTTAACATTTTTTTTTTAAGATTTATTTATTTATTATATGTAAGTACACTGTAGCTGTCTTCAGACACCCCAGCAGAGGGCATCAGATCTCATTATGGATGGTTGTGAGCCACCATGTGGTTGCTGGGATTTGAACTCAGGACCTTCGGAAGAGCAGTCAGTGCTCTTACCCGCTGAGCCATCTCTCCAGCCCTCCAAGAACAATTTTTAAGTAAAAAAATAAAGTAATAATTTAAGCTCTATTGACACAGCCACTACAGAAGAGTTTCTGGATATGTACACTATACAAGCATTTCTTGCAGACAACTGCTTAAGTGTCAGGTGACACTGGAGCAGCTCATGCACTGGCAGCAGAAGAGGTGGGCACCAGACTAGACTAGTTGCTGGCCCTGCCAAGGGGGGGGGTTGTGGGGGGTTGTGGGGGGTTGTGGGGGGTGCTCAAGAAGGGCCAAAGGAGTCGCTGGGGACAAGGGAGCAACAGTGCTTCCGTTGAGCACTTTCCTACAGAGAACAGTTATGGACTTCGCCCTTAGGCTGACCTTAGAAACTGGCACAGTTATTACTGAGTTAGAAATTAGAAAACTGATGTCTGATTTCTGCTTCAAAGACTTACCTCTAGGGGGCTGGAGAGATGCTCAGTGGTTAAGAGCACTGGCGGCTCTTCCAGTGGTCTTGAGTTCAGTTCCCAGCAACCACATGGTGGCTCACAACCATCTGTAATGGAATCTGATGCCCTCTTCTGGTGTGTCTGAAGACATGACAGTGTATCCAAGCCGGGCAGTGGTGGTGCACGCCTTTAATCCCAGCACTTGGGAGGCAGAGGCAGGTGGATTTCTGAGTTCGAGGCCAGCCTGGTCTACAGAGTGAGTTCCAGGACAGCCAGATCTACACAGAGAAACCCTGTCTCGAAAAACCAAAAAAAAAAAAAAAAAAAAAAAGTGTATCCATATACTTAAATAAAATCTTAAAAAAAAAAAAAAAAAAGACTTACCTCTAAATAAACCAGCAGGCAGTTAGATTGATCTACTGCTGGGGCCACAGCCGAATCCCTTAGCCTCTTACAGAAGCCTGTCCTGCACTGGGAACCTCTCCCTGCCTGCCAAGGGCTCCACTGGGGAGCTACTCCGTGGGCTGTTGCTTTCTGGGCTCTGCCAGTTACCCAAGGGGCTGGCCAAGCCAAAGGGAATCTAAAGAAAAGATTTTTGTGGCTTACAAGGTAGGGTTTTGTGTCCTGAACCTGCTCTAAGAGTAATTCAGGGCCCTGGTGCTGTCTGGATCTGTCCCTTTTCAGTATGCACCTGGATTCCAAGGTCCCAAATGTCTAAATCTGGAGGAAACCCATATCCTGTTCACCGGGTGGCTTCAACACGTTCTCTCCACGCCTCCAGTCTCTGGTTCTTGCAATGCATCTCCTGCTTCAAAACCAAAAGCAGGAGGCAGAGGCAGGTGGATTTCTGAGTTCGAGGCCAGCCTGGTCTACAGAATGAGTTCCAGGACAGCCAGAACTACACAGAGAAACCCTGTCTCGAAAAACCAAAAAAAAAAAAAAAAAAAAAAACCCAAACAACAACAACAACAACAACAAAAAAAAACAAAACAAAAACCCAAAAGCAGAAAAATCACTACCAGAGACCCTTATTTTCCTTCCAAACCCTCGAGCCTATTTTCACTTTTTTCTCTCCTTGGTTTCTCGAGACAAGAGTTTCTCAGTGTAGCCCTGGCTGGCCTGTGACTCACTCAGGCTGGCCTCGAACCCAGAGATCCACCTGCCTCTGCCTCCCAAGTGCTGTGATTAAAGGCATGTGCCACCCCACAAGCTATTTTCACTGTTTCTCTCATCCCTTGTGTTCATAGCAGTGGAAAGACCAGTCTCTCCAGGGGGCTCTAGAGCATCCCCAGGCCTTGTCAGAGACTCTGTCCAGTGTACTGCTCACCCACACCCCACACCCAGTCCTCAGCTTCTCACGCCTCTGCCCTCAGCCTGAATCCCCTCCTATGCTGAGTCCTCTGCCCAGCCAAACTGCACTCTGCGGGGCCACAGTGAGGCTCCTTGAAAGAGCTGGCTGTTTACACAGGCTGTCTCCACTTCCCTCCTCTGATCCACTTTTAACCCTTCAGACTTAGCAATGCCAAAGCCCCCATCTCTTTAACAGAATGATGTGTTTGCTTTACTCAAGCCACGAGGTGACTAATTCACTGTCCAGGGTTTTGTTTGAGTGTGCGAATGTATGATTCAATGCTTTAAGGGAGAAAATATAGAGTTTCATGGACTTGCCAAATAAGGCTTAAACTACATGGTCCGGCCATCAAAGACTAGAAATTTGTAGAGAAAAACGAGAAATGAGCGTTACGACGATGAGATGGGTTCGTTTCTCCTTTAACAGCGCTACAACGCACAAAAACTGAAGAGGAGACTGAGTAAACAAACTCCCTGGAGTTCCGAGTCGGGAAATAGATTAGAATGACTAAATGGAGAAACAGTTCAGTGTAAACCGGGAGGGTACGATGGCAAGGACAGTCCACAGCAAGTTGACAGTAGGACTGGGCTGCTACAAAGGGCTTCTTTCTTGCGAGAGACATCCAAGGTGAGTCAAAGAGGCCAAGAGAGCACCTGGGCCAAGGCGGGTGCGGGGCCAGAGGAAGGACAGCCCCGCTCAAGCCCCGCCCCGGGCGTCCCGCCCTTGGGGGAGCCGGAAGCCGGGCGGTGGAGGCTGTGCGAAGTGGACGAGCGCCAGTCCTCGTCTGGGAAAGCCCATCGCGGGCCCTCGCTGTCCCGCGGAGCCAGCCGCGAGCGCTTCGCGACAGGGCCAGGGGTCATGGCGACTCCTCGCCGCTGGCCACGGTTCGTCCCTGGGCCCGCGCTAGGATGGCTGCTTCTGCTGCTGAGCGCGCTGGCCCCGGGCTGCGCCTCTCCGCGCCTCCTCGACTTCCCGGCTCCGGTCTGCGCGCAGGAGGTGAGAGAAGCCGGGCGGAGCGAGGATGCGGGGGGTCTTCGGGGTGGTGGGGAGTACGGCGGAGGGTGGTGAAGAGGTGTCAGAGGGGCGGGAGTGGGGAGGACAGTCGGGAGTGCAAAGGGCTGTCAAGGTGCCGAGAGCCGTCGACTGTGCGAAGGGGCGGACGGCCCAGGCTCCGGCGGGCCCAGGGAGGCTGAAAGTCCGCCCTAGGGACTCGGAGGAGGTCCCGGGCATGGGCGCAGCGTGGAGGCGCGCTGGCAACGACTCCGGGAGTGGAGTCGCCGTAAAGGGAAGTTCTAGGGAAACTACGCGGGCGGCGGTGTCACTGGTAGCGCGAGGCGGGAGAGAGGATTCGGTCCGGGCCTCGGAATTGGAAGACGGAGGCACTAGAGGCTGGCAGCTCAGGATGGACAGGGACCTAGAGAACAAAAAGATGGACAGGGCCCTTGGTAGGAGCTAAACCGGTCTGGACTGGCCCCTAACTCCTTGCTCCCTGAGCAGTCATCCTCCAGCCTCCCGTGCTCCGGCGCCCCAGCCTGGCCCCGGGGGTCCCCACAGGTTGGGTAGTGCGGGCGTGCCCGGTGCCCAGGGGAATCAAACAGGATGTGGGTTGAAAGATGCAGTCCATCCTATCTTTCCACCGCCACGTGTGTCCCAGAACCGAGAATGCCAAAATTGAGTTAATGTGTGGAAGTCTGCCAATTTGTTACTGCCAAGGAGGACCACCCCACCCCCACGCACCGCGCTTCTAGGAAACTGACACACCCCTGGCGGTTGAACCTTGCTGTTGAACCCGCTCGTTTGTCAAAACAAAACAAAACAAAACAAAACAAAACAAAAAAAGCGACGAACCTGTGCAAAACATAGTGCCCATTCCACAAATAAACTTTCCTCCGTTTCTTCCCTTCAAGCCTTCTCTTCCTCCACTGGTTTTTCTAGCCCCATCCACCGCTGTGTTCAGTAGCTGAGTCAGAGGATATGAAACAAAAGGATAGTTCTCCTTATCTAATTTTGTAGATTTTCCAAAAGAGAGTGGAAAGAGGGTGACTATTTTACTGGAAAAACGTGTTTTTTAAAAGTCTGAGGGCTGTTGGGAAATGTCATAGTGATCCCCATACTGGGCAAATCAGAGTGACACCTCCAGACAGGACAAAAGTGTCACAACATAGAGGACTGCTATTTGTTTCTGGCTAGTCATTTGCCAAGGGCCTCCCAATACAAGCAAACTGAAAGTAAAGAACAATGCCTGAGACTCCAGGTCCAGGGGGAAATTGTGTTGGACGCAGGATCTATCTTGCAAGACAGCCTTGAGCAAGAGTTCTTTGCACATGGTGTGTATGCAGAACCCAGGAAGGAGAAAATGACTTCCAGCCGGGCTGTTTTTCATTGAAAAGACCTTTGAGCAGCTCCGATCCAAAGCAGGAACCTCAAAAACATTTTACTTAAGGCATTCATTCTCCCTGGTGGAATGTGCCTGAGCCAGTGGCCCTAGGTGAGGCAGGGTCAAGTGGAAGATAGGGGTATCTCTGGAACAGGAGAGAGAGATGGGTAGACCTGAGCTAAAGTCTGAGTTCTGCAGCTCACCTAGACTCTCAGCAACAGTCCCTGCCATGAATCTTGGAGGTCTTTAGGAGTTTGGTTTGGTTTTAGTTTTTATTTATTTATTTATTTTGGGTTTTTTGTTTGTTTGTTTTTATTTTGTTTCATTTTGTTTTCTAGACAGGGTTTCTCTGTGTAGCCCTGGCTGGCCTGGAACTCACTCTGTAGACCAGGCTGGCCTCAAACCCGGAGATCCACCTGCCACTGCCTCCCAAGTACCATGGCCCAGTCATGGTTTTTATTTTTAATTTAGATTGGGGGGGGTAAATGTGTGTTTTGCCTTCATATATGTATGTGTACCACATGTATACCTGGTATCCGTAGAATAAAGAGGACATTGGATCTTCTGGAACTAGAATTATAGATGGTCGTGAGGCACCATATGGGTGCTGGTCCCACCTGGGCTCTCTGCAGGACAAGAGCTCTTGCTGCTGAGCATCCATCTTTCCAGCCCCTCAGGGTTTGACTTTACTTGGCAAGCTGCTGGTGGCCACATTTCTCCGCAGCCTCCCTTCTGTCTTCTCTGTTGCCTCACTGACAGCTGCGCTCCACAGGCTGACAGCTTCCATTTCTGTTGGCTTTGAAGTCCTTTTTTTTCGTTTGTTTGGTTTTTTTGTTTGTTTGTTTTTTGTTTTTTGTTTTTTGTTTGTTTTTGTTTTTTTCAAGACAGGATTTCTCTGTGTAGCCCTGCCTGTCCTGGAACTCACTCTGTAGACCAGGCTGGCCTCGAACTCAGAAATCCTCCTGTCTCTGCCTCCCAAGTGCTGGGATTAAAGGTGTGCGCCACCACTGCCTGTCCTTTTCAAAAGAAGCTACAGCTGTGGGTGTGGCTCAGTGGTCTCTGGGTTCCATCCCAAGAACTGCACAGAGGAAAAACACTGTACACACACACACACACACACACACACACACACACACACACACACACACACACGTTGTTTTAGTGGACACAGTATGCTTTATGTCCATCATGAGAGGACTAGATGAGACAGCTCAAAGGGAACGGGCCACTTTCTCTTGAAAACTGATGCAGCTGTCAGTGACTCCCTCCTGTAACTGAAGAAGGCCTGTTCTGTTCTTTGTTTCATGCTGTAAGCACTAGGGGCTTAGTGAATATGTGCTACATGAAGTACAAAAACTAGAAGAAGGAGGAAGGGTCCCCTGTTTTTCAAGCAGTAGTAAGCTGAGGCCATTGCACGAATTTGGGCTGGTTGGAATTAGCACCTCAAAACCTGGATGACTGTAGTATCCCCACAGAAACCAACCCTGAAGACACCAGAAGTGATTGTAGTTCCCAGGATGTTTTTTGTTGGCCGCCTAGGTAGGCTTCTTATAGTTCAGTTCCCCATTAACTGCCATTCTAGAGGAAACCCTGTAAGCAGCCCCCGGGAGTCTGTCAGCATGAATGCTCACACTGTTCACAGACAGGATATATGATACCATTACCAGTTCGTTTTCCTGAGTGCTTGTGGTTTTGACTTGTGGTAGAATGACTGTTTGGCATCGCCCCTTTCTCTTGTGGTTACCGGAAGCTGTGCTCAGCCCTTCCACTCTTCTCTAAGTTAAAAAGTTGTGTCTGCGGGTGCTCCTCTGGTGGACACAGTCCTGTAAGGAAGGCTGCAGTGCCAGTGATAGAAGCCGCAGGGAGCAGGTCCTGCTCATGCTGGACTAGCTCTCACCCTGGCTGCCTTTGTCAGGCTACTGTGCCATCAGAAGACTTTAGCATCAATTAGCAAGAGCAGACAAGAGCCTGGTGTTCAGTCAGAAGAGCTGGCCCCAGCCAAGCCTCCCATCTCCTGTTCTGCAGCCCTGTGTCCTCCTAGGTTGTGGGGAGGACCTCCACACGGCTCTGTCTCTGAAGGCCTCTGGCTGTGTACACTGAGGTGCTCCACCAACCTGTATCAGGCAGTCGGTAATGTTTGCTCAATGCCCAGAGCTAAACACTTCTTTTAATCACCCTGCTATGAGTACAGAGAGGTCTGTGTTGTAAACATCCCTTTACTGGGAGGCAGGGTAGCAGTGCTGGGGCATGGTTCTGGAGCAAAGCAAGCTTACTGTAGCTCTGGAACCTGGAGCCACCTGGCTACTCTCCCTGTGCCACAGATGTGACCCGCCTTACAGTGGAGAGATCTTCTGAGATTTGTCTTGGTCGGTAACCTAACCCTCGTGTGAACATTGCAGAGTACACATACACAGACCTAGATGGTATCACCAGTGGCTTCATGCAGCTACTTGATGCAGCCACAATGTGATAAGCAGATATGTAAGGCTGCTGCCTACATTACAGTTTACAGAGAACTTTGGAAGTATAGGAGTATGTTAGAGTAATGGTAAGGGCAGTTCAGTAAGTATTAGCTGCTGTCATAATCTCTTCATCATTCCGAATAGTCCCTGATTTCTACAAGATGGCTAACAGTGCCATTCATGAGGAGGTAGCTGATCAATGATATTCTTGTTTGGTTGGTTGGTTGGTTGGTAGGTTGGTTGGGTTTTTTTTTGTTTTTTTGTTTTTTTGTTTTTTTTGGTTTTTGAGAGGGTTTCTCTCTGTAGACCAGGCTGGTCTTGAACAGAGGGCCACCAGGAAGACACTGAGGTTTTTGTTTAAAAAGAACATATCTTGCACTCACCTTTAATCTCGCACTCAGGAGGCAGAGGCAGGAGAATCTCTGAGTTTGAGATTCTGTAGGCCAGCCTGGTCTACAGAGCGAGTGTACAACAAGGCTATACAGAGAAACTCTGTACACACACACACACACACACACACACACACACACACACACCCCTCTATTGCCCAGTGATAAGTGTCCTTCTGTTTGGGGAAATGGGTGGTTGGTTGGTGTTGGTGGCTGGGGGTGTGGGGGCGAGCATGCTTGCATGTGTGCTGCTGGGACTGAATCTAGGCCGAGCACGGCCTTAAACATTTCCTAGGAACTTACCCCTTAGTCCCAGGAACAGGAATTCTGAAAGGATTAAGGAGGCAGCTGGGGAGGAAATTATGGGCAGCACAAGATCTATATTAGTAGTGTCCAAAGATGCTACCAAATGCATTTTATATTATTAAGAAGATCACAGGGGCTGTTGGTGGTTCCGTGGGGAAAGGCACTGGTCTCCATGCTTAATGACCTTAGTTCAATCCCTGGGACCAACAAAGTGAAAGGAAAGAACCAACTCCTGAGAGTTGTCTTCCGACCTATCTGTACGTGTGCCTACCTGCATTCACACACACAAGAAAGAAAAATGGGGGAAAAAAGTTGCAGGGACCGAGGAGGTGGCTTAGTGGGTCAATGCCTGCTAAGCAGGCATGAAGGCCTGAGTTCAGATCTACCAAGCACTAGCCAGGTGTGGCAGCTGTGCCTATAACCCCAGTGTCTGTCAGAGGACAGAAACAAGTGGATCCCGAGACCCCAGTGTCAGAGGAGAGAACACTGGCCAGCTGAGAACAGTGAGTTCCAAATTCATTGAGGGACCTTGTCTCAAAAAAATAAAGTAGAGAGTAAGACCCTGTTTCAAAACAACAAGAAAAGGTAGAGAAGCTATTGGGGAAGGCGTCTTGACCTTAACTCTGGCTTCCACACACCTGCACACATGTGGTTGTGCATACCCCAACATCAGTGTAAATTTTATATTGAAATTATAAGTAAAAATAAACAGGGGCTGGAGAGATGGCTCAGTGGTTAAGAGCACTGGCTGTTCTTCCAGAGAACCAGGGTTCAATTCCCAGCGACTATATGGTGGCTCACAACTACTTATAACTCCAGTTTCAAGGGACTCTACTTCCTTTTCTAACTTCTGCTGGCATGCATATGGCACACAGATACACATGCAGGCAAAACACCCATACACATAGAATAATTTTTTTTTAATTAAAAAAAAAGTCCTTTCCCAAATAATATTTTCATTTGCTTATCTCACTTTTAAATCTTTTGTTTAGATTAGCATCGTAATCGTCCATCTTTAAATTCATTTTTATTGAGTAATGTAGGAGGTCCTTTTTAAAAAGTGTACTGGGGGGCTGGAGAGATGGCTCAGCAGTGAAGAGCACTGACTGCTCTTCCAGAGGTCCTGAGTTCAAATCCCAGCAACCACATGGTGGCTCACAACCATCTGTAATGAGATCTGATGCCCTCTTCTGGTGTGTCTGAAGACAGCTACAGTGTACTCATATATATAAAATAAATAAAATCTTTAAAAAGTGTACTGGGATGTTTAAAGCAGCTCCCCATGTCACACCCAAAGCTGCTCCCCAAAGGCACTTACAGTGGACCTGCTTGTTTCTTTTGACGTCCACGTTTTGGCAGTGTGCCTTTTTACTTACCTCTGGTACTAGAAGAATCATCACTTGCCCCTGATCTCTCCTTTCCCACTACATTTGTACCATGGTTTGATTTCCAGCTTCCTATTGTTAAGCAAGGCCACCGTTGTCTCTGGGGAAGCAAGAGATGCACTTGGGTAACAGTTTTCTGGTAGCTCCTCCTCTTTCCCCCTCACAGATGATCACACATCCAACATCAACAGGCAAGACTGAAACTGTAGCACTTGAAGTATCAAGCTATTTCTGTCTGTTGTAGCATGCTTGTCAGCCAAGTGTTGCCAAGTCCCTCCCACTTCCTCTTCTTGTCAGGATAGGTACCATCTTGCCCTGGATTTTAAGTAGCTTCTGATGGGTAAGAGGGAGCTACCCCAAACGGAGTATAGCTACCTGTTGTTTCTGTGAGAGTTCCCAATCTGGACCCGTTTCTGTCCTCTGTGTCCCAGCTCACAGCAGTGCTAGATGAGAAGAGAGGAGCAGGTCCATGGGAGTTATCTCAGAACGTGCTGTGGTGTGTGTCTGTCGGGGTGAGCAGAGACACTGAGGTGGGTCTAGTTCTAAACCTGCAAGGCAGGCTGTGATGTTAGCCCAGGGGCAGTGAAGGACAGTTAGTCACAAAGAGCTGGGAGAGATACATGAAGTCTGGACCCCAAGAGCATGTGAACTGGTGTTCCAAACAGGTAGGAAGGACACGGATGAAATAGCAGACTCAGAATGGATCCTGGCATGACATCAGGGCCATTCTGTGGCCTATTTTATGAATGAACCCTGGGGCATCACATCGCCCCGAGTCCTGCACTCTGCTCCCTCCGGAGAGGCAGCTGTCAACCAGTGTCCATCCTACACACCGTGCGTTTCTGTACGCCCATCATCCAGGTCTTGCCTCAGCTTCACGGGATGCCGTGGGCCAATCTGAGTAGCTCAGGCCCGGCAGTGGCAGAGCCTGAATTCCAGAGCTTCCTTGCTACCTTAGAGTCCCAGATTCCAGCTCTAGAGGATGTCCCCTATCACTTGTGACATATTGGCAGGGAGGTGGCTGTATGGGCACTGTTGCCAGTGAACTATACATAATGAGTCAGGGTTTCATGAGCTGCATACCGACTAGGTCAGAGTTCTGTGGCATTTTCTAAATTGATGGCCAGTCTGAGAACACCAGCCCTGTGTTTACAGTGTTTGTGAAGCAGAAGTGAGAAGTGAAGGGCCTACTTCATCATCTCCCATATCCACATCCTGCCCCGGGTCTTTACTCCTATGGTTAATTTAATTCCCAACAACAGTGTGAAGTTGGTGTTAGACTCTTCTTTGAGTAAGGTGGCTCAACCAGGGCTGTGAGGGTAGGATGGGGGGGAGGGGTATGTGTGGTGTGCTCTGTGTATGTGTGTGTGTGTGTGAGACAGAGACAGAGACAGAGACCCAGAACAGTTATTCAAGTTATTCAAACTTTTCCTAACGAGTTTAAAATTTGATGCTCCACCCCTTAGGGAAATTGGAAACCTTGGAATTTAAAGACCTTCTTCTCCAGATACCCCTCTCTGTTTTGTTTTGGTTTTGTTGTTTGGTTGTTGTCTTTATTATTATTTCTTTTTATTGTTTAAATTCCCAGCCCAGAACAGTTACTCAATCTAGCTTTGCTTGGCAACCCATGCCTTTAGTCCCAGCACTCAGGGAAGCAGAGACAAGCTGTGCTCTGTGAGTTCTAGGTCAGCCAAGTCTAGGCTATATTGTGAGACCCTGTCCCCAAAAGATGCCACCCCCCAAAAAAGATAAAAAGCCTCCAGTTCTGTTTGCTGTCTGCCCACCACTCACCTCCTTGACTGGACAAAGAGGGAAGAAAGTGCAGAAGACTTTTGGCTACTTGGCCACAGAGCAGCTCCCAAAAGTGAGATGGGAGGGAGACACGTGTGTGTGTGTGTGTGTGTGTGTGTGTGTGTGTGTGTGTGTGTGTGTGTGTGTAAGAGAGTGTGTGTGTGAGAGAGAGTGTGTGTGTGTGTGTCTGTGTGTGTCTGTGTGAACTGCTCTCAGGGGCCTACCAAGCAGCTGGGCCACTGTGAGCCTGATCTTCCTCATCTGTAATCAACACTTCCTTTCTTCCCACAGGGGCTGAGCTGCAGAGTCAAGAATAGTAAGTCCTCTTTTTTGTTCCACTTATTGCTGCTGTTAATACAGTGAGGGCCTCCCACTGGCCTCCACAGGGCAGCCTCCTGTGCGCTGTGCTCTGGATGGGTGTTGTCACTGTCACTGGGCAATCTTGGTGCTCCACAAGGAAAACCTTCATTCACTATGCAAAATGCAGGCAGTTCCCCGCTGCCATCTGGGTTTTGGATGTTGCCAGGGGTGGTACCCTAGTGCATCTAATTGTGCCTGTCCCACTCAGCTTGTCACAGGATCAATGATGCTGGCTTGGCTTTGGGGTATTGGGTTGGTTTGTTTGTTTGCCTGTTTGTTGTTCGTCTGTGAGAAGTTTTTTCCTATGTTGGATATAGAACCCATTCTCTCAGACTGAGTAGACAAACTCTCACCTCGAAGCCACAGTCCCAGCCCTTGGTTTTATTTTAGGGATAAGGCATGTACTTCAAGTGTCAGTGCTAATTAGAGGCCATGACAAATAAAAATAAGGAAGCTCTCACTGCTGCCCTCCTTCTTGTGCCCCCATTTCCAATGGCTGCCTCTTTTCAAAACCCTTCTCCCCAAATGTTCTGTGGTTTTTCGTTGGCAGAGCTCTGTCAGCATCCCAGACCAGCATTAAAGAAGAACAGGCTGGGCCAAGAGCTTGCCAAGGCCACAGCTGGAAGGTTGAGAACAGCTGCAGCCCTGGAACCATGTTGGAACTCATAGCAGGACTCTGGGCCTCTAAGCAGATCTTAGGGTCTTGGCTGCAGGTCTGATAGTTGTTCTCCTTAACAGGTACTTGCCTGGATGACAGCTGGATCCTCCCTAAAAACCTGACCCCGTCTTCCCCGAAAGACATCTACACCAATCTGAGCATTTCCTCTACCCAGCATGGAGAATTAGTCCCTGTGTTGCACATTGAGTGGACCCTGCAGACAGATGGTGAGTGGCCACATCAGCCAGCGCCTGGGTTTACCCTTGGGAGGAGACCACCTCTGACTCCTGTCTGGTACTGGGAGGCTCCATCATTTACACAGCATTGGATCTGTGCCTACCAGTGTCTTCTGCTCACACTGTCTTTAGGAAAGGCCTTCCCTTGCATCAACTTTTTAGTACATGGGAAGAAAAAGGCAAGTGGTTAATTTTACAAATAATTCCAAATATTTGGTAGAAAAAAAAAATGGTAGCAGTTTCCCCACTGCTTTTTCTCTTAGCTTAGGAGCCAGAACTTTTCAAAAGATACTCCAAACCTCTTTAGGGGTGATTAGCTGCAGAACTTCTGAACAGAGCCAGCCCCAGATCTGTGAAGGGGCAGCAGCAAGTGCTCTCTTTGAGTCCCTAGCCGGTGTTTTAGATGACCACTCCAGCAGCCTCTGGGAGGGTGAACACGTAGCTGCTCTTAGCACTGTGTCCTGCTTCGACGGCTCTGGACACACGGTTGCACGGTCTTTGCTGCTTCCTGCTATAGACTGCCCCTTGTCCCACTAGAAGGTACTTTCTGCAAGGCCTAAGAGGGGGGAAGTGGGGAGTTAGGTAAGAGGGCGGATGGGGAAGACCCACACCCTGGCAGGGGCTTGGCTGCATCTGTGTTCCCCTTTCCTTCCTGGTCTGCAGCCAGCATCCTGTACCTGGAGGGTGCGGAGCTGTCCATCCTGCAGCTGAACACCAATGAGCGGCTGTGTGTCAAGTTCCAGTTTCTGTCCACACTGCAGCATCACCGTAAGCGGGTAAGTGACACCAGTACAGGCTTCTTGTCCCAAAGGTACACCTAACTGAAAGGATGAATCAAGATGGCGGCCTGCTAAGAGCCATAGTGAGGGACAGAGCCGGGCACTCCTGCTTCTTATTATTCCTCCCACTTGACAGAGGCATTCTATAAGGCTGGTTCAGTCTCTCGCATGTGTGTGTGTGTGTGTGTGTGTGTGTGTGTGTGTGTGTGTGTGTGTGTGTGTGTGTGTGTGTGCGTGTGCGCGTGCGCGCGCGCGCGCGCGCATGCGAGTGGCATGGCCATCTATTGGTAGAATTTTTAAACAGAAAGGACAAAGATAGCATGCTTCTAATGTGAGATATCCTTTTATCCTTTTGTGTGTTTGCTTGTTGGCTGATTATGAGGAGGTGTGACATTGGGACTTTGCACACAGTGGGTGAGGGCATTGTATGACCCATTCCATCGCCTCTCTTCCTCAGTGGCGGTTTTCCTTCAGCCACTTTGTGGTAGATCCTGGCCAGGAGTATGAAGTGACTGTTCACCACCTGCCCAAGCCCATCCCTGATGGAGACCCAAACCACAAGTCCAAGGTCATCCTTGTGCCTGGTAAGTGCCCTTTCAAGCATCATGTGGTACTGGGCTCTGGGTGAAGAAAGCAGCAGGCGGCTCTGACAGAGAGGCTAACTCTGCTCCACAGTGGCTAGAGGCACTGAGTGTGCCTCCAGCTGAGGCCAAAGCCTTTATGTACTGAATGCAGAGTTTGTGCTCTGTTGTGTGGAGAAACCCCAGAGCATATTGGCAACTAGAGTCCCTTCCTCTGTGCAGAGAAGTAGCTTCCATCCCAGAAAATGCCAGATCCCTGAAGGGTGGTGGCCTGTGTACTCAGCCTAGACAGTTTCCCTCAGTTTGCTCGCTTCCCCCGATTCCCACCTGCCTCTGACTAGCACCCACCTACACATCCTACTCTCCGGGCCCACCAGTTCACACTGTCTGTGATTGCCAACTTACCTCCTAGGAATCAGCAGTTCTTCTGGGTCACTTTCTGTCTCTGCCTTTCCCAGAACCTTGGCCATTGCTGACATCATTTCTCACTGCACCTAGTAGGTAGTCAGGAAATTTTGTCTTTTTGTTTGTTTGTTTGTTTTTGTTTTTGTTTTTGTTTTATTGGTGGCTGTGGAGAGGGAACTTGGAGCCTAAGCATACACACTGGGAAGTTAGCCACAGCCCAGCCCAAGAAATGCTTGTTAAAGATGGCAGTGACTCCTCACCCTGCAGCACACACTTGAATGAGTACACACACGTGTGCTCACCTGCTTCCGTCCCACAGATCCATACTCTGACATGATTCCAGTTGCCACCAGTTTGCTTTCACTGATATTCTCTGTAAAAGTATCTTTTATTCGCCTGGAGTAATTACTGCCTCTGTCTGCTAACCTGGAAGCTTCTAGCCTCAGTATCTTTTAATCTAGGCCTAGCACGTTTTCTGCCTCTGAGACTTACTGCTGAATAAGCTCACCCTTTCTTGTGCTTTCTGATCTCAGGCTGGCTGATTCAACTCAGCTGTTCTGGTTCAAACTCCTCTCTAAGCTAACTGATTCAATCTGGCTTCTCTCTCAACCTCTCTTTTGCTCTGCTTGGCCTCAAACTAACTCTGGCAATCTGCTCTAGTCTTCTGTCTTCACCTATGTATTGCTTATCTCTCTGCAGCCTGTCTCTGTACCACTGTCCCAGTAGAACTGCCTTCCCCCCCTGCACTGCTCTCTTAAGTAGCTTCCCTTGTCTCTTTTCTTGTAAGAGCTGGGAATATCCTATTCTGTCAAATCTCTCTGATTTGTCTCTTTGTCACTCAATTAGACATCACTTTAAAACATAGGTGCCTCCTGCTACAAACTAACTCTACCTTCATTGTTTGGGATTAAAGGTGTGCACTAAAGGCTGAGCCACACTGCAACCAGAAACAGTTTATTTCAGTAAATAATACAATCTCAGGGTTCACAGTGTGATCAAATATCCTGCAATACTCTTCTGTAGAATTAATCTTCAGAAGGCAGTGGTTTCCACTGTATGTGCAGGGCCCAGGACATCACACACAGGAGCACTCAATGAGTGTTTGCTAAAGGACTGCTCTCCCTCCCTCCCCTCCCCCTGGGGACTTGGTAGAAACACTGATTCCAAGTGCTCAGTGGCAAGGTGCCTGTCTGGGTTTGATCCACAGGTCTACAGAGAAAAGGAAAAGAAAACAAATGAATAAATAAATGTCGACTCTTGCCACCTACCCAGGGCTTCTGAGAACCTAGTAATGAGTAGGGGAAGTCAGAGAGACTGCAGTGGAGGGCAGAAGGGCTTCCGAAGTAAAAAAGGCAAGGCAGGGGCTACTCTTGTTAAAGATGGCAAGCTCTGAACCCGGAGGAATATGCTTGAGTCAGGAGGGATTCCTAAAAGAAGACGGTGTGACTGCCAGCCAGACTGTCCCAATTTGATGGGATCTCTGGCCAGGGGCAGCTGCTAGGCCTGGACAGGCTGTGAAGGTGTGTTTTTGAACAGGCTCCCCAGATGCATAACAGTCTTGCCTCCCACCCCCAGTGTAAAAAATATGGACGAACAGGCTGGATATGATGGCACACGCCTTTAACCCCAGCACTTGGCAGGCAGGCAGGTGATCCCTGTGAGTTTGAGGTCAGCCTGGTTATAGTGAGTTCCAGGACAGCCAGGTCTATGTAGAGTGACCCTGTCTCTGAAAACAAAACCACCAAAATCTGCAAGAACAAGTTCTCTAAAGGCAGAGACTTACCAATTTCTCTTTTATTGGGGTTGGCAGACTGTGAGGACACCAGGATGAAGATGACTACACCATGTGTGAGCTCAGGTAACTGGCTGGCCCAGGAGACCTTGACCTGGGCACATTAACTTGCACTTAGTAAAACTGGGTACGTGCACAGTTGTGTGCTGGCCCATATGATAGACATGCCCGTGGAGAGACAAACCCTCCTCACTTCCAACCTGCACTGTGCCCTTGGCAGGCAGCCTTTGGGACCCCAACATCACCGTGGAGACCTTGGACACACAGCATCTGCGAGTGGACTTCACCCTGTGGAATGAATCCACCCCCTACCAGATCCTGCTGGAAAGTTTTTCAGACTCAGAGAACCAAAGCTGCTTTGATGAAATGAAACAAATATCTGCGGTACTTGTATTTCTTACCCCCTCAAACATAGATTAAAATACCTCTCAAATCCTTAACCTTCCTCTGTACTGGTCCCAGCTAACCCTGTTGCGAGAGCCCAACCTGGACTCAGGTGCACTTGGCAGCTGCCCTTCCCACTCAGGAAACAGAGAGCTCTGGTGTCTTTGCAGTTCGTTGAGAATAATAGTTTATGACCATAGGTAAAATGGCTGAGGAAGCATCAGACTATACATACAGAAGTCTAAATCTCGAAGTTAAGTTCATATTAAATTGCAAATTGAAAGAAGTAGAATCAAGTCTCTTCAGAGCCTTCTCTCTGTCTCCTCCCAGGAGGGAGAAGTAGGTTTAAGCTAGTCACGGGTGTGTAGTTGTTAAGGAAAATTTTATTTTATTCCATCAATCTAGTGGGGATTTGGCTTAATAAACTCAGTTGATTTGCATTCAATAGATATAAGATAAAGTCTTGCAGTCCTCAAATAACATAAATTAAAGTTTGCTTATGCCTTTGAAGACCTTGGGCACTGTATACCCTGCACCCCTACTGCATATACCTAGGTTGGAGCCCCAGGCCCCAGCAGCCAGAGCAAAGAGGGGAACACCCATTACTAAATATACTTATAAGTTCATCTCAAGCTAGTCACTCTGCAGAAATACAAATTTTTCTGGACCAGAAATCAGGAAAACATTTCTCCCTCTGGCATTTCTAAGGGAGACACTGGTCCACAAAGGATCGCTTTCCCAGCAGACAGCACCAGGGTCATACCCAGCTAGCTTCTTCTATCCCCCTCTCCAGCCCACACAAGAGGAATTCCACCAGCGATCCAATGTCACATTCACTCTAAGCAAGTCTAACTGGTGCTGCCACCACCACCGCGTGCAGGTGAGTTGGAGAGGTGGGAGAGAGGGCAGGAGCAGGTAGCCTTCCATTCAGGGGGACAAGGTCAGCGATGGGTAGCTCCAGACACTACTGCTAGGAGCTCTGGCTCACAACACCTTTCTGCATTTCTCCTGCTTGTCCTCCCAGCCTGGTAGAGGCTTTATTGTTTTGTATGAGTGGGAGACTTTATTGAAAAATAAAGAGGGTAGACAGGTTGAGATAGAGTCTGACGTATTTCAGCAGCTGGGATATAGGTGTGCACCGCCACATCTGTTCAACAGTCATGTGGACATCTGAGCCTAGCTAAGCTTCTTTTGCCATGAGGGTGTGAGTTGGTATCTTCTTCACTCTTCTGCTCCCTCAGGTCCAGCCCTTCTTCAACAGCTGCCTGAATGACTGCTTGAGACATGCTGTGACTGTGCCCTGCCCAGTAATCTCAAAGGCCCAAGGTAGGAGAGGAAGAGTCGTCCTTGGTGTGTGTGGGGTAAGACCCTGTCCACTGGAGAGGAGTCCTGACCATGGGGAGAGGGAATTTTAGCTTAGAGCTGCTGGTACCCTCGGTGGAGTGCAGATGACACCCCTGGGTTGGCCTCCTCAGTGCCTTTCACTAGCTCTGTACCCATAGGCAGAGGACTTAACCTTTCTTATCAACTGTTTCCTTGGCCAAAAAAATGAGATAGTTATTCTCAGGGAGTTAGGACTATGTACCATGGAAGTACTTTAACATGCCAAGTTCAAATATGAGAAAATGAGGCACAGATATTAATGTGCCCATGCTCACATATCAAAGCCATAACCCCAGGTTCCTACTTGAGCTTGTAGGGGTTGGTTCCTGACTCTCTGCTTCTGCCACATGCAGATCAGACAGGGGCCAATGTGACACTATGGTGGAAGGAGCCCTGGCCCCCTTGGCGCTTCAGCTAAAGGAGCTCCATGGGGAAGGCTACACCAAGTGAAGCTATGCTTGTCTGCAGAGTTAAGGTTGTCGTTGGTATCTAATGGCGGAGGTCATCAGTGGGCATCTCTGATAGGTTAAGGCCATTGGTGGGCATTTGAAACTGGCTTAGATGATTGCTGATCATTAAGACTAACTCTGTCCCTGTTTTCTTTTATTCTGTTACAGACCACGTGGCAGGTAAGTCCTTCCTTCAGTCAAGATCATCCCCAAGGAACCACATGAGGTCCCAGCAGATCCCTGGGCCAGTCCTGAAGGCATGCTGCACCCACAGCTAGCCAGAGGATGAAATCATCAGTGTAGCCTGCCACAGGCCATAGCTGACAGCCTGGGCTGGGGGTGTGGGGCCCCTGCCTGCACTCACTTCGCTCTGTCAGTTACAGACTACATTCCCCTCTGGGTGTATGGCCTCATCACCCTCATCGCCATTCTGCTGGTGGGCTCTGTCATCCTGCTGGTCATCTGCATGACCTGGAGGCTTTCTGGTAAGGAGTATGCCGTTGCTTCCCTGTTCCTGCCTTCTCCCTGGAATTAAACGCTAGCTCCATGTGGGGCTTTTTGCAGTCTCAGGCTTCTCTCTGGGAAAATGACAGTTATAATGGTATACACATCGTAAGGCTGTGGAGAGGGATAAAGGAAGTAATGAAGGAGGATTCTTTCCTCAGAACCAGGCACATGGTGTTTGCGCAAGGCTGTTCACTACGGTGATAGTTTTTGTTAAAGTTAGTATTTTTAAAGTCAACAGGTTGGAAGGCGCTAGTGTGGAATTTCCTGCATCAGCCATGATCAGTCAAACAAACAGCCTACACAGCTTTATCCCCAAGTCCCCAACCTTTGCCTCTGAGGTCCGAGGGGAACCACACAGCAGGGTGTGGTTGCAAAGGCTCAGGCTCCTGACCCAACTCACAAGGGAAGACCCTCACCCCTCACCAGCTTTGTAGTCACGGGAGACTTAATCTTAGATTCCATTTCCTTTTCTGTAAAATAGGGTGCTAAGGCCTCAAGAGCCTGGAGTAATTGTTCATTCCCTGTGTACTCTCACTGGCTGAGTTTTAACAGGGAGACGGTGTGTTGCCTCAGCTCTCCCTGTCCTGTGACAGGCCTGCTTCTACACTTGCTGATGTTCATCCAGGTTGTGGTTTACCTTGAATTGTGGGGTCCACAGATTCTGGGGAGAGTCACATGACATTTCATGCTGATGCTGCCATTATATTTTCTACTACTTCCTTGAGTGTCCCCACCACAGGGAAGAGAAAAGGAGAAAACTCACTCGCTAGTCATTAGAGTATCTTTGACAGTCCTGGGCAAAGGCCCAAAGAGTGAGGACTGAAATTAAGATTCTAAATCTCTTCTTTAGGAACTGAGATGTAACTCAGGGGTAGAGCACTTGCCCAATATGCCCAAGACCCTGGTTTCCCTCCCTGGACCACAAAGAAATATCTTCCTGGTCACATGTCCAAGGAGAACAATTACTTAAGAATGTAGTTCCCTTTCTTTACCTCAAGGACACCAGGAGGAAATGTCGAAAGGGCCATGGGGGCTGCTTCTGTCAGTCAGTGTTGTAAGATGTCTGCTTCCTGCGTGGACTGCTCTTCCACCCAGTGGAGTCTGCTCACAGAGACTTGAGTAGTAGAACCACAGAAAGGGACCAGAGAGTCCACCCCAGCTCAGATCTGTGGCTCCCAGCTTGGCGAGTGCCACAGAATAATCCAGACCTCAGCTGACTGAAGGGTCCAGCACTTCCCACATAACCTTGAGAATGTCCCTCCATAGCCCCACTCCTCAGAAACAATGAAGTGTCAGAGGCATTAGCCTCTGTCAGCTTACTAGAGCAGCTGACACAGGGCTCACACCTACACAGCCACATGACTTGGTCTCTACAGAGGCCCAGAAATGTCCAGTGGTCACTAGCTGGGGCCTACTCCCCTGTTCACCTGTGTAACTAAGCAGCCTTCCACCAGACACCTGTGATCCAGTTAGTCCTTGTCTCTCTTTGGAATAAGCCACTTGATAGATTTCTTTTCCTTGCAGGAGCTGATCAAGAGAAACATGGTGATGACTCCAAAATCAATGGTCAGTAGCGCATGCTCTGTGGGGGTCTGCCTGCTGTCTGAAGTCTGCTGGGTTCCTGGGGTAGATGGGTCTGTTGTATCTCTGGTCAGACTCTTGAGTCCTTTCAGAAGGCCCCACCCCTACTTAGGACATAGTCTTCACCTCATGCAGAGAGGGCCTTGGGGTGCCCCAAACACAGGGCCTGAAGTTCCTTTCTTTAATTGCTTAAATTGCTTAGACAAAGAAGGTGGACATTTTTCGGAGAGAACCCTTCCTGAATGGGTGTTCTCTTCTGTGGGCAGATCCTTGTACCTTTTATTTTTTCTTATTTATTTTGATTTAGGGGGTCTCACTATGCAGCCTTGGCTGGCCTGCAACTTTCTATGTCGATCAGGCAGGCCTAGAACTCATAGAGATACTCCTGCCTCTGCCTCCCAAGTGCTGGGATTAAAAAGGTGCACCACTATATCTGGCTTTTTACCCCTTTTTCTTTTTTTTTTTTTTTTTTTTTTTTTTTGGTTTTTCGAGACAGGGTTTCTCTGTGTAGCCCTGGCTGTCCTGGAACTCACTCTGTAGACCAGGCTGGCCTCGAACTCAGAAATCCACCTGCCTCTGCCTCCCAAGTGCTGGGATTAAAGGCGTGCGCCACCACTGCCCGGCGTTTACCCCTTTTTCATTTCAAATGATGAAAGTACCAGCCAGTGACCAGCTAGAGCTGTGTAGAGGAAAGTGGCGGCGGTGAAGGGGAGAGAGATTGGTCCCTGTTCACACAGGGCCCTCACTGCTTCCACACACATCACAAGGCAGTGTAGCAGCATCTGGTCTACCAGAGGCTGTTTGCTGAAGCTAGAAAGCCAGAATCTGCCTGTGATGCAGGTCGTTCATAGGCTGGCTCTAGAGCAGGCTTTCTCAGCCTTCCTAAGGCTGCGACCCTTTACTACAGTTCCTCATATTATGGTGACCCCAACCATAAAATTATTTGTTGCTACTTCATAATTATAATTTTGCTACTATTATGTAGCCTTTTACTGTTATCCATGACATAAGTATCTGATATACGATCCTGTGAAAGCGTTGTTCAGCCCCCCGAAGGGTTGAGACCCGTACTCTAGAGGGCAGTGCGCAGGCCCAGTCCTGGCGTGAGGCTCAGCACGTTTCTTTGTCTCTTACAGGCATCTTGCCGATAGCAGACCTGACTCCCCCACCCTTGAGGCCCAGGAAGGTCTGGATCGTCTACTCGGCCGACCACCCCCTCTATGTGGAGGTGGTCCTAAAGTTTGCCCAGTTCCTGATCACTGCCTGTGGCACTGAAGTAGCCCTTGACCTTCTAGAAGAGCAGGTGATCTCTGAGGTGGGGGTCATGACCTGGGTGAGCCGACAGAAGCAGGAAATGGTGGAGAACAACTCCAAAATCATCATCCTGTGTTCCCGAGGCACCCAAGCAAAGTGGAAAGCCATCTTGGGTTCGACTGAGCCTGCTGTCCGTCTGCGGTGTGACCACTGGAAGCCTGCTGGGGACCTTTTCACAGCAGCCATGAACATGATCCTGCCAGACTTCAAGAGGCCAGCCTGCTTCGGCACCTACATTGTTTGCTACTTCAGTGGCATTTGTAATGAGAGGGATGTCCCCGACCTTTTCAACATCACCTCCAGGTACCCACTCATGGACAAATTTGAGGAGGTTTACTTCCGGATCCAGGACCTGGAGATGTTTGAACCTGGCCGGATGCACCATGTCAAAGAGCTCACGGGGGAAAATTATCTGCAGAGCCCTAGTGGCCAGCAGCTCAAGGAGGCTGTGGTTAGGTTCCAGGAGTGGCAAACCCGGTGTCCTGATTGGTTTGAGCGTGAAAACCTCTGCTTAGCAGATGACCAAGATCTCCCATCCCTGGATGAAGAAGTGTTTGAAGACCCACTGCTGCCACCAGGGGGAAGAATTGTCAAACAGCAGCCCCTGGTGCGAGAGCTCACTTCAGAAGACTGCCTTGTGATAGATGTCTGTGTCGGAGAGGAAGAAAGTGGACTAGCAAAGCTGGAGCCTCAGCTGTGGCCACAGAGAGAGCTCGCGGCTCAGACCCTGCAAACCATGGTGCTGCCAGTAGAACAGGTCCCTGCAGCTCATGTGGTGGAACCTGTCCATCTTCCAGATGGCAGTGGAGCAGCTACCCAGCTGACCATTGCAGAGGACAGCGAGGCGTGCCCGCTGCTGGGGGTCCAGAGGACCAGCATCCTTTGCCTCCCCATGGACTCAGATGACTTGCCTCTCTGTAGCACTCCAATGATGTCACCTGACCACCTCCAAGGCGATGCAAGAGAGCAACTAGAAAGTCTAATGCTCTTGGTGCTGCAGCAGAGTCTGAGTGGGCAGGCCCAGGAGAGCTGGCCAAGGCCCGAGGTGCTCCTCAAAGACTGCACACCCTCTGAGGAGGAGCAGCGGCAGTCAGTGCAGTCAGACCAGGGTTACATCTCCAGAAGCTCTCCACAGCCTCCCAACTGGCTCACAGAGGAGGAAGAGCTAGGACTGGGTGAGTCAGGTGAGTCTCTATCACCTGAGGAACTACAGAGCCTGAGGAGCCTCCAGAGGCAGCTTTTCTTCTGGGAGCTTGAGAAGAACCCTGGCTGGGACACTTGGAGCCATGGAGACCCGCCACAGAAGAGCAGGCTCCCTGCAAGGCCTCCTGAGCCTGCTCCTTAAGAAGATGTATGTTGTATTGTGTGTGTATGTATGTGTGGGAAATGGAGAGGTGGACATCCAAGTCTGACATAGTGTTGTCTACCTGAAGTCCCAGCACTTGGGTATTGGGATGTGATCTCCTGAACCCAGGAGTTCGGGGCCAGTGTGAAAACACAGCAAGACCTCAGAGAAACAAATGCAGACAACTTGGTTCTGATCCCTAAACACCCCCCCCCCCTTCCCTGATAGGAACATCTGGTCATCATTGCACAAGAATCCACAGCCCAGTCCCAGGACTCACAGCCAAGTGTGTCACTCGCTCCTTGAAGGTTCATTCTGTACCTACTATTCATCAGGCATTTGGAAGTCAGCAACAAGTTACATGACACAGCCTTGGCCACTGAGAAGCTTAGCGTTCAGTAAGGTTGTAAAATTAGCCAGGATGAATAGAGGGCCCTGCCCTGGCTGCAGCAGAACCCCAGGGCCTGAGGGTGGGGTCTGGGCAGAGGGAGCTGCTTTCCTGGGAGGGGAGCAGCCTGTGGATTGAGTATTATGAAGGAGCCAGAGGTCAGGGTGGACAGAACTTTGTGGGGCTAGGGTGGGAACAGCTGGGGACTCCTTTCATAAGTGGATCTGTTGCCCTGGGAGGGAAGGAAATTGAATGCCAAATATACCCAGAAGTCTTCTCAGATCAGATTTTTAGAAAGAGTCGGTATAGAAATGCAAACCTTGAGAAGCAGGAAGAGGCGTGTGAAATCCTGTGCTCGAGTGCTGGCTGCCAGTCCGTGGGAGGGCTGTGGCATGAGTTCTTCATAGGCTGCAGCCACCAGATCCCAGCAGCTTGGGAGTCTGAGATCCCTCTACCTCAGGGTACAGTGATGGAGTAAGAGAGATGGGAGGGGAGTGGGGGGGACATGACAGTGGAGAACATCCTAGGCCCTCCAAGGTCAGAGGAAAGTATGTCACTAAGTACGGTATGAGGAAAGGTTGTTTAAAGTAGCTCCTGGGGCGCCCTCTTGGGGCACACAGCAGCCTTGCGGCTTAGGATCTACTGAATGCACAGGTCTGCATGCCCTGACTACCCACTGCCAATTGTCTAAACTTCAGTGAGAGAAGGACCATGAGATGCGATGGGAAACGTAATTCAGTGATTATGTGTGTGCATATGTGTGTGCAGTAATAAAGTTGCTGTATTGGTAAGAATTCATAGTTGTTATTGAATCAACTCTTACTATTGGTCAAGAAGTTCCTACTTTTTGAGTTGTTACAGACAAGTCTTGCCTAGCATTAGCAAGCCCTTGAGGTTCCAAGTCTCAGACAGTGTGTAGACTATATTCATCCCTGCAGCAGCCAAGGGCCAAGTGGGAGAGAGAAAGCCCCTCCCACCCACCAGCCTTTTCCAGCTCTTCCTTTTCAGAAATCCAGGCAGCAAGGGTCTCTGGGTCTAGATGCCAGTCAAGCCTATGACCTTCAAATATGAACTTAAACGTAAGTTCTCCCAGCATCAAATCAGCCCCACATCAGCACAGAACTGCTCACCACAGCGCCCATCTTCACTCATGGCTCACAACCCTCAGCCTCTAGCTACTGCCGTCAGACTGTATCAGTACATTGGTTCTCCTCCCTGCTTTCTTTCTCCTAGATCTTCTAGAGACATCCACACACCATACAGTTCACAATTGTCCCTATGCAGCTGAGTGGCTTGGCATATTCAGAGTTCAGTGACAAACTGTAATCAGCTTAGAACACTTCTGTACCTCAAAAAGAAGCCTGGTGCTCCTCATTCCTCCCCCTACCTCCTCAGTCCCAGGCAGCACCAGGTCTGCTTTCTCTCACCCTCTAGACTTGTCGGTTCTAGATTTTCCATATAACAGGATCAGAATTCTCAGGGGCTTCTTGGTTATTTCATGTTCTTCATACCTGTCTTAGTCAGGGTTTCTATTCCTGCACAAACATCATGACCAAGATGCAAGCTGGGGAGGAAAGGGTTTATTGAGCTTACACTTCCACGCTGCTGTTCATCGCTAAAGGAAGTCAGGACTGGGACTCAAGCAGGTCAGGAAGCAGGAGCTGATGCAGAGGCCATGGAGGGATGCTGCTTACTGGCTTGCTTGCTTCCCCTGGCTTGCTCAGCTGGCTTTCTTATAGAGTCCAAGACTACCAGCCCACAGATGGCACCACCCACAAGGGGCCCTCCCCCCTTGATCACTAATTGAGAAAATGCCTTACAGCTGGATCTCATGGAGGCATTTTCTCACATGAAGCTCCTTTCTCTGTGGTAACTCCAGCTGTGTCAAGTTGACACACAAAACCAGCCAGTACAGTACCCATCCCTCCATAGAGGTCTTTGCTCATCGTGAGTGTTAGAAATTCTAGAAACTGGTGTCTGCTGCCAGACAATCACCAAGATCATCAAGAACATCAAAGCCATTCCTTGATGCTTGTATTATTCTGAATCATGACTAATGAAACTCTTTTGGCCTGGCATGGTGGCACATTTGAGTCTCAACAGGAGTTCCAAGCCAACCTTGGTTATAGTAAGACCCTGTCTCAAGACAGGAAAAAAAACTTAAAATGTGGCTCCACAGGTAAAGGGGCTTGCTGCCCAAGCTTGATATCCTGAGTTCAATTCCCAGGGCCTGCCTAGAAGGAGAGACTCTGATCTCAACACACATTTCATGGCCCCCACACCACATGACATGTGAGTGTGTAGGCACACATGCCAGTAACTAGGAATAAGTAGACCCCTGTTTGGGGGACTAGGCATGGCTCAGCAAGAGAGTACTTGTCTAGCACACATGTGCCTCAGCAAAACCAGAAAACCAGATGTCTGAAGAGCACTCGCTGCTCTTGCAGAGGACCCAGGTTCAGTATTCCACACCTACATACAGCTCACAGCCACTTCTAACTCCAGTCCCAGGGGATCCAGTGTGCTCTTTTGGCCTCTGCAGGCACCAGGCACGCATACAGTGTACATACATACATGCAGGCAAAACTCTCATACGTCTTTTAAGATCTTATTTGCAAGAAAAGCCCCCCACCAACAGAAGTCTCTGCCACCATGTTCTGCTTTCTTGGCTCTTTGCCTATCTCCTAGAAAGTAGCAGGGGGAGGCTTAGGGAGCAGACCGCACCAGTCAGCATGTGACCAGAACTGGCATGGGACCTGTACCCTTGACAGGCACTTCAGTGCACTCCCAGGCAAACTCCTGACTGCCTTTTCCTGTCTTGAGCCTAATCAAGAAACGAGAGGGGGGATAAACAAGGAAGGAGTGAGGGACAGTTAGAGGTGACCTGGGCGTCAGTTGATACAGCGCTTCGGTCCAGATCTAGTTTCTTGGCACAGCTTGGGAAGGCCCACACTCAGTCCCTTAGCCACACTTCCAGCTGCAATGGAGCTGACATCTGTGAATGGGAGACGAAGATGGGTTTAGTTAGTTTTTACTTACCTATGAAAATGAAACAGTTAACCGGGGCTGCATCTCAGCGGTAGATGGTTCGCTCAGCCTGAGACCCTGGGTTGCATCCCCAGCCCCAGAAGTAAGACAAGAAAACATGAAAATAGAATAAAGAAGAGGCTGGTGTCCTGAGGATGTAATGGACAGTTAGATGCTGGGGTGTTTATTTAGACTCCCATTCTAAGGAAGTGGAAGAACAGGCTTTGCCCTACCCTGGCACCTCCAGAGGAAACCTGCTCACCTAGGCCACCAGACACCATGGGCTCCAGCCTGCGTAAGAGAGCAACAGCCCGAGAGCTCCTTGGTGCAGTCCGTGCATAAGACTGGCACTGTAGCTCAGGGCTTGAGTCTCACAAGTCAGATGTGTTAGACACAGGGTTCCTTACGAAAGTGTCCTGGCCCTGCTGCTCAGACGCTGAGACGCCTTAGATCCACAACCTTCCTAGGCTTCAGGTTGCTCTCTCTAAAAAGGGCACAGCATTAGTTTCTACCTCATAGCTGTCTGTAAGGGACCGGTGAAGTTCACATGAGAGGAACTGACGTCTCCACACCCAGGAAGAGCTGAAAACATGTTAACCACAACCAGGCCCCTCTGTGCCTCTACCACACTGCTGCCTCTACCCACAAGCCCAGCGGCTCCCTCCCTCAGTCTGAGCCTCTGACCTGGATCTGGGCTTGAGCAGCTTGTGGACCCTAAGGCATTGCTCAGCCTCTTCTCCTGCTGCTTCCTGCCCTCTCCCTCTAGTGTTTGCTTTCTGAGATTATCAGAGCCATCTCTGCCCAGTATTGGCTCACACAGGGTGCTAGTAGGGTGGCATGCTCCTGGCTGTCCACGTCACCCCATACCCATGTGGCTCCCAGGGCCATCTCTTTGTCCCTGCTCTTTCTCCAGCTCTCTACATTGTGGCCTCTGCTGGCACCAGGTCCCCATTCCAGCCCTGTCCATTTTGGGCAATGAAGTTGGGTGGTCACTGCATGGAGAGAGCCTTTGTCTGTTATTGGAACTTGATATCGTCTGTTTCCTTGCTTATGGATGAGTAAAGGTCTTGTCCTGCCTGCCCTGTCTGCTCCTCTCCTGGATACTTTTCCTAAAAAATCACCCTTGGGTTATGGGCACCTTAGTAGGAGCTAGTGTGTAGGATCCTTCATCTCAGACTGGAGAAGAAGGTGGCGTAACCTTGGCCTGAGAAGGGTATGACCACATCTTGGCAAGATGGCTCCATTGGTTGGCCTTATTCTCCACTTCCACGAGACCTGCTCAGAAATCGAAAATCAGTTTTACTTTCAGCTACAATTGAGCTTAAATACAGGGACTGTTGATCCCATTGAACAACTGACATCTGAAGGCTCCTGTGGAGTGAAGGTCTGAGAGCTGGCAGACCCAGGCTTAAAATGGCTGCAGGTAGCCTTCACTAGCTTCTTATCTTCCAATGCTTCAGGAAAAGGAGCTGAAGCCACTTGACAGGTGATTGTTGAAGAAATGAGCTAGCGGGGCTGCCCCTTGGCCTGGTGCCCAAGGATGTGATTTTGTCTTCTTCTCTGGTACCAGTATTGCACCACCGTTTACCCCAGGGTGGCCTCTCTGTCCCCACACTAAACCAGTCCTCCAGAGCCCTCCTCCAGTTTTCCCAGATGTCTCTGAGAAACTCCAGCTGACCAAAGCCAACAGGCACTGCTGGCTTACCTGAAAATGTGTCTAAATATGTCTAACAGACCTGGACGGACATGCTGTGACGTCCTGGAGATGTTTTCTGTATATTTTGGCTTGTGAGATTTATCCCAGGCTTGAGAAAAGAACCATTTTGGTATATACCACCTCATTTAATTTTAAAAAATGTTCTTGCCGGGCAATAGTGGCGCACACCTTTAATCCCAGCAGTTGGGAGGCAGAGGCAAGCAGATTTCTGAGTTCCAGGACAGCCAGGGCTACACAGAGAAACCCTGTCTCAAAAAAACCAAAAAAAATAAAGTTCTTACTTTTATTTACTTGTGTATTTATTTTGTGTGTGGTGCAGGGAAGGGCATATGCACGCACCGTGATATGCTGGCGGAGGTCGGGAACAGCTGTTGGATACAGCTCTTTCCATCCTGAGTGCGCCTGGCTCAGTAACAAGTGCCTTCACCCTTGGAGCCATCTTGTTTGTCCACTGCATTCCATTTTTTGTTTGTTTTGTTTTTCTAGACAGGGTTTCTCTGTGTAACCCTGGCTGTCCTGGAACTTGATCTGTAGACCAAGCTAGCCTTGAACTCAGAGAGATCCATCTGCCTCTGTGCTGGAATTAAAGGTGTGAGCCACCACTGCCTGGCTCCCCCCCCCCCATTCTTAACATGTCCCTTCAAGCGACCATGGCTCCTGTTTTTTGTTTTTGCTTTGCTTTGTTCTGTTTGTGTGTACATGTTTAAATGTATTTATTTCTTTGATCTATATATCTGCACACCACCTGTGCCCAGTGCTTGGAAAGGCCAGAAAAGAGCATCAGATCCCCTGGAACTGGAGTTGTCCCCTGAGACCGGTGGTTATAAGCCCCCCTACCCTCTGTTGCTGGGAATTGAACCTGCGTCTTTCGGAAGAACAGCCAGTGCTCTTGCCTTTTGAGCCATTTCTCCAGCCCCTGCCATAGATGGCTTCTTGCTGGGCAGGTTGCTGTAGTCCCAGCCACTGTGGAGACTGAGGCAGGAGGACTCCTTGAACCTAGGTGTTTGAAACTAGTCTGAGCAGTAGAGTGAGAACCTGTCTCATACAAGCAGCTTCATCTCTCCTGCCTTCCACCCTAGTAAGCTACCCCTGGAGTAAAAGAAAACCCGAAACAACTGGGAAATTCCTCTGTAAACAACAGAAGGTCTGAAGACACGAGATGGCCCAGGCCCAGGCCTAGGCCCAGTCACTGCCTCCCTGAAACCTATGTCAAATACTTCACTAAGGTATGCCCACAACACCAGCACCAATCTAGAAAGTAATGACAAATGTCACAGTGACATTTAAGAATTCAGTGAGGAAATCAGGACAGGAATGGTCTTAAACCACACAGGAAGCTTGTCACAGGTCTCAAGTTTTTATTTTCAGAACAGAGTCTGGTTTTATTTTTAAAAAGAGGGAAAAAATGTGATGAACGCTAGTGAGGTGCTGCTTCTCTGTTTCTTCTGGGCTTGAATTTCCAGCTCTGCGCCCCCCTCTCCTGGCCTACTTCCCAGGGCGTGTTTAGCAGCAATAATCTTGGTTGGACAAAGCAGGGCACACCTGTTTCCTGGGGAGGCTAAGAGGGCCCCCTAAACCCCCAAATTCTAAGCCATCCCTGGAAACACAGTGAGATGCTCACTCAAAGAAAAATTTAAACGATGGGGTGCAAGCCTTTAGAGAGAGCACAGACTGAGTAAGACTTAGTGTTGGGATGCTGCTCAGCTGACGAACATTTGCCAAGCATGCTTGAGGCCCTGGGTTTAATCCTTAGCACTACAAAAATTAACTTGTTTTTAAAAAATACAGGTACCATTTGAAGCTCAAGTATTAGGCCCTCTGCTTCCATGCTCAAAGGCTAGGAGCCGACGAGGCTAAATTCTGAGCCCAGACTTCTTTCCCATGATCTATTCTTCAGGCACAAGCCTCAGGATAGTGGACTATTCTGACCATGACACTTTGGGGACATCTCAAGTCTGATCCCTATCTACAGATACCCTAGAAAGCAAGAGAGGAAACAAAGAGACCTTAACAATAGGTCACATGTGAATGGAACAGGGGAATGACTGAAAAGACCCAAAATAAATACCCCAGAGGAAGGGACCAGCCCTGAGTCGAGTACTCACAGAAGACATGCTGATGTGCTGGACATGTGCTGGGCCTTCACTAGGCCCTCAGCCGTCCTGGCCTCTCTCACAGTGGCCACGTGACCATGTCTCTTGATGTACCAGGGAAATGGCAGCCTTCTGTCCTAAATCCAGCAGACAGCAGTCTGACAGCAGAGACACAGCTTTCCAAACAGTAGAAAGAGGGTAGGTTGGGGGCCAGCCAGAGCTGGCCATGGCTCAGAGATCATTTCTTTTCACAGTCATTGAAATTAGGTAGCAAGAAACACTGCAAAGCTGGGAAACAGAATCAGAACACTGGGGGCAGCTACAACCCCCGTCCAGGCCTTAGGCCTTGAGTCCAGTCAGAAGAAGAGTCAGCTGGGGCAAGGAGAAAAGGCAGGCTTACTGTGAAGAGCGGCTGCTTGGCACCGGCTGAAGTGGAGAGAGCAGGAGCGTAGCGTGCACAGACTGTAAACATCTTCCACATGGCCCATGTTAGCTGGGCAGGCCCACTAGTGTTCCAGTCAGCCTTCCATGCTTCTGTCCACATAGATGTCCTCAGCCCAGAGCCCCAGGCAGTGAATAAGAGGGGTCCCATGCAGCCCTTGGTTCTCAGAAGGTCCTAATAGAATCAAGGGAATGAGGGCTTGGGGCTGGCTGCCAAGATAATGGTCAGTGGCTTGACACTTTGGGCTTGCCCCTGTGCTTCAGGCTTTAGAGGACCCTGCAATGCCTGTCCCCCAACCTAGTCAACAAGCCTCCCTCAGCTCTCCCAGCCTAAGGCCAGGCACAGTAAAGAAGCAGAGCCCTCTCAAGTCCACCTGGAGAGCTCCTCCCCTGTCTACCTTTACGACAGCATTATGACCAGAGCTTTCAAGCCCTGAACTCAAAGAATACTACCCTAAAGCCTAGACAGTAAAATGGTATGGCATTCAAACCTAGCAGGTAACAGACAGAACTACCGATCTTTTTTTTTCTTCTGGTCCCTTTTCTAGGTTCATTATGCCACATAAAACTCCCAAAACAGAAGGAGAGGAACCAAAATTCTTAAGGTTACCCTCCCAATCCCATTGTCGGGGTGAGTATATCCTGGCCTGGCTCCCTGTGCCTTCTGAACCTTGATTGCCCTCAGAATGCCGATCCTGCCTTAAAGACTCCAAGAGTGACATCCCTCATGAAGCCGGCAGGCGTGAAACCCTGACTTCCCTTGAAGGACAATCCTAAGGACAGCCTCTCCAGGAGGACCCTGTTGGGGAAGGCTAGGCAGGAGGGTTCCGCAGTGTGCCTTCTCCCTGATGAGACCTGAAGCAGAGGAGAGGTGAAAGGTCACGCCCTCTCTGCTCCGTGCTAAGCTTTGTAAAGGAGCAGGTGCTACCGCACTGGGTCCCTAAGAAGCCTGACCTCACATACACTAAAGCAGTTGCTCTGGACCCAACTCCAACCCAGCCAGCACCAACACAGGAAGGATAGTTATTCTGGTGCAGAGGGAGGAACCAAGGGAGAGCAAGCCAATGGCTGATACTCCACAGACCCTGTAATATCTGCCACCAAACCCCAAGGGGATCCAGTGGCCCTGTTGAATGCAACTTCTGAGTGTTCAGTTTTTTTCCAAACAGCATCAGTGTGTGATGTGCTGGAAATGGAAGCACAGAGGTAGAGATAGGCGCTCACGCAAGAGAAGGTGGTGTTTGGTCCTTCCACATAGACATGCTCCTCCCCACGCTGAGCAGAGAGGAGCAGGAGGGAGGAAGACGCTGGGGGAGCTTCTCCCTCGGAGTACAGCAACCGAGCAACTCCTGGGGATGGTGGTCATCCATTCAGGCAGGAAAGCATGGTATGTGTGCTGCATAGCAAGGCCTTGCTAGATCTCCTTCCCACTGCAAGGGGCATGGGACTGACACCCAGGAAATACACCACACACACACACACACACACACACACACACACACACACACACACCCCTACCAAAGCTCACCATCCCTGCCTGAACCCCTTTCTTCCATTCTCCCCCACAGGAATAGGAATCAGGACGAAGGCAAGAGAAGCAGGTGGCACATGTATCCAGTCCCTTGTACGTCAGGACAGGGAAGACTGTGGTGACCATGGGCCCTTCTTCCTCACCATATATATTTCTGGTCTCCCTCCAAATAGTCTACCCACGGGGTGCAGAAGAATTCACTGGCCTTCTGCCTTATCAACAGTTACCTCCAAACACAGCCAAGGGGGCCTGAAACCCTTAAGCCAAGATCAGGGCCCCTGCCCTTCACTGCTTCAATTCTGAGAGGCCACAGCTAGAGTGTTGACATAGCCATGAGGGCCCCCTTCATTTTCCAAGTGGCCCCGCTGGGAGCCTCCCTGAGGTGGTGGTGGTGGTGGAGGAGGTGGTGGAGGGGCAGAGGGAGGAGCACCATAGCTGCTTCTGGCCCGACTTGGGGATACCCAACTCCCCCGGTCCCAGCAGCCCTCCAAGGCCTCCAGGCCACGGCAGCCAAGGAAAAAGAGGTTCTTAAGCATGAAGATGGACAGCGGCTGTTGGTAGCTCACCACCAGGAGGCTGCGCAGCGCCAGCAAGGGCACGTCCACCAGGCAGCCGCCCAGCAAACGCAAAAGGCGGCTGCAGCTTCCAGGCCCGGAGGCCTGGCCCCAGGACGGACCTGCTGCGGCAGTGTTCAGCTCGTACAGCCAGAGCACTGGGGAAGCAAGAGTGAGGAAGTAAACGGCGATGAGCAGGTAGCGCAGGTGCGCCGGCAGCGGCACGCGGCCGTCCAGCATCAGCTCCACCAGCGTGAAGCTGTCCAGCAGGTCCAGACACGTGCCCAGGAAGCAGCCCGCGGCGCGATGCTGCTGTGGCTGCAGGAGCAGGGGACCCGCCGAGCCCGGGGGCGCGCCTGCCTCGCTGATGGCACGCACTAGGCTGTAGAGCAGCGGCACGGACAGCGCCATGGTAAGGCGAAAACCCGTGGTGCCAAAGGGCGCGCGCAGCTCGATGAGGTCCAGGATGGATGTGCCCAGGATGAGCACAACCTTAGGAGTGAAAGCGATGGAGTAGATGAGCCAAGCCAGGTACGCAAAGGCGAACTCGCCCGCTGCCCCAGCCGTCCCCGGCCCGGCTCCGGAGCCTCCAGAACCTCCTCGGCCCCCGCGGACCTTGGCCCCGGCCCCCGCCGACGCCGCAGCGGATAGGTGCAGAGGCGGAGCCGAGTGATGGTGGAGCTGGTGGTGGTTGTGCGTGCTGTTCGCTGGGCCGCTCCGACGGCCCCGGCTGTTCTTGGCGAAGAAGATGGCCCAGCCCACCACCACTACCAGGTCGGTGGCGATCCAAGAGCACCAGTACAGGTCAGTGACAGCGATGAGGTACAGGTCCAGCAGACCGCCCTGCGCCAGCAGCAGCACCACAGACAGCGCCTGGTAGCCCCAGCGGCACCCGGGGCTGGGCGAGCAGCCCCGGCGCCGACCCCTGCGGCCCGAGCGAGTGGGGCGGCCACAGCAGCAACAGCAGCACGAGCAGCAGGAGGAGGCGCCGCCGGTCCCGGTGCCGCCTGCGCCCGCCGCCGAGCGGCTCCCGGGGCCCCCGACGGTGCCGGCCGCGGCGCCCGCGCCGAAGTCCGCGGCGGTCATGCTGCAGGAGGAGGTGGGCGTGGAAGTGGAGGAGGCAGCGGCGGGCGCGGTGGCGGAGACTGGGACGCCCCCCTGAGCCGGGGGCCCCGGGAGCGCGGCGGCGGCGGGCACCAGGGGCTTGCTGATGCTAATACTCTCGTCGTCGTCCTCTCGCTCCGCGCCTGTGCTGCTGCTCGGGGAGCCGCCGCCCCCGCCGCGTCTGCCGCCGCCCCCCCCGCGGCTGGTGCTGGTGCTGGTGCTGCTGTCGCCCGAGCCTCTCCGGCCGCGGGAGGAGCCCCCCCGGAGGAAGAGGGGCTGTAGCCGGGCGGCGGCGGGGGGCGGCGGAAAGGAGGCGGGCGCGGACGAGAGCGCGCGAGGGTGGCCCAGCGCCGGGTGCATTGTCCTCGGAGGGGCTCCAGGGGCTGCCCGGCCGCTCTCTCTCCCCGCCAACCTCGGGCTGACGAGGCGACAGAAGGGAACCCGGGCCAGCCACTGCCGCCTCCTCGCCAGCTGCTGGAACTCGCACCCGGGTCGGGAGGCAGAGAGATCCGGACTGGAGCGGCCGGACTGGGCGAGTGGAGCGGTGGGTGGCTGGGCTGGGGAGAGCCGGGGAGCCGAGCAGACCGCCGGGACTGGAGAGGCGGGGGCGGAGGAGGGGAGCGAGCCCAGCAGGCAGCAGAAGGAGCTGGCAGCGGGGAAACCAGGACTGGATTCGAGGGAGAAAGGAGGCGAGAATAGAGGAGGAGAAAGCCTGGCTGGCTGGATCAGCAGGAAGGAAAGGAGGGAGAACTGAGACGCCGGAGCAGAGCTGCAAGCGCATCGGGCCAGGCGGGCCAGGGGCACAGGTTTCCTGAAGTCACTAGCTCCACAGCCTCAAGGGCTGAACCTGAACTGCTGGGTGGCCTTGGTCTCAGTGTAGACCACACTTTCGTGCCTCCAAGCACCATGACGTTTCTTGCCTATTTGGAGGAAGCGCCATCCAACTTTCTCCTCTGGGTGCCACCGACCATCCCGCCATCTCCTCCGGTACAGCCCTGAGAATTCAATGGAAGTGATTAAAAAGTTAAATAAAAAAGAACCAGGAGACAGGGGATGATGTGTCTCAATTGGTAGACTGACCCACCTTGTACATCTTGTATACATTCAGTCCTGGGTTCCAACCCATCACCAGAAAGCAAACCAAACACCCCCCCCCCAATTCTATTATTCAGAAGGAGCACCCCCAACCAAGTACTGTGTAGTCACACATCCAAAACTGTCCTGCCCTGGGAGATCTTCAGTTTCCAGTAAATGAAAAGGCTCCCTGAATATAACTGCTGAGAGGAGAGCTTAGGAAGAGGGTAGGGTGCAAGTACCACTGTCTAGTCCTGAGGTAGAGGAGGCCAGGGCCAAGGCATGAAGCCGCTCTGCACACCTAGGGTGGGGCAGTTGCTTACTTAGCCAGGCTTCATCTTGGGTATTCTGGAAGGTTTGTACCTCGCATGCATGCAGCGCTGGGTTCCTCCCTAACACCCCATATCTGATTCCAGGTCTGAAGAGGTAGACCTGAGGGATCAGAAATCCAAAGTCATCTTCAGCTACATAGCAAATTTGAGGCCAGCTTGGGTTATGTGAGACCCTGTCACAAAAACAAAAAAGCTAAAGCAGGAGATGAAACAACAGGAAAATATGTCTGACGAAGAAAGTGGAGGGGGGGGAGGAGGATCTTTAGAGGTATGAAAGCATGCAAAAGAATAGACTCCAGCTGAGCCTATTGTCACAGGCCAGCTCCTCGGTAACCCCAGGCACTCAGGAAACTGAAACAGGAGCACTGAAGGTTCAAGGCCAGCCTGGACAGTTCCGTGGGTTGAGTCTGCCCAAGGGCTCCTCCCCTCCCCCCCCCACCCCAGGGAGGTAGGAGCCCTGCAGGGCAGGAGGTGAAGTCATGCTTTTAGGGGGAGAAGAAAACTACAATAGTATTTGGGGCTCAAGAAGGCTCTGGGACTTCTGTGTAATTCCACTCCCAGTCCATAGGAACAAGTTAGGAGCTTGCCTGTGCCTTCCTCCTCCTCCTGCAGACTATCTGTCCCCTGCCTTGCTTTCACTGTCTCAGAGCTGCTGCCACAGTTGCCTGCCAGGGTGGGTTCACCATACTGCTGGCCACAGTCTTGACTTTGTCTGCCTTTTTTGTTGTTTAGTTACTTGGTTTTCATTTTTTTGAGACACAGTTTCTTTGTGTAGCCCTGTGTGTCCTGGAATAACTAATTCTCTCTCTCTCTCTCTCTCTCTCTCTCTCTCTCTCTCTCTCTCTCTCTTTCTCTCTCCACACGTGTGTGTGTGTGTGTGTGTGTGTGTGTGTGTGTGTGTGTGTGTGTGTGTATGTGTAATACCAGACTGCCTTTGAACTCTTAGAGATCCTCCGGCCTCTGTGCTGGGATTAAAGGCATGGACCACCACAGCCAGCAAAGAGAAAATTTTTCAAAGAATCTGTCTCAGCCAAACTTGGAGGTCTGTCTGGACAAACCCATGGCACACATAAAATGTAGAATTTATGGCTTATACAATCTTCCTATCCCCCATCCTGGCACATACAACCTGGTCCTATGCCCAGCTGTCCAGAAGACAGAGCAGGTGTAAGGATGGGAACCCATGGCCCCAGCTCCACCACACAGCCTGTGGGAGGTGAGGCCAGTTAGCCCAC
This sequence comes from Uromys caudimaculatus, assembly GCA_028551405.1. Classification (NCBI taxonomy): domain Eukaryota; kingdom Metazoa; phylum Chordata; class Mammalia; order Rodentia; family Muridae; genus Uromys; species Uromys caudimaculatus. The sequence continues at coordinate 25,559,613 of CM052700.1, read as the reverse complement.
CTCTGAGTTTCACACTGATCTGTAAAAGGGACCGGCACCTCCTTTAAGGAAGTAATGTGTTGAGAGACATGTGTGTAAGCAGTTTAGCCCAGTGCTGGCACAGAGTGTAGACTCAGTTAAAGAAGCTGGTGTCCAACTACTCAACCTCCCAGGGGACAGTTACAGTATGGGCCACTGGTGGCTGGCTGAGCCAGGTTCCTTGTCAAGTCTGCAGTCGGAGGTCTCCCCTAAAGCTTTACACTTCAGCTAATACCGGGGAGCAAAAGTGTCACTTTAAATCTGATCTCCACAGGCTTCATGGTAGGAGAGCTTCAGCTATGGCAGCTGGTGCCAAGGCCACCCTCTTGAGGCAGGATGGAAATGACAGCTTCGAAGATGTAACCTCCACTTGTGCACACCCCACCACGTCCAGCAGATGTCTGGGTTGAGCCAGTCCAGATAGAAATGGGGCTTGGGGAGTTGCCAGCTTCTAATGTGAGTGATTATAGACCAGCTTCCTAGTCTTCCTCAAGGAAAATGCCAGCCAGCAGTGAATATGGAAGCTGGCCTGAGATTCCTTGTTAAGTCAATGAAGTGAATGAAGAGGTAAGGGCAGTTGGAAAAGGCTAAAGTCAACGAAAAAGCATCGTGGCTCCTGAGAACACGGAAGAACCAGTCTCCCGCCCCCAGGACCCCTGCCTCAGACCCAACCATCAGGCTGAACCCTCTCTTTCACTAGGACCAGATTATTCTACTTCAAGTGTCCGTTGAAGTGTACTATCAGCCAATGGGGTTATCTTTCTTTTTATTTTATTATTAACTTATTTTATGTGTATGGGTGTTTTGCTTGCAAGTATCTCTGTGTACCATATGCATGCTTGTTACCTGAAAGGTCAAAGAAAGTATTGGAGCCCATGGGGCTGGAGTTACAGATGAGTGTGAGCCATCACCTGGATGCTGGGAATCAAATCTGAGTCCCCTGGGAAATAAGCCAGCACTCTTAACTAATGAGCTATCTATCATCTCTCCAGTCCCTACATAGAGTTGATTTTCTGTAAGAGGTTCTTTAGCTGAATTTCCTATAGAGCCCAAGGCTCTGAGTAACAAGCACACCAATAATCAGGAGAATTCAGGGTAAATATGGAACAATTTGGTGGTCAGAGTACTGGTGGCATCTCTCCTCTCTTTAGATTGGACAATATTTTTCAGGCTTCTTTACACACACACACACACACACACACACACACACACACACACACACACACACGGGTGGATTTAACTGTAAACATATCAAAGAATCTAGAAAAGAAAACAGTCACAGCACCCCGTATAAGCACTGGGGGGGGGGGGGAGGTGTATGCTGGATGCCTTCCATACAACCCTTGGAGAGAATGACCCCAACCTATCCAGGTCACATTACCCTTGAAGAAGTGCAGATTACCTAGACTTCTGCCCATCAGCCTGGCTGCCAGCTCTCCTCACAAACCCAGCTGTGAGAAGCTCACAGACATGGGAGGAAGGGGTCAGTCAGAGCCATTTCCACAAGCACTCCTCACATCCTAGACACTGGATAAAGTTCCCCTGGCAACATAACACCTTGTGCTTCTGACCTACAAAGCCAATGGCTCATGGCCTTCCTGAAGAACAAGAGACAAACTAGGAGGAAGAAGTGGCCTTGTCCAGCTCAGCAGGAAGGTTCAGTGGGGCAGGGCAGCCTTTCCTTGCACTGACCATGGCCCTGTTCCCAGCTGATTCTTTCTCTGCTCAGAATCACTGCCTCTCACCCTTGGAGCAAGAATAAAGGCCAGGTTCAAAGGGAGCTGTCAGAACATGTGAGGAGCCTGCAGAGGCCTCTTGTGTGAACATGAGATGAAAACAGACAAGTGGAGTTCACCAGTTCTCAGTCACAATCAGCATGCACGGCTCTCAAAGAGCAAACCTGGCAGGAGATCGAGACCAAAGCAGGAGAAGACTCAGCTCATTAGGACTTGAAGCTTCAGCACTACTCTCAGAGAACAGACGCTGCATCTCCATAGATACAGAGCTCTTACAGAGCCCAGGATGTGCCCTGCACTGCCCAATGAAAGTCTAAAGCTTCAGTCAAGCTAGGCACTGGGGCTCCACAGATTTTTTCTGGAAAGTGGAAGCAAGTTCCTCTTAGGACTAGGGAAGCCAGCAAGCACTGGATGGTGTGGATAGTAAACTAAGTTCTGGATCCCTGATCACATGGGCCCTGAGTCAGGGACCAGGCAGTAAGGCCTGTCTAGATGAGCCATTCTGAGGGAAAGGATGCTGGCAGGAAGCTGGGCTTGGGATGAGGGATCCAGGTAGAGTATCCCAGAAGCAAGATGGAGAGCCAGGTCTCTGAAGATGGATGCTGGATGGTGAACTACATATTAGAGAAATGTCCATCTCACCAAAGAGCTAAGCAAAATATAGCAACCTTGTAATGTATAGCTCATCTAGAGAGAATGCGAGGGACAATTTTGTTTGTTTTTGAGACAGGGCCTCACTTGTAGCCCTGACTACCCTGGAACTCATCATGTAGACCCTTCACCTCACAGAGATCCGCCTGCCTCTGTGTTCCAGATACTGGGATCAAAAGTGTGTGCCATTGGAGGCTGGAGAGATGGCTCAGCAGTTAAGACTGCTCTTCCAGAGGTCCTGAGTTCAATTCCCAGCAACTACAAGGTGGCTCACAACCATCTGTAATAAGATCTGCTACCCTCTTCTGGTGTGTCTGAAGACAGCTACAGTGTACTCTTATAAATAAAAGCGTGTGCCAGCATACCTGCCTCTTCTTGATGTCGTTCTATGTATGGTGCAGGAGATAGAACCCCAGAGCCTCACACGGCTAGCACTCTACCACTGGGTATCTGCAACATGTCTGTGCCCCGTGCACAGGAGTGTGCTTCCAGGGACCAGAAGAGGGCATCTGGTCCCCTGGGACTGGAGTTAGAGCTACTGAGCGCTGTGGGTGGAGAAGCCCCATGTTCCGCACTGTCTCCTTCTCACTTCTCACTGCTGTTGTACTATACTTTTATTTTGGTTTTGTTGTTGTTGTTGTTGTTTAATGTATATGAGTACACTGTAGCTGTCTTCAGACACACCAGAAGAGAGCATCCGATCCCATTACTCATGACCTCTGGAAGAGCAGTCAGTACCCTTAACCATAGACCTATCTCTCCAGCCCCTTGTTTTGGTTTTTTGAGATAGGATTTCTCTATGTGTAGCCCTGACTGTCCTGGAACTCACTCTGTAGACCAGGCTGGCCTTGAACTCACAGAGATCTCCCTTACTCTGCCTCCCCAGTGCTGGGATTAAAGGCATAAGCCACCGCTACCTGGTCATGATAAAATACCTAATAAATCCATTTAAGACAGGCTAATTTTGGTTCACTGTTTGAAGGCTACAGTTCACCATGGTGGGAAAGGCATGGTGTCAGGGAGATGAGGCAACTTCTCATGTCTGCAGTCAGACAGAAGCGCTGAATGCTGGGACTCAACAGCCTCAGAGCGGGGCTCCCTTCCTCAGTTAAACCGCTCTGGAAACACCCTCATGGGAGGCATGCCTTCTAGATGGTTCCAAAGTCAGTCAAAGTAACAATGAGAATTAACTGTCACAGCCAGGAAAAAAGAAATCAGCAATAACAACAAAGCTGGGTGGGGAAACCGTGATTTCAGCATTTCCCTATTATAGTTAAAAGTTCCAGGTCCCACCACCATGTGTGCTTTTTCTGGAGGCATGCAATCTCGGCCTTGCCTCAAACGTGATATACGGCTAAAGATAACATTCAACTTCTGATTCTCCTGTCTCTGTCTTCCTAGTGCTGGGATTACAGGCATGTGCCGCCCTGTCCAGTTTCACCCAGAGGCCTGGAATGATCTAGTATTCTAGTCTAGTCTATTCTAGTCTATTGTATCTATTCTATCTATTTATTTTGGTTTTTGAAGATAGGGTTTCTCTGTGTAGCCCTAACTGTCCTGGAACTCACTCTGTAGACCAGGCTGGCCTCACACTCACACAGATCCACCTGCCTCTGTGTCCACAGTGATGGATTAAAGGTGTGTTCCACCACTGCCTGGCTTTGAAATGTCTAGTTTTAAACAAAGAGTATAAGACACATAATAACAAAATCACCAGGAAAATATTTTCTGTACACTCAAAGAAAGCAGTTGACAGTAACTGGCCATGAGAAAGCCCAGATATTATATTAAAACAGCTATTTTAAATGCTTTAAAATTAAAGAAAATTCAGTTATGAAATTAAAGAAAGCATATGAACAAATTTTCTACCAGTGGAACTGTTTGGGAAGAATTGGAAGGTGTGGCCTTGCTGGAGGAAATGTGTCATGGGGTGGGCTTTGAGGTTTCAAGAGATGTGAGCCATTCTTAGTGAACCCTTCCACTCTGCTTCCTGCTTGTGGATCAAGCCATGAGCTCTCCTGTTGCCATTCCTTTGCTATGACATGTAGATACTGACCCTCTGAAACCATAAGCCCCATTAAACGCTTTCTCTAATAAGCTGCCTTTGGTCATGGTGTTTTGTCACAGCAACAGAAAAGTAACTAAGATATCTGCCCACTTTGGGTGGCACCATTCCCTGGGCTGGTTGGTATCCTAGGCTGTATAAAGTGAGAATGTAGGCTGAGCACATGCTTCTTTATTCTCTTTCCTGATTGCAGATGCAGTGTGACCAGATGCCTTAATCTCCTGATGCAAGATGAATCTCCACCACGATAGATGGTAACTTCAAACTGTGAGGCAAAATAAACCCTTCCTCCTCTAAGTTGCTTTTGTTGGGGTATTTTATTAATGAGTATGTTTTAAAGGCAGATTATCTAGGTTCAAATCCTGTCTCTACCACATAGAGAAGCTTGTTGTAGAATTTATTTAATCCCAATCTGGGGTTTCTGCCCCACCTTGATCATTCAGTTCCTGGATAAGACATACAACTTTTATTATTTACAATAAGCCTTAAGCAGCAGAGATCTACCCTCTATGCTATTAGAATCTATTTTCCTATCAATAATCCTGAGTTATTACTTACTATGTTTCATCTGGGCTGCCCTTAACTCCAATTGGCCAGCCCTCAGGGCGGGGTAGAACCCCGGATTAGGATTAAATAAATTCAACAACACAAGCTGATTAACTACGGTTCTTTGGAGACCAGAATCAATAGCATGAATAAATATTAAAAGGAGACTAATTAGATTGGCTTGCATGATACAGTCTGGGTATCCAACAATGACCGTCTTCAAACGGAGAGGCTGAGAACCTCTATCTGCTCAGTCCACAAAGATGGAAGCCTCAGCATTCAGTCTGGAACTGAAGACTGAGGGGTTCTGGAGAGCCACTTGGTCTTCAGTTCACACTGGATGTCAGAAGGCTGGCTTCTGTTATTGGCAAAGTACAGCGGCAGTGGCAGCAGGTCTGGTGAGACTTACCAAGACATGAAGACAGCAGGCAAAAAAGCAAGTGTTCACCTTGGACTTCCCTTCTATTTGATTGGCGTGCATCACCCACATGTAGAGTGGGCCTTCCAATTGTAATCAATCTAATCAAGACATGCCTCCCAGATATGCCAAGAGGGCTCTGTGTCTTGTCAAGCTGACAATAGTAGCCACCACAGAAGCCAAGTGTGATGGTTGGTCTTAGCTGGCAACTTCACTGGAATTAGAGCTATTTAGAATCTCTAGATGTGGCTGTGGTGGCACCTCCAGAGAGGTGACATGTTGGACAGTGGCTGGGGAGGGACAGGGGAGGCTGCCTCTAATGTGGATGGCGCTATCCAATGGGCTGGGGTTGTGGATGTAAAGTCATAAGAGGAAGCCAGCAGATGCGTGCAGGCTGCATGTCCTGAGCAGTGTGTCTAATGATGCTCCTGTGGCCCACAACATCAAATGATAGCTTCCAGGTTTCACAGCACGAACGAATACCCCTGACTCTCTGGGAGCTTCCAGACACCTTTCCTTTCTTTAAGAAAAAGAGCCAGCAGTGGTGGCGCACGCCTTTAATCCCAGCACTTGGGAGGCAGAGGCAGGTGGATTTCTGAGTTCAAGGCAGCCTGGTCTACAGAGTGAGTTCCAGGACAGCCATAACTACACAGAGAAACCCTGTTTCAAAAAAGGAAATAAAAAACAAAAACAAAAACAAAACAAAAAAGAAAGAAAGAAAAAGAGCCCATTTTTATCTGTTCATTTCTTGCATCTGAAGTATCTTCCAATGGCATTGTTGGCCTGAGATTCTTCACCCTAATCATTAACCACTACACAACCATAACCAACCACTTTACAGGGTTGGTTATACATTCTCCATCAACTTTGCAGAGCTATTCATTGCCCTGCCATCCGTTAGGTTGATTTGGAGCGTAGTACATAGTGTCTCCACTAACTTGACATGCATAGTGTATTAGTCAGGGTTCTCTAGAGGAACAGAACTGATAAAAGTGTGTGTGTATGCATGCGTGCATTTGTGTGTGTGTGTGTGTGTGTGTGTGTGTGTGTGTGCGCGCGTGTGTGTGTGCGCGTGTGTGCGGTATGCGTGTGAGTATGTGTGCTGGGATTACTACAGTGGCTTATGGGCTGTGGTCCAGGTAGTCCACCAATGGCTAAGAACTTTCTGACAGAAAGTCCAAGAATCAATAGTTGCTGGGTATCTCAGCTAGTCTTTAGTATACACCAGAATCCCAAAGAAGCAGGCTCTAATGCCAGTGAAGGAATGGACTTGTGAGTACAGCAAGGGAAAGCAGGCCAAGAGCAAAAGCTCCCTTCTTCCATGTCCTTCACAGGCTGCCACTAGAAGGTGTGGGCCAGACTCCCTCAAAAGATCCAGATCAAAGATGGCTCTTCCCACTTTGATTTTTTTTGTTTGTTTGTTTTTTGTTTTCCAAGACAGAGTTTCTTTGGCTGTCCTGGAACTCACTCTGTAAACCAGGCTAGCCTCTTCTGCCCTTCTAAGAGCTGGGATTAAAAGCATACACCACCACCCACCACCACCACCAGGCATCTACTTCAATGATTTAATTAAGAAAAATTCCTCGCCAGGCAGTGGTGGCGCACGCCTTTAATCCCAGCACTCAGAAGGCAGAGGCAGGTGGAGTTCTGGGTTCGAGGCCAGCCTGGTCTACAGAGTGAGTTCCAGGACAGTCAGGGCTACACAGAGAAACCCTGTCTCGAAAAAAAAAGAAAGAAAGAAAGAAAGAAAGAAAGAAAGAAAGAAAGAAAGAAAGAAAGAAAGAAAGAAAGAAAGAAAGAAAGAATAGGTTGTGGTGGTTTGAATAGGTATAGCCCCTATAGACTCAAGTGTTTAAATGCTTGGCCCATGGGGAGTGGCACTATTAGGACATGTGGTCTTGTTGGAGTAGGGGTGGCTTTGTTAGAGGAAGTGTCACTGGGGGTGGGCTTTGAGGTCTCCTATGCTCAAGCTAGGCCCAGGGTGGCACTTTCTTTTCTTGCTGCCTGCTGATCCAAATGTAGAGCTCTCAGCTCCTTCTCCAGCATGTCTGTCTGCACACTGCCGTGTTTCATACCGTAGGGATGATGGACTTTATAAACCTCTGTAACTGTAAGCCAGTCCCACTTAAATGTTTTCCTTTACAAGAGTTGCTATGGTCATGATGTCTATTCACAGCAATAGAATACTAAGACACAAGTGTACCCAGCTGATTGGATTTTAGTTAATTCCAGATATAGTCAAGTTGACAACCAAGAATAGCCATCACACATAGGCTCATCACAACTGAATGTAAATGCACAAAGATGTGCTTGGCACAAAATTCATCTAAAACCAGATGCTTCTACAACAAATATAGATCAAATATAGACTTAAGATCAATTTAATATAAAGCTTGATTTGCTAGCTGGCTACTGAGTCTCTGTCTATCTGCCACACAACCTGCTTGGTAGGTGCCCCGCAGCATTTGCTGGGTGAGTAAAAGAAGAAGGTGCAAAGAAAGAAACAGACCAAGAGAAGAAAGATGTGCCCTGCCCTCCAAAGAGAGCACCCAAGGAACACATGGGTATGCAAGAAGTGTTGGGAGTCAGAGAGGGGGTGGTGGGAGAGTGTCTATTCTCCAAAGAGAAAATGGCACAGGCTTTGGGAGCAAGAGTTGGAGGAACCTGGAAGCAAATGCTTGCCAAAGTTCTGTCAACTCCCTAGCAATTCACACTCTGAGACATCTTCCCACCTCCAAGTCCCAGAAGCTGCTAAGAGCCCCAGGCAGAGAAACAGGCATCCTAACTTGACCCACCTCAGCAGAACAAAAAGCACTGGCAAATGACAGAATGCTTGAAACACATACACTCACACACACGCAAAATTATTTTAGCCGAGGTATTTTAAAATTCCTCCCTCAAGGCAGCATCCGGTTGCTACAGCAACCCTGGCTCTGTAGGGTGTCCTGATTACCAACATGTTCCCCGCACCTGCATGAGGCAGTCCAGAGGTGTTCCTCAGCAGCTCTGGGGGTCTGCCATCAGTGGACCACTCAAAGTGCCTCAGTGATTATATCTGTTCACTGCCATGTCTCACAGAAGTTTGGTCCCAGATTGATAATTTCATTTAAAAAAAATATGGGTTCATCAGGCATGTTGGCACAAGCCTGTAGTCCTAGCACTGGGGAGGTAGAGGCAGAGAATCACTTGAGTCCAAGTGTTCAAGACCAGCCTAGACAACATAGTGAAACCTATCTCCTCAAAATAAAATAAAGCAAACCACGTGTTCATTGCCTACCATATATGATTCCCTGGGTTTGATCCCGAGGAAGGATAAAATTGAAGTAGGGGAAGGTCATGGGAGCCAGGCATGGTGGTATATACTTATAATCTCTGCACTTGAGAATCAAGGGCAGGCAGCCCAGGAATTCAAGGTCACCCTGCACTATAAAGCAAGTTTGAAGCTAGTCTGGGCTACAAGACCGTCTCAACACAAAACAGAAGTGTTGGAACCCTCGCCTAGGATGCTTTACCAAGCCAAGTCTCACTATTAGTATGCAAAAATGGTTTTTTGTTTTTTTTCAAGACAGGGTTTCTCTGTGTAGCTCTGACTGTCCTAGAACTCACTCTTTGGACCAGGCTGGCCTCGAACTCAAGAGATCTGCTTTCCTCTGCCTCTCAAGTGCTGAGATTAAAGTTGTGAGCCATCACACCAAAAATAGTTTTTAAAAGGCTTACATATCATTAAAATTGATATCTGGACTTTTACTTGTGAGTTTTTGTTTGTTTGTTTTTTTTAAATATTTATTTATTTATTTATTTATTTAGTATCTGTAGCTGTTTTCACCAGAAGAGGGCATCTGATCCCATTACAGATGGTTTGTGAGCCACCGTGTGGTTGCTGGGAATTGAACTCAGAACCTCTGGAAGAGCAGATGGTGCTCTTAACAGCTGAGCCATATCTCCAGCCCCTAGTTGTTTGTTTTTGAGACAGTTATTCTATATAGCCCTGGATGTGCGGGAACTCCATTTGTAAGCCAGGCTGGCCTTGAACTCACAAAGACCCACCTGCTTCTGACTTCAGAGTGCTGGGATTAAAGGTGTGTGCCACTACCGCCCAGCTGTTTTTGTTTGTTTGAAACAGGGTTTATATAGTTCTGGCTGTCCTGGAAGCCTTTTGTTGCTCATCAAAACATGTACAGGCCACATTTTCATTTAGTTTGTAATTGAGCAAATGATGGCAGTTGGTTATGAGTTCTGTTTCCATTCCCCATTTAGCTAAATTAGCCCCTCAGGGACAGAACTAGACCTGCTGGCTGGGAGCCAGAAATCCTCTATGCTGTCTTTAGGAACACAAGCAAGAGGGAAGAATGATCAGTGCTACAGCAGTCCTCGCCAAAGGATCCGGGTTACATCCTGGCGCCCTCACATGGCCACATTTGGCTTTGCCCTCCTGTTCTCTTGGAATACTCAGCTGCACTCCACACAAGCAACATGCTGGGCCCAAGGAGCCGCTCCTGGACTGTGGCTCCACTGAGCAATGAATGCTTGGAGAAAGACAGACCGGGAAGGGGGGGGGGGGGGGGATGCAAGACTGCGTTAGTTAGAAGACTGAGTACAGGGCTAGTCCCTCTGTTTGCCTGCATCTCTGTCTCTGTGCCATGTTTGTGCTGTGCCTGCTGAGGTCAGGGAGAGGGAATTGAATTCCCTGAGACTGGAGTTGCAGATGTTTGTGAGTCGCCATGTGGTTTCTGGAAATAGAACCCAGGTCCTCTGGAAGAGCAGCCAGCGCTCTTAACCACTGAGCCATCTCTCCAGCCCCAACCCCCACCCCACCCTGCCTCTCATTAGATTTCAGATGGTTTTCACTCAAGAATGGTATTGCTGCCAATGTTTGGTCATTACCATGATGCTGAGTGCTACTGGCCAAATAACATGCTTTTATGTTTCTGAAACGAGTAACTGAACGGCGTCTGCCTTTGGACCTTATTTGCAAAAAATGGAATAGGGTAGAATTGCCTCTGCGGAGTGGGGTTCATGAGGCTCCAAACTCTGAACCCCTGATTAAGAACTCTAGGCTGGCAAGATGGCTCAGCAGGTAAATGTGCTTCCCACGCAAGCCTGAACACCTGATCTCCAGAACCCACATAAAGGTGAGAGAACCAACCTGACAAAGTTGTCTTCTGACCTGCACACACTCGCACATGCACACCTCCAGACACACCACAGACACAGAGTAAATAAAGCGTTGCCAAATGTGGAGCCAGATGTGGTGGCTTCTGCCAATTATAGCAGCAGTGGAAGGTGGAGACAGGAGGATTACAGGGCTCACTGGCCAGCCAGACTAGCTAAATCCTGAGCTCCAGGTTCAGTAAGAGACCTTGTATTACAAAATATGGTAGCTCAGAGGTTATGAGCACCCACTGCTCTTCCAGGTGACCCACGGTGATTCTCAGTATCCACAAGGAGAGTTCCAGGGGATCTGATATCCTCTTCTGATCTCCACAGGCGCCAATCACAAATATGGTATGTGGTACACAGATGTTTTGCATGCAGGCAAAACAACCATACACATACATAAAAATATAAGCATTAAACAAAAATAAAATTTAGGTGGAGAGTAATTGAGGAAGACACTAGCATTGACCTCTGACCTCCAAGTCCACATATCCCCTCCCCCCACACACATGAGAACACACACACACACACAGAGACAGACAGATGACAGAGAGACAGAGAATCAAAAAACCACAAAAGAAATAACCAAAGTCCAGAAGTCATGGCATGAGAGTCTAATCCTAGAACTTGGGACGCTGAGGCAGAAGGGAATTGTTGAGCTGGCAACAGAATGAGCTCCAAAGCAAGACTCAAAAAAAAAAAAAAAAAAAAAAAAGTAAATTGGTTGATAGAGTGCTTGCCTAGAATGCACAAAGGCCTGGGTTCAGTGCTCGACACTGAGTAAACCACATGTGGTAGCTAGGAGATGGCGGAAGTAGTCTTCCTGATTTCCTAGCAAGCTTGGAACTAGCCTAGGATACATGAAACCATGTTTTTTAAAAAAATAAATTAAAAGCTAGGTGGTGGTGCATACCTTTAATCCCAGCACTTGGGAGGCAGAGGCAGGTGGATCTCTTGAGTTCAAGGCCAGCCTGGTCTACAGAGTAAGTTCCAGGACTGCCAGGGCTACATAAAGAAACCCTGGCTCAAAAAAAAAAAAAAAAAGTAAATTAAAAAATGAAACAAGGGGGCTGGAGAGATAGCTCAGTAGTTAAGTGCACTGACTGCTCTTCTGAAGGTCCTGAGTTCAAATCCAGGAACCACATGGTGGCTCACAACCATCAATAATAAGGTCTGATGCCCTCTTCTGGGGTGTCTGAAGACAGCTACAGCAGCAGGGCCAGAGCAAGTGGGGCTGGAGAGAAAAGAAAAAGTACCTGAAGACAGCTACAGTATACTTACATATAATAAATAAATCTTTTTTAAAAATGAAACAAACAGCACAGTAAAGGGCATTCATTGCTCAGTGGTGGAATACCTGCCTAGCACACCCAGAGACCTGAGCTCGTCCCTCAGCACAATGAGCAACTGTAACAGTTCAGTGCCTTTTGTATGCACCAGGCTGGGGGTGCATTTCTTGGTTCTGGTCCAGCGGGCACTCCAATATCATTCCTGCTCTAAAGAACCTGACTCATTTTAACATTTGAAAAATTATTGCAATTATCTTCTTAGGGGAGGAAGGGCACATGTACCACAGTGCACATGGCGGAAGTCAGGGTAACTTGCAGGAGTCGGCTCTCTCCTTCCATCATGGGGCTCCCAGGCAGGGATGGAATCCAACTTGTCAGACTTTGCAGCAAGCACCTTTACCCACTGAGTCTCTCCATGGCACCAGAGCCTGAATTTTTTTTTTTTTGGTTTTGTTTTGTTTTTTTTGTTTTTTCGAGACAGGGTTTCTCTGTGTAGCCCTGGCTATCCTGGAACTCACTCTGTAGACCAGGCTGGCCTCGAACTCAGAAATCCGCATGTCTCTGCCTCCCAAGTGCTGGGATTAAAGGCGTGCGCCACCACTGCCCGGCCAGAGCCTGAATTTTATAAGTGTCACTGTACTCTGTCCCTGTCCCTTGAAGTCAGTGGTGCCTGGGAGGCCACACTGTAGTCAATCAAATGGAACTAGAATCCTGGGAATGTTCTGGAAAGTTCTTCAAAGGGAAGGGAACTCTTTGCCCCCTTCTCCCTCGTGGAATGTGCAGGACCAAGGATGGTGGGGACAAATTCCCAAATCCTCAAGGACAGCCCTGAGACTTTTTTGTAGTCAGAAAATGCTAAGCCTGGACTTCCTACTGCCTAGGAAAATAGTTCTGTATGAGAACTTCTGTACTTTAAAAAACCTAATTGTTTTGTTTTCTGAGATGAGGCTTCATGTAGAAAGGCTGGCTTTGAACCTGTTCATACAGTCAAGAATAGCCTAGAACTCTGGATCCTCCTGCTTCTACCCCTAAGTGTTGGGATTACGGTATGTACCACATGCCTGGTTTATGAAGCACGGGGGAGCAAGCCCTCTAGTAAGTGAGCTACATCTCCAGCCCTCATTTATTTATTTCTGACATAAGCCTACAGCAAGATACTGCAAACACAAACCTAATATTGAGACAACCAGAACCTCGAAGAGAAGTGAAACGTACAGGGTCATACAGCTGGGGAGTGGCAGAGCAGGCTGAGGTTCATTTGTCATACTCGCCAAGGACAAGGAGATCCTATGGGTAAGCTTGCAGGGTCAGCAGGAAGCATCAACACAACATGGCCCAAACCCATGGCACTTCTTTTGGTAGAATAAAATAAGCAAGTATATATTTAGGTCAAGGAATGTAAGTACTAGGAAAACACCGAGCAGGTTAAGGGAGTGAGAGTGTTCTTTCTCAGAGGAAGTCAGGAAAATCTTTGAGGTGACCTGCCTACTAGCTGGGGAAAAGGAATGCCGTGATCCAGATGTATCCAGACATAGAGCAGAACAGCAGAGGCCCTAAGGCGGGACATGCAGGGGACGTCTGTGTCTGCATCTGCATGGAGCATGCGCATCAAGGGTGGAGGGAATGCAGCAAGCAAGGGCCACAGGTGCTGTAAGAACCTGGCGGTACGCCTGGCACGCCTGGCGGCATGCACCTTTAATCCAGCATTTGGGAGAAACCCTGTCCCAACAAACAAAACAAAAGAAAGGAGGGAGGGAGGGAGGGAGGGAGGGAGGGAGGAAGGAAGGAAGGAAGGAAGGAAGGAAGGAAGGAAGGAAGGAAGGAAGGAAGGAGGGAAGGAGGAGGAAAGGAAGAAGAGGAAGAGGAAAAGGAGGAAGAGGAAGAAATAATAATTATTATTATTAGTGGAGGAAGCCTGAATGTATGACGTTCTTGAGCTAATGTGTGTTGTTGGCATGAGCTGGCCATGTCGAGAACCCCGACCTAGCCTCAGACCCACAGGAAAAGTGCACATGCCCCATCCACACCCACAGAGGACGGCACAGCCTTCCTCTGGTCCATGTGCAGATGTTCACAGTGAGAGCAAAAAATGCCCTCCATAGTTTTCTCCTCTGGGGTACTTAGAGCCAGCTCCTACTGAGGTGAGCTAATGCTGCCTCCTTGTTCAGCTGTCCGCAAAACCCTACCTTTCTGTTCAACTGTACATAATAAACGTGCTTGCAGGGTGCTGCGGCTTCTCCAGCAGAGCTCGGCTCACCAAGCCAAGCTTTTCTGTGTGTCTGTTTGTCTTTCCCTCATCCCACCCTGGAGCCACAGGAAGCTACAGAGCTCAGGAAGGGTCGGCTAAGGTGATCAACGCTTCCACACTACACACAATGAGATCAAAGCTACTGTGGGAAATGAGAGAAGAAAACATGCCTTCAAGCCTCTGGGAAACACAGAAGGTGCTAGCTTTGGGCGTGGCTAAGCTCTGGTCCTCAGGGAGCAGGCATGGAGCAATTTCTTCATTAAGCTTCTATGATGCCAGCTCTCCCTTCTCCTATTTCATGGGCTACCACCCCCCCGCCCCCCATTTGCTCCTCACCTCTAAACAACGAAGCATCCAGAAGGGTCAAGAAGTCAGTCAGATGTAGCCAACCAACAGTATTTTAAGAAAAAGAGATGGCGCACGCCATCGGGAGGCAGAGGCAGGCGGATTTCTGAGTTCGAGGCCAGCCTGGTCTACAGAGTGAGTTCCAGGACAGCCAGAGCTACACAGAGAAACCCTGTCTTGAAAAACCAAAAAAAGAAAAAGAGGAAAGCCTGGCATGGTGTACCTCTATAATCTCAGCTCCTGGGAGGGGAACGCAGGCAGATGGGGGGGTGGGGGATGAGAGAGAGAACAGATGGAGACAGAGGCAATGGAGTCCGTGTCCTATCAAGTGACTACCACAGAAAGACAAGGGCAGGTGCCCTGAGTCTGTTAGTTTCTTTTATTTTATTCATTTATTTATTTTTTTAGTTTCTTGAGATAGTATTCTGCTGTGTCCTGGGTTGGCCTCAAACTCAAAATCCTCCTGTGTCAGCTTCCAGAATGCTGAGATAAGGGCTATGTGCCACCAAGTCTAAGTCTTGGGCCCTACCTAGTAAAAGGCCCTCCAACATTCAGGGGGGACAAGCCTTTAACACATGGACCTCTATAGCAGCAAGAAATCTGACAGAGGCCAAGGTTGTAGAAGAGACAAGGGGAAGCTAGAGTGGGATTCCTCTTTGGGGACAGAATGTAAATAGTGCTGACTAGGCATTACTACAGAGCCCTGCCTGGGAGTGGGGGGGCGGGCAGCAAGGCAGCAGGGGAAGGAGACGCCCGCCGTACTTAGGGACTGAAATGCCGCACTCTTCAACCCAGAAGGGCACCCTGTGTACCACTCCCCAAACAACCCAGAAGGGCTCCTGTGTACCACTCCCCAAACAACCCAGAAGGGCACCCTGTGTACCACTCCCCAAACAACCCAGAAGGGCTCCTGTGTACCACTCCCCAAACAACCCAGAAGGGCACCCTGTGTACCACTCCCCAAACAACCCAGAAGGGCACCCTGTGTACCACTCCCCAAACAACCCAGAAGGGCACCCTGTGTACCACTCCCCAAACAACCCAGAAGGGCACCCTGTGTACCTCTCCCCAAACCTCCCCTCACAGGACTCCTAGCACATCCCATACAAATCTTCACAAGAAACAATGTAACAAATATTAAGATTGTTTTTAATTTAAAAAAAAAAAAAAAAAAGCCCCAGTCTCTGGGCAACACTCCAAAATACAGTAAACACTATCAAGAGTGTCAGTCACACCCCTCCCTGGCACAGTGCTTCCATCAGTGTGACCAAAGGCTCTCTAGAAGTTTCCACATAATTTCATACTGTGCCGTTTTTAAAAGTCCTTACTAAGGCAGGTGTGATGGCACGCACCTTTGATCCCAGCACTGGGGAGGCAGAGGCAGGCAGATTTGAGTTTCAGGATAACCTGGGCTACATAGTGAGTTCCAGGACAGTCGGAGCTACAATAGCGAGACCCTGTCTGGGAGAAAAAGGTCCTCCCTGAGAGGAGGACACTGAGGCACAGAGGTAAAGGGACCAGCATGAGGTCAGACTGCAACCCATCCCTCCTCCTGAAATGCTGCCCAAAGGGCATTGTGTAGCTACCAAAGCTGCAGTCTTCTGTGTCCCAGGAAGTAATGGCAAGAAACCAGGCTCGGACTTAATGCCTGTGACCCAGACCACAGCCTGGCACACAGGATTCCCTGAGACGCATGGCCCAACAGCCCCCTCTGCCTCTGCTCCATCTCCTTCCTCTCAAGCCCAACCCTCCTGGTGGAAAACCAACTGCACAGCTTCATTTACGTCGTGAACAATGTGGGAGGCCTCCAGGAGCTCTGGACTGAAGCAGAAGTCCCGGTGCCCGTGGAACGGAAGCTCCTCCCATCCAGGAGTAGGCACTTGGGAGCCTGGGTCCTGAGAACTGTATATGCCAGTGCATACCAGGATGGAAGCACAGCTCTGGGTTGCTGAAGGTCGCTGCTTCTGGTGTCCACCAGTCTGTTGTGCCTCCTCTCCACGATTTGCCATTTGCAAGTACTGATGGAACAGGTTGGCACCGTAGACATCAGACATAGGGTTATCACTGATAGGGCAGCAATACCGGAGGGCAAAGAAGAGAAAACCTGAGTTTAATGTTTCCAAGCGACCAGAACAGAGATCAGCCTGGGGGCAGTATGACTCAGTGACTGGGACGTCAGGGTTGTATGGGCAGATGGAGAGAAAAGCAGCTATGAGAATGGAGATGTAGTGGACTTACCCTATAGCATACAGCTTCCTGATGGGGGCGGCCCAGCCCCGCTTCTCAGCCTGCTGCCCAATCACGTCCTCTGCATACTGGTAAGTGAGGATGCTGGGTTTGCCCATCAGGCCCTCGTATTTCAGCTCATTGCCTGTTATTTTCTGGTAGATGGTTTCCAGGCATAGCAGAAAGGTGCCATGACCAAACCTGCCCAAGAAGAGAGCTTTCAGGCCACCTGCCACTCTCTAAGCTGTCTCCATGAGCCAACCTGTACTCCCTTCCCTGGGGTCATTTCACATGAAAAAACTGAGGCAAGAGCAGGCAATTTCTCCAGAGTAGCAAAACTAGGGTGAATACCCTGAAAGTCTCACTCCCAAAACATAGTGTCTCGGGTTTTAAAAAATTAATATTATATATGCCCATGTGCTACTGTGAGCATACAGAGGTCAGGGGACACTTTATGGAGTCAGGCTCTCATTCCAACCTTATATGGGTCCCAAGGCTCCAACTCAGGTCATCAGCTTGACAGCAGGCATTTACCCACTACACCACCTGACCTGGCCCCCAAACCCTAAGACTGGGTGTGTTCCACAGCTGTTGGCTTCCAGAGTGTGCTCACTGCCTCCCCGGAGGCTAGGTGTGCTCACTTGTCTATACATTACACAAGTAAGCCCCACTGAGCAGGCAACGAAAGCAGAGGTGCTGGACACGATGTCCTGAAAACAAGGAGGCATGCTCTTCCTGACCTTACATGGCCCTCAAAGCTCAAGGCCTGGTCCCCAGCTGAGGAAACCTTGGCTGGTGCTGGAGTCTTCACCAAGCGGAGCCTAATAGGAACAAGCCACTGGAGGCATGCTCCCTCCTGCCTACCTCGTTGCTCCCCAGCTATCAAAAGGGAGTTGTGTGCCACAACTGCTCCTAGCACAATGTTAGGGGCACCACAAGCCCCAGATCAACAGAGCAGAAACTAACCTTCCTCCTTTTAAGCTGTTTATTCAAGTATTCTGTCAGTGTTGCAGGCAAACAGTCCACTCTACTGCTTCCTGCCTCTGAAGTGCTAATGCAATGGCTAACACTTAGGCAGCCATTCCGGATTATACAGGTCAGGCCTAAGGAGTATGCTGCAGAAAGGCACTTGTGTCCTTAATAAAGAGCTGCACAAGCCCCAGATTGCTAACTTCTTTAATAAGAAGTCAGTACACCACCCCTAACACTGTGTTTGGCTTGTTATATTCAATGTCACTGTTTACATACAAATTCCATTTTCTGGCTGGGTGTGGTGATGCATGCCTTTGATCTCAGCACTTGGGAGGTCAAGAAGTAAGCAGATCTCTTTGAGTTTAAGTCCAGCCTGTGCAGCACTTGGGAGGCAGAGGCAGGCGGATTTCTGAGTTCGAGGTCAGCCTGGTCTACAGAGTGAGTTCCAGGACAGCCAGGGCTACACAGAGAAACCCTGTCTCGAAAAAAACAAAACAAAAAGTCCAGCCTGTGCTGGGATTAAAGGCATGCACCACCACGGCCTGGCTCAGCCTGTCTTATGCAGGGGACTCAAGGCCAACTGTCAGAACTCAGTCAAAAGACTGAGCCACGGTGAACAGTATCTTGGGGAACTGTGAGAGAGGCTCCAGGAAAAAAAGAAAAGGCCTTTTACCTCAAGTGCATTTTGTTCCCTGGATTGTTCTTTTTTTTTTTTTTTTTTGGTTTTTCAAGACAGGGTTTCTCTGTGTAGCCCTGGCTGTCTTGGAACTCACTCTGTAGACCAGGCTGGCCTTGAACTCAGAAATCCGCCTGCCTCTGCCTCCTGAGTGCTGGGACTAAAGGCGTGCGCCACCACTGCCGGCCCCTGGATTGTTCTTAGATTTTGTGCCTCCTATGACAAACATTCACATAATTTATAAGGCATGCTTATTCTTGCTGGATGTCAGAACACAGCGATAGAGCCCCATGTGGTCACTGTGCTCTGAATCTGGACATGGCGTCTGCCTTGCTTTCCAGCTTTCCCAGATATCATCTGTAGTACGTGCCAGGCAAGTGTGTTTAAACCGTCTGTCCTGAGAAAGATCTGAGCAAGGGCTGGGCTGTTAATCTTTAGCATGTGCTTCCTGGCAATTATTTACATGTTTGTGTGAACTCAAACAACCTCTCCTGGATCACGGCTCTCTCCGTCACCGTTCTGTATAGAAGACCTCAGCTCTCGCCTCTACACCACGGGAAGAATCCTGGTTTATGATCCCAGCTTTCCCATCCCTAGGGTGCGCATATGCAAGCAAACAGAGAAGTGACAGGACCAGCACTAGAAGAACCTTGAATGCATACCCACGGATATCCCCTAAAGCTGCCCATTTGGTGGTATGTTGAGGTCATCAGGGATGGGGCACATACTAAAAATCACTCAACACATCTTCAGGCTCAGCAACTGTAGTTTAGTTTAATGATTGACATGAAGGAACTCTTGAAAGCTTTTACTCTCAGAGGCCAGGTTATGGTGGCACCTCCAAGGCTCATGAGGTAAGTCAGGGATACCATGTCCTCACCTAGGCATCTTGGCTTCGGCCATCCACAGGAGATCCATGTTGCTAGCCAGGACAGGGAGGTGGGGATACGGAGCTGTTGCCAGGCCAGTTCCAGGGTTTCCGTTGCTAAGAAGGACATCCATAATCAGCTGCAGGTTTGTCTCCCAGCGGACTGGCTCCCCAAGAAGGAGGACTCCTAAAAATCAAAGGCACAGCCGGGCAGTGGTGGCGCACGCCTTTAGTCCCAGCACTTGGGAGGCAGAGGCAGGCGGATTTCTGAGTTCGAGGCCAGTCTGGTCTACAGAGTAAGTTCCAGGACAGCCAGGGCTACACAGAGAAACCCTGTCTCGAAAAAAAAAAAAAAAAAAAAAAACCAAAGGCACAGGGATGAGGGAGCAGGGTACTTGCCTGCCCTTGGTGGTGGGTAGGTTGAAGGCCCTTCAGAGACGACAGAGGCCAGTTAGCAATACCTACCCAGAGCTAGAGGTCTTTACTAAGGTGAACATCTAAGTAGCCCTGGCCAAGCTACGTCCCAGTGTACCCTGGGTAAACAGAGCCCAGGGCCCAGCAAGGAACACCCTAAGGGTGTCCTTTGTGTCCCCTGCTCTCTCACAAAAAAGCAGATCTCATGCTGCTGCTTCTGTGGATGGGGCTCTACCCACCGAACCTCTCTGCGCTATACCTCACCCTATAAGCACTACTGCACTCTACAGGGGCTGGCCTCCCTCAGTCATCTCTGAGCCATACACGAGAACTTAGAATGAGGGAGCCCTGAGCTCTGATCCTAACAGCCAAGTCTCCTGTGGAACTGTGGTAGTTACTCAATTGCTAAACTTCAGTTGCCTCAACTATATCTGAAATAAAAAGAAACATG
Source organism: Uromys caudimaculatus (assembly GCA_028551405.1). Classification (NCBI taxonomy): domain Eukaryota; kingdom Metazoa; phylum Chordata; class Mammalia; order Rodentia; family Muridae; genus Uromys; species Uromys caudimaculatus. The sequence goes on along the minus strand of CM052700.1, from coordinate 25,539,533 downwards.
GGCCCTGGAGGTATGGCTCAGTGCATCAATTGCTTGCCTAGCATGAAAAAGGCCCTAAATCCCATCCCTAGCAATACAAAATAAACAAATAAAAACTAAGGCCTGGCATGACAGCATACACTACATGATAGTACTACCACTTGGGAGGTGGAGACGGGACGCTAAGCAGCTCAAAGTCACTCTCGGCTACTAAGCCAGTCATTACTATTTGAGATCTTTTTCCTAAAAAAGATCAAGGCCAGTCCAGGCTACAGAGTGAGGCCTCTGTCTCAAAACAAAGCAAAGTAAGGGGATGAGAGAGAACTCAGTGGTTGAAACATTTGCTATTCCTGCAGAGGACCTGAGTTCAACCCTCAGCACCCATGTCCAGTGGGTCACAAACGCCTGCATCTCCAGCTCCAAGGATCCAATGCCCTCTTGTGGCCTCCACAGGTCCCTGAATACATGTGGCATGTACACAGACACATACATGTACCTAAATAAAAGTAAAACAATAAAAGTGTGAGCCGGGCACACCCCTTTAATCACAGCACTCAGGAGACTCTGTGAGTGTGGATCTCTGTGAGTCTGAGGGTGGCCTGGTCTATAGAGTGAGTTCTAGGACAGCTAGGGCTATATACTGGCCCTGTATCAAAAACAAATATCTAGTCGGGCGGTGGTGGCGCACACCTTTAATCCCAGCACTTGGGAGGCACGGACAGGCGGATTTCTGAGTTCAAGGCCAGCCTGGTCTACAGAGTAAGTTCCAGGACAGCCCGGGCTACACAGAGAAACCCTGTCTCAAAAAACAAACAAACAAAAAAAACCCACAAATATCTAAAAAATAAAGTTAAAATTAAAAGATGGGTTGGAGAGATGGCTCAGCAATTAAGAGCACTGACTGCTCTTTCAGAGGTCCTGAGTTCAATTCCCAGCAACCACATGGTGGCTCACAACCATCTGTAATGGGATCTGATGCCCTCTTCTGGTGTGTCTGAAAACAGCTCAGTAAATAAATAAAGTAAACAAATCTTTTTAAAAAAAAATTAAAAGATGGAGGACGTATTTTGATTGTCACAACTGAACACTCAGCAGAGAACTTTACACAGGCAAAAACTGCCCTATCCTACCAGTACCCGAGGCCCCACCCCAATATTCATTCATAACTGTTGGAGCAACTCCATCTTATATCTAACCACAAAGTATTTTAATTACTTATTTATTTTATGTGTATGAGTGTTTTGCCAGCATGTATGTCTGTGCATATCTGATGCAAGTTTGTGGACGCCTAAAGAAGGCACTTGATTTATCAGGAATTGAATTTACAGATGGTTGTGAGCTAACATGTGAGTGCTGGGACTCAAACCAGGTCTGCAAAAGTCTCCACTGTTCTTACTGCTAAGCCATTTCTCCAGCCGCCCAGAGTGTTTTTGTACAGTTTTAACAATTTTTAAGTGATCACACAATCAACCACGAGACTCCTAATATTTCTTAAAAATTTACCACAAATTAGCTGGGCAGTGGTGGCACACAACTTTAATTTAGCACTCAGGAGGCAGAGGCAAGCAGATCTGCGAGTTAAAGGCCAGCCTAGTCTACAGAGCAAGTTCTAGTACAGCCAGGGCTACACAGAGAAATCTTATCTCCAAAACAAAACAAAACAAAACAAACAAAAACAAAAAGATTACCAAGAATTGTTCTCCATTTTAGAAATCAATTCACCAGTGGCAGTTCTGCCTGTATTAGAGCTATAAACACAGCCTTATCCATTGCTGGGACATTCCTGGTCGCTCTGTTTAGAACAATCATTTTATGTCTCAGATAATTATAACACCAATGTCTCACCAAGACATTTTCCTTTCATTCCCTGGTACAGTGAGGGCATAATACTTCACTAAACTACTTTGTTTGGTTTTCAGATAAGAGTCACAGTGAAGCCCAGATAGCCTTGAACTCAAACCCTTTCACTTCAGCCCTCCTTCAGAGTAGGAGGCTACAAATATGCACCACTACAATTGGCCACTGATTACTTTCTGATATGAGTTATGGGAAAGTTATTTTAGTTCAGGATGGCAACAAGAAGTTACAATGTCTTTATTGTCCAAGGGAGACCTAAGTGACACTATACTAGACTGCCCACACCTATGACCTCTTGAGAGTTACTGTGTTTATAATTCTTCAAGTAAGTTAAGCACTGTAGAGAAGGAGAAACCCCCAATACATGTCTTAGAGTACCAAGTGGACAGCTCAGGTGCCCCAGGTCCTGATGTGCACTGATATGTACCATCTGCATGAGAGTCTTAAAGGACAGAGGGAAAACAAAGAGCCCACACCTACCCAGGCACAAGGCCTCTTTTACCTTCAATGGCAGGGAAGTCATTCCTCAGGCTCTGCCAAAAGACAAAGAAGAGGCCCATCAATGCTAGTCACTTTCCACTCCTGGAGCATCTAGTCTCCAGAGTTGGACAGCAGGAAAGACAGATCCCCCACAGGTCAGAGACCACCCCCAAGGACCAGCTCAAGCCAAGAAGAAGACAGAACTTAGGAAGAAGATGCCAAGGCCCAGACTGGACTCAATACAGACTGAGGGATGCCATGTGGAAAGTTGGCCAAGAGGGGTGGTGCTCAGCTGTGCTTCTCCAGCCAGGACAGAAAGCAAGGTCCTGGCCCAGCAAGGGCCACTAGCCTCAGGGAGCTAAAGGAGGAGGTAGCCTGTGGGAGAGCAGCTCTCTGGGCACGAGGACTCTCATCCTCACGCCAGTTCTAGGTTTTCTCTTTCCAGTCTGGGGTTTACTCTTCCCTGAACCACTGCAGTCTTGGCTGACGTGAGTCACCTCTCCTGTGCCAGGCTCAGCCTTGGAGCTATTCTGAGGTGTGTTCCCACTCTATATCCTGGTTCTTCTCAGAATTTTAGTGACTCAAGAGAAAGCTCTCAAAGGACAGGATCTGCTCTACAGCTAGAAAACTCTGGTAGGAGAACTTATAACCTATTTTCTATTAAATCAATTAAGTAAGCTTATCTGTCTATAAATGTATTTCATCAAATTCTAAATTGTTAACATAAGCTATTAAATGTATAAAAAAATCTTATGAGGAATGGGCCAAGAGGCACCTTAGGAGATAGGCAGTCATATTCCAAAGGACCAAGGAGTGGCCTGGAACTGATGATCCCAAGATAGAAAGAATCACCGGCTGAGGTGTAGCTTAGTTGGCAGACTTCCCAAGTCTGTACAACCCTGGATTTGGCCACCGGAACAGCAAAAAGAAATGAAGCTACTTTTTTTCAACTATGGGCAAAACAGCAGAGCAGTGGGAAGACAGAGTCATCAGTGTTTCTGTCCTCACAAGGCAGCCTGGCTGTGCTTCAGGATAAAGGAGCAGGAGTAACTTACAGAGGCTAATGGTTCCCGGGAAAGCCACCAAAGTGCACTGTTGACTGGAGCAAATGCCAAGACTCTGAATGGGGTTGCTAGGTAATTCCAACAAAGCAGAAAGCCAGAGTGTGGAGCCCACTGCTTCTCCCAGACATTCTTATCTATCCAGGGAACACAACCCTCAGCCAGATATACTTCTGTAAGAAGATCGGGGCAGAAGCACCATAAAACAAAATGCAGCCCCTTGCACAAGGGTGGCAAGATCAACACGAGGAACCAACACTGGGAAGAAACAGGAATATTGTGAAGGGTGAAGTAACCCACCCTGTCCTTATTACCATGCTCTTCGGCCGCCGCTGAAGGTCCACCATGTCCAGCTCTGGGAAGGCTATTCGCAGCTCATCTACTGTCACCACCTTCTGAAAACCTAGTCTGTAGCAAGATCAGGGAAGCAAAGCTACACAGTTCTGGGAAGATACTTTTATAGATACATAGGTAATAAGAGGGCAGAACCAAACCCAGTCCAGATCATGGCAGGCAGGCAGCTATCCTAAATCCCACAGGCACCAAGTGCAGGCTGTGACTGCAGAGACAGAGCAGATGCATGCAACACCAGTGCAATCCCTTGCTACCCACTAAGGCATATTCCAGGTACTAGATTCCATCTACACCAGCAAGACCCAGAGAACAAGAGGCCAAAGCCCCACTGTGTACTCAAGGAGCTTCTGCCATGCTCAGGGCCATTCAAACTGGTAATATTGCCCTAAGTACTGGGTTGGGAGGAGCTAGGCAAAATCACGTAACTGGTGAATAGCTACTTCCTCTGGATTGAAACATTCCCTCCTGGAGGAAGGCGGGAACCCCTGAAAGTTACCAGATCCACAACCTCCCTCCCACCCCGCTTAAAGTCCCCTCCCCCTATATGGTTATACAAGACTCTGGGGGAAGAGACTCCTGTAGCCAAGCTGCCTACAGGCTGTGCAGGGAGCTTCCAGGATGCAGCTTTCACCAGTCATTCATGCCACCCTAGGATTTTCTGAGGTGTGCCTTTCACCCCAGTTAACTGCCCGGTTCATTAAGCCCATGGTCAGTCCTTGTTTCCCTATCTGGGTTGCATAGATGGTTGTCCACATCTCCCCAGGAAAAGCCATACAACAGTCAAAATTACTCAGAGGAGGGCTGGAGAGATGGCTCAGAGGTTAAGAACACTGACTGCTCTTCTAGAGGTCCTGAGTTCAATTCCCAGCAACCACATGGTGGCTCACAACCATCTGTAATGGGATCTGATGCCCTCTACTGGTGTGTTTGAAGACAGCTACAGTGTACTCACATACATAAAATAAGTATTAAAAAAAAAAAAAAATTACTTAGAGGAAACTACAACACTGACAGCCAAGCCAAGCAAGGAAGGGACCGTCATGCAGAAGATCATGCTGACTCCAGCCCACTCTCCTCTAAGAGCTGCCTCCATCTTCCTGTCCCTAACTCCATCCCATCTTACCTAGTCTCAGATGACACTCGAAACCGGTATCCCCCAAATCATCACAGATCTGCCCACAGCAGTAAAGCCTGCACCAGCTCTCCACTGCTCGGAGTTTAGGACGAGGCTGTCCACCCCCAGTCTACCTGTGTGTCCTCTAATGCACAGTTCTTCTCATTCTGACACCTTGCCTTCCCTGGAGTCTTTACCACCTCCCAGGCACCCAACCCTCTAAAGCTAAAGTCTGCTCCTGCTCCAGAGGTGTCGCCTCTGCACTTCGATGCTCAAATCTGGAGCCAATCTCAATCCCTCAGCCCATCTTTTCAATTTTTAAAATACATTTATTTATCTGGGGAGGCAGGAGCAGGCTCCCACACTTAGGGCGCTTGCTTAGAGCAGTGGCTCTCAGTTCCCTAACACTTGCAACCCTTTAGTACATCTCCACATGTTGTGGTGACCCCAACCATAAAATTATTGCTCTTGCTACTTCATGACTATAATTTTGCTACTGTTATAAATCATAATGTAAAATCTAATGCTATCTGATAGGTAACTCCTGTGAAATGGTCATTCGACCCCCAGAGGGGTCACGACCCACAGGCTGAGAACCGTTGGCTTAGAGATTCTTGAGTTTTTACTGGAGACGCCACTGATCAAGATTCCTCAAGATTAAGACGAAGGACTCTGTACACTGACTTTGCAGATGGCTCTGGTGTGGTGTGTGGTCTGTCCCCAGCAGTTTCGGGACCAACCACACAGACAGTTACCCGTTTCCCACCGTCCCACCGCACAACTCTGGCAGCCCAGCCTCCACCCTCCTCTCCATCCAGAACAGCACATCAAACAAAAAGGATACACTCGGGCATTTTCCACCAGGGGCCCCTGCCCAGACACCAGCATCTGCTTGTTGTGGTACTGCAGGAAGCGTTTCATGGGGCTGTGAGAAAGAATGACTTGGTCTGGATCTACCTGCAGAGACAACCAAGGGACAGGAAAGCAGGGGAAGTGAGGGCTGAGAGAAAGTAACAGGGAGACAGGCACTGGGGTCTGTCACTGGGGGGTGATGCAGGAGGGGTCTAAAAATCAAAGCCTGTAAAAGCCTCTTCTAGCACCTGACACTTGCTAAGACTCAGCTACATAGCAACAAGAACTTACCTAGGGCTGGGGATGTAGCTCAGTGACAGAGTACTAACTAGCCCAGCGTGTAAGAGACTATGGGTTCAGCCCATTGGTTGTGTGTAGGGAACTGCCAAATTTAATTCTCAACATACAAAATAAGAGCAGCATTTTCAGATGTAAGATCCTGCTGGGCTTACCTCAGAGACCCCTCTGAGATATCCTAATTCCCCTGCTGGAAACCAGACTTGACAAGCAAGGTCTGTCATAATATATCTGTCTGGGACCTTGACACTGCGTTCTCACCTCTGCTTAAAAACTGAGCCTACCCTTACCTCTGCAGTGCTGAGCACTGAACCAGGGCCTTGCCAATTAGAAGCAAGTATTCTATCATTGACTCATACCCCAGCCCAAGATCTAGTCTGTGCTGTAAGCATGTGTGTGCACATGTATGGGAGAAGATGCATGTGTGGAGAACCTGAGGTCAACACTGGTGTCTTTCTCAGTTTCTCTCTACCTTATTCTCTCACTCAACTTGGAGCGCCCTGCTGTGCCAGACAGGCTGACAAGCTACACTGGCTACCAGCGACCCTGAGGGATACAACTGTCTCCATCTCCTCCAACCCCGGGATTACAGACATGCCACCAAGCCTGGCTTTTCAGATGGGTGCTAGAGATCAAACTCAAGCACTTCACCCACTGTACCATCTCCCCAGCTCCCAAGATTTAGCTTTTCAACATCTACACTACATCTACAGCACAGTCTTTTTTTTTTTTTTAATTATTTATTTTTACTTATATGAGTACACTGTAGCTGTCTTCAGACACACCAGAAGAATGCATCAGATCCCATTACAGGTGGTTGTGAGCCACCATGTGGTTGCTGGAAATTGAACTCAGGACCTCTGGAAGAGCAGTCAGTGCTCTTAACTGCTGAGCCATCTCTCCAGCCCCAGTGCAGTCTTTATTATTATTTTGAGATGGAGGTCTCACTACACAGCTCGGGCTGGCCCCAAACTTGTTATCCTCTTTCCTTGCTCTCCTCTGTGCAAACTGAAGTGTGCATGACCACACCAGGTTCCTCAGAATGCTTTTAGGGCCCTTTATGTACAGGGTTTCAATGTACTGGATTCGCCCTCTACCCTGGATCCAACCTCCACCAATCAGCCTTTATTGACCCTCTTGGTTTGAGAACCCCCTCTCAAAACTAAATCCACCCTTCCTGAGCAGGTGCCCATCTTGGAAGCAGTGAGGAACTAACTACAAAGGGGAGAAGATGCTAGGCTTCTGGAGGACGGCACCTGTGGAGAGGTGCATCTGCGGGCCGTGTGCATGGTTGGGATTTTTGTTATTTTCTTGACCAAAGTCTCACTATGCACTATGTAGCCCAAACCACCTATAAGTCATACCCCTGCTGCTTGAGCCTCTCAGGTACCTGCCACTCTTCCTATTACGACTGTTAATGAGAGCTGTTACTGCACAGCCCCATCTGCACTGTGGAATGCTGAACACAAGTGATCTTTGCTTTCAGGGGCCAAGCTTCTACAAGAGTCATGAAGACAATAAACTGAACCGCTGGGCCGGGGATGCAGCTCAGCTGGCAAGAGTGCTTGCGTAGTACGCATGAAGCCCTGGGTTTAAGCCCCAACACATGAAGCAGGTGTGGGGGTGCACAGCTGTGATCCCAGAATTAGTGAAGTGAGGCCACCTACTACAGATACATGGGTCCTTGTCCCAAAAACAAACACTAAAATACAAGCGCAGAATCCTGTCCCCTCCCCACCTCCCCCAGTAGGGTGTCCTGTAGCCCAGTCTGCTTTTGAACAAGGTCCACGATGAGTGTGCACCACTATAGCTAGTAATGCTACGCTAGGATCCAGCTCACGGCTTCACACACGCTAGGCACAAATTCTACCTGAACTACATCCTCAGCCCCACTCAACCATGTGTGTACACACGTGTATGAAGACTCTATTGATGCCATCACAAGTCTAGGCTAGATAAGGACGTAGTCTCAGACTCCCACTGCCCCAACTGTGCCTCGACCTAACCGAGATGGTGTAGGGGAGGAATGGAGGCTCCAGCAGGAATCTGTGTTTGAGTTTCCACGCCTCCGCCTCCGGCTGCCTCTTACCTTGCACCCCAGCAGGGCTGACAGCTCCTGGGCTTTGTTATGCTGTAAGATGTTTCCAGCATTCGTAACAAAAACCACAGGTACCCGCAGCTGCCCCTGAGTGTTTACCAGCTTGCTGAATGCTTCCAGAGCAGCTGGGATCACCCTGTGGCCTCGAACCAGCACTCCATCAATGTCGAACAGTAAGCCAAAGGTGGGAGAATGCTACGAGGGGAAGGAGAGAGAACCAGCACTGCATGAATCAAGAGACAGAAGAAACTCAGGAAAAGAAACAACCTCATAAAGGAAGGTTCGTCCTCAGCTCACTGTTGGAACGTGGCATCAGAAAGAGCAAAAGGGGAAGGCACAGCCTGCTTTCTTTCCTGTCCTCTTTTGGCAGTGCTAGAGATCACATGACAGGCAAAAACTCTACCACTGAGCTAGACCAAGGCATGGGACTTCTGAGCAGCCAAATCTACCTGCAGCAAAGAAGTAAGTTTACCAAGTTTGTCAAACAGGGAACTACCTCACTGACATTAACCTTGCACCAGGCACATGGCACACACCTGCATTCCCAGCACTCAGCAGGCAGAGGCAGGCATGTCCAGCTTGGGCTACATAGTGATCTGAAGCAAGCACTGGTTACATAGCAAGGCCCAGTCTTGGAAAAGCAAAATAAATATAAGCAATTTAAAATTGGAAATAGGGGGATCCAAAGAGAGCATGGGCCCAGCACTTTAATACAACCAGTTTTTATTTTCCCTTCACTCCTTTTTACCCCACAGCTATGACTATTAAAACATAATTCTGTACCTGGTTCTCTTTGGGAGATAAACAATTTAACCAAAAACACTGGCCTTTATAGCCATCTTTTTAAAACAATTTTTTATGCATAGGAGTGTTTTGCCAGGTTGTGCATTCTATACGCCATGTGTGTGTCTGATACCCGAAAGGTCGGACAGGGTATCGGGTCCCTTGGAACTGGAGTTATGTGAAGGTTGGTACTGGCACCCAGTGCTCATAACTGCTGAGCCATCTATCTGGCCCCATCTTTTCTTTTTCTTTTTCCTCTTCCTCTCCCCTCCCCCCAACCCCCACCCCTCCTTTTTTGAGGCAGGGCCTCACTTTGTGCACCTGGCCAGTCTGGAACTCACTATTTAGACTAGGCCAGCTTAGAGTCTCTGAGATACACCAGCCTCGGCCTTTCGATTGCTGGAATTGTATGTCACTACGTTGTGTGTCACCATGCCCAGCCTACCACCTTTTTTTTTTTTTTTTTGGTTTTGTTTTTTTTTTTTTTTTTGGTTTTTCGAGACAGGGTTTCTCTGTGTAGCCCTGGCTGTCCTGGAACTCACTCTGTAGACCAGGCTGTCCTCGAACTCAGAAATCCGCCTGCCTCTGCCTCCCAAGTGTTGGGATTAAAGGCGTGCGCCACCACTGCCCGGCTTAGCCTACCACCTTTTAAGGGTTTTTTTTAGTGCTCACTTCACAGTACTCACACTAAAATTGGAACGAGACAGAGATTAGCACCCCACACACGCACACACAAGGATGACACACAAATTCCTGAAGCTCCCTATTTTTGCTGGCATCAGCATTCCTGTCAGGACATTGGTGCCAAGAGTTTAACCCAAGTCCAAGCCATGATGTACTCGGGAGAAGTTAGATTTGAGAAGAGAACATCCTCAGCTCAGGTGGAAGGTGGTGTCCACAGCCTCCAGTCGGATGAAAAGCGGCTTTTCTGAAAACAGATCCAATATATGCTTTGAATTTTTTAACTAAAGTTTGGGGGTAAAGATTTTGTTCTTGAGGCTGGGAAGTCCTGCCTAGTAAGCTTGAGGACATTCAATTTCTAGCATCTAGTGTCATTTTTCAAAAAGAAAAAATCATTTTATAATCACGTTCAGTGGCGTACCCATAATCCTAGCACCTAAGAGGCCGACTTCAGTTGCATAGGAAGTTCAGGCAGCCTGGGCTATGTAATTTTGCCTTAAAAAAATACGTATGTGTTCCTTTTACTGTGACAACATACACCAAGTTTTAAACAAATGCAGCGCTTCAATTGCTACCAGCAGCATTAAATGTTTTAAGAGATCCTCAGCTTCCCCAGATGGTCTTGCTCTCCCTTGTATGTTCTCTGGCAGCGTGGCGCCTGCGTCCCAGATGGCCTTGCTCCCCCTTGTATGTTCTCTGGCAGCGTGGCGCCTGCGTTGTAACCATCTCCTGCCCACATGCACACGTGTAGAAATGCAATCATGCTTTCTTTATTTCCATCTTATTATTTTTGTTTGTTTTGTTTTTCAAGACAGGGTTTCCCTGTGTGGCCCCGGCTGTTCTGGAACTCATTCTGTAGACCAGGCTGGCCTCAAACTCAGAGACCCTCCTGCCTCTGCTTCCTAAATACTGGGATTAAGACATGGCCCACCATGCCCAGCAGCCCGTCTTACATTTAGTTGGTGTCTCTTTGGTGACTTGCCAAGTTGTAGACATAGTCCACTCCCTAAACACCATTTCCAATTCCGTAACATTTCAGGGAATAAGCCAACAACACTGTTTCATCTGTTTTAGAAAGTTTAAATCAGGTCATCAGGTCAGCCATTCCTGAGGTAGAAGAAAGCATCTTTGTGACTTCAAGGCCATTCTCATCTACACAGCAAGTTCCAGACCAGCCAGGGATATACAGTGAGTCCTTAACTCAACCAAAAAAAAAAAAGTTCATTTGGCCAGGGGAATGGGCGCAGCAGGTACAGGCACTTGCCACCAAACCTGACACTACGAGCTTCATCCCCAAATCACATGTGCTAGTAGAGAATTAACTCCCCCATTTGTCCTTTTGAAAACACACGTCAACCCACACGGCCACCCGACACGGCCACCGGCACTGTATTTCATCTTTGCAATATGGATAATTCTTAAACTTAAATATTTAAAAAATATTCAAGGCTGGAGACACAGTTCAGTGGTAGTATATTATACATGAGGCCCAAGGTTCTGCCTCCCTAACAAAAAGCTCAATTTCCATTTCCTTTTTTTTTTTTTTTTTTTTGAGATAGGATCTCTTTGTGTAATCCTTGCTGCCCTGGAACTAGCTAGCTCCATAGACCAGGCTGGCCTGGAACTCATAGAGATCAGCCTGCCTCAGCCTCCCAAGTGCTGGGATTAAACGTGTGCACCATCACTTCTAAGCTCTATTTCCCAATTTCTAAACATTTCATTTCTTAGTTTATAAGCTGCCTGTTAATATAAAAGATTTCTCAATTATCAAAACACATGAACTAGCCTAACCTGCCTGCCATTTCTCTTTTGTTGGTGCCAACGAGGTTACGCCATTCTTAGAACACATGTGGTCTATGCACCGAGCTCTATCAGTGGTGAGCAAGCCAAACCACAGGTAAGAAAAGGCGTTGTGTCACAGGGCCTTTAGTCCTAGCACAAGGAGGTTGGGGCCAGCCAGAGCTTTACAATGAGACCTGTCTTAATAAACAAAAACCAGCACAGGGCTCCAGTCCCTCATTTCTTAGTTAACAGGACAGAATGAGCAGCTAGCCTAGAAAACAAACCACTAAACAGCAGCATTTTCACAAGTAGGAATCCATTTAAAGTTTTTAAGTTCTCAGGATAACGAGAGATAGAACCTTGGACCTTATACAAGCTAGGCAAGAGCTATAGCCCTAGCTCAGGACATTGTAAGTCTGATAATTACGTGTATTGTAAACAGGTTGAGTTTCTTGGGAGAATTCTGAGTTATCAATGAAAGCATTAAATATTAAATTCACCTATCAAAGCTCTGTTAAACTAAGTATGGTGGTGCATGCCTGCAGTCCCAGCACTTGGAAAACATAGAGGATTCTGAATTAAAGGTCGGCCTAGGTTACCTAGTGAAGCGGTGTTTCAAAAACATCAGGCCATCAGGTGGCTCAGTAGGTAGTGCACTTGCCAAGGAAGCCTGAGGAGCTGAGTTAAATCCACAGAATCTCTAAAGTAGCTGAGAACCTACTCCTGCAAGCTGCCTCTGACCTTCACACACGGACTGTGCCATGCAAAAACACATAGAACAAATACATGTAAGTCCAAACAAGACATCACCTTCTTCTCCTAAGGGCCCAATCAGTAGGGCAGGACAGATGAAAAAAGACACTTGAAAGCACAGCCCCAGGACAGTCTATGCTGAGCACGACCCCTAGAGCTGAAGAACATGGGTAGTGAGATAGGCCTAGAACAGTGTTCCTCACCTACAGGAATGGGGGACTAACCACAAGGCTCCTATGCCTGGAAATCTGAAAAAGGAAGACGGCATCCTCAGGCCTGATTACAGAGAATTTTGGCTACAGAGGGAAGAACATATTGACTGAAGGGAGTCTAGGGCTGTGCTTTCAAGTGTCTTTTTTCATCTGTCCTGCCCTACTGATTGGGCCCTTAGGAGAAGAAGGTGATGTCTTGTTTGGACTTACATGTATTTGTTCTATGTATTTGTTCACCGCAGAAGGGGGAACCTTCTGCAACCAAGACAGCAATGGTGGTGATTTTATTTCAGGTAGCAGCAACAAGAATGCAGAAGTCAGGAAAATGGATGAACTGATCCTTCTGTCAATAAATAAACCAGGCACTGAAAGACAAGCATTACAGTTTTTCCACATATATGGAAGTTTTAAAAAGACAAGACAGGAAAGCAGGAGGACTATAGGAAGGGTTTCCATTGCATTCACCCCAGTAATCTACGTCCCTACTGCATTATCTCTGTGTAAGAAAAATGTCATACTGACACTCACTGTTTTATATAATTCACATACACAAATAAAATAAAAAATGAAACATTACACAATGATAGAGAAAAGGTAGTATCCATTACTAGGAAAGAAAATCGTCAGGAATTGGAAACTACTTAAGTGCAGAGGTAGAGAAAAAGAGAAACAGGAATCACCATGAGTTTTATTTCATCAGTGAACCAAAGGGGAGCAGCAGGTGGGCAGTCAGGAAGGACCTGTGGGGGCAGGTATGGAGGAGTCAGAACTACAGATAAAGATGTCTGTCAGGCTGAAGAGATACTCAGTGGTTAAGAGCACTTGCTGAGCCGGGCAGTGGTGGCGCACGCCTTTAATCTCAGCACTTGGGAGGCAGAGGCAGGTGGATTTCTGAGTTCGAGGCCAGCCTGGTCTATAGAGTGAGTTCCAGGACAGCCAGGGCTACACAGAGAAACCCTGTCTCAGAAAACAAAACAAAACAAAACACAACAACAACAACAAAAAGAGCACTTGCTGCTCTTCCAGAGGACCCAAGTTTGGGTCCTACATTAGCACCTACATCAGGAAGTTCACAGCTGTCCACAACTTCAGCATCCAGGGGATGCGATGCCTCTGGCCGCCAAAGGTATGTGCACTTGAGTGAGCATACCCACATGCAGACACACACCCACTTGCAGACACACATAGCCACATGCAGACACACCCATATGCAGTCACATACCCACACGGATACACACACCCATATGCAGACACACATATCCACACGCAGACATACAGCTGCATGATTTTTGTTGTTGTTGTTGTTGTTGTTGAGAAGGGTTTCTCTGTGTAGCCCTGACTGTCCTGGAGCTAGCTCTATACACCAGGCTGGCCTTGAACTGGAAGTCACAGAGATCCCCCTGCCTCTGCCTCCTGAGTGCTGGGATAAAAGATGTGTGCCGAGGCTGGAGAGATGGCTCAGCGGTTAAGAGCACTGACTGCTCTTCCAGAGGTCCTGAGTTCAATTCCCAGCATCTACATGGTAGTTCACAATCATCTGTAATGGGATCCAATGCCCTCTTCTGGTGTGTCTGAAGATGGCTACAGTGTACCCATATACATTAAATTTAAAAAAAAAAAAAAAAAAAAAAAAAGTGTGCTGCTACCACCCAGCAAAAAAACATTTTTGAAAGTCTCTGTTCTCAGGGAAGTAGGAAGAACAGCACAATTTAGGGGTGGAACACATGAAAACCAGTCAGAAACCTCAGAGAAACAGCAGTCCAGGTAAGACGAGAAACCAAGGGCATAAGGGCTTAGGTCAAGAAAATGAGTTACGACGTTCTATATCAGTAAGCGAAGGAGACTAAGTAATGGCTCCATTTTCCTTCCATTAAGCAGGTAAGAGCTCTCAGGGAGCGACCTTTACCCAGTTACACACAGTCTCCCAGGTTTAGCCTATAGGCCAAGTGGTGGGCAGGAAAACGGGAAAAAAGGAGATACCAACTCAAATCAGTAAGAATATCACTTCTAACCACCAGAAAATAGCAGCCAGAGACACTTAGCAAATCTTTTTTTTTTTTTTTTTTGGTTTTTCGAGTCAGGGTTTCTCTGTGTAGCCCTGGCTGTCCTGGAACTCACTCTGTAGACCAGGCTGGCCTCGAACTCAGAAATCCACCTGCCTCTGCCTCCCAAGTGCTGGGATTAAAGGCGTGCACCACCACTGCCTGGCCTTAGCAAGTCTTTCATGCATGCAGGAAATACACAAACAGAGCCAAAAGCCTCCAAGGCTGATTAATTCCACTGTACCTTAGCTCAGGAGAGTATACTGGGCTCCAAGCCAAACACATAACAAACATATTTTTATTTATTCTACCAAACTTTGAGGAGGTGTCTATCTCCAAATGCTGTGTTATCTGGCAAAACTGTATCCTCTCTCCTAACAAAAAAAAAAAAAAAGCAGCTACAAAGAATGTGACCAATTGTTTATCTAACTTGTATGATGCCTGGGTTCTTTTCTCAGCTCCTTCCCCCGGTCAAAGAACCAACTTCTGAGAGGATAATGAGTCCAAGGCTTCTCTGCTGGTTTTTACAAGAGCTGGGTCCAGAATTCCAATTCAAGCTGAGCTAGCAGCAGAGCTGGGGCCCTTTCCCCTACTCCCTGGGCTGTCCCTAGAAGCAAGCGAGGGTTCTAGGAGGGACTGAGGTCTCTCTGGCCCACCAGTCACATCACCTCCTTCACTTCTGGCTAGCTCAGGTCTACCCCTGGTAACCAGTGTGCTTCCTTCATACCCAGTGACTCTCAGGATCCCTGCAGCCCCTCCCTATTGCTCAAAAAGTTCCTAACGGGGTCCTAACTACACCTCACGGGTAAATTTCAGAGTGATCATACAAGCCCTTACTTTTTTTTTTCAGAGTTTTGTTCTGATTTTATCATCTTACTCTTCCCAGAGAATCAACACACAGGTCTGAACAGATAAGAGGATATGATTTCTCTATAAACTTGCTGTGACGTTGTGCCTAGGCCCCTCTAGGTGCTCGGTAATGGCTGTTGTGT
This sequence comes from Uromys caudimaculatus, assembly GCA_028551405.1. NCBI lineage: Eukaryota > Metazoa > Chordata > Mammalia > Rodentia > Muridae > Uromys > Uromys caudimaculatus. The sequence continues at coordinate 25,524,196 of CM052700.1, read as the reverse complement.
GACCCAAAGGATAGCTGGGAAGCACTCCCCTTGAGATGTTTCCCAGAAGGTAAGTCACTTTAGCAGTTCAATTTCATTTTTGTCCCATTGTGAATCCAAATAACACTCTTCTGGATACTTGAAACCAGGCCTAGTGGCACATACCAGAAATCCTGGCACCTAGGAAGCAGAGGCAGGAGGATGATCACCAATGATTTTCGGCTAGCCTGGTCTACAGGGTGAGTTCCAGGTCAGTTAGGGAACATACTGAGGCTTCTCACACAAACACACAACAAATTTATTCACTTATAATTTTAAAATAAGTTGAGAGAAATTTGTTAGGCGTGGTGACAGCACTGTGTGTGGTTCAGTGTAAACGCCTCTTTTAAAGGTTCCCACACAGTTCAGGGTTGAAATGATAAGAACTCCAGGATTTAAAGTCTTACAGCCACAAAGCGGGAGAGACGAGCAGGTGTGACAAACGCACTGTTCGAAAGACAAAAAAATATGGAATTCATACTCTCTCATAATTTTTGGAAACTCACACTAAAAAAAAACAACAAAAAAACAAAGCCCAGCAAGATGGCTAAGTTGTTAAAAGAGTTTGCTGTACAAAGACATGAGTTCCACACAACACTGGAAGGTGAGAACCCCAAAGTTGTGCCTACATATACCTACTTACCTCTCTCTTTTCTTCTTCTCTTCTTCTTTCTCTCTCTCTCACTCACTCACACACTCACACAAATAACCCGATGATGATGATGATGACGACGATGACGATGATGATGACGATGATGATAATAACAGCTCCTTTGGCCGGGCAGTGGTGGCGACGCCTTTAATCCCAGCACTTGGGAGGCAGAGGCAGGCGGATTTCTGAGTTCGAGGACAGCCTGGTCTACAGAGTGAGTTCCAGGACAGCCAGGGCTACACAGAGAAACCCTGTCTCGAAACAAACAAACAAACAAACAAAACAACAAAAAAACAGTTCCTTTGCCTTGACGGCTGCACACCTGAGCCGTACAGTTTAGTGCTCATATTCAAATAGTTACCTTTTTAGAAATAAGAATCCGCGAGCCCTTACTTCGAACAGAAGTGGAAACGAATTAACTGCTGAGGAACATTCCTGACGCGCGGGAAGGAGCTGCGAACCCACCCAAGGCTGACCTGGGTTTGGTTCCGATCGTTTTCCCGGGACAAGGACTCTTCCAGCAGGCGGTAGGTGCGCACTCGGACACCGCTTCGGGAAGGACGAAGGGTTCCGCGGCTCCACGGTCTCCGGGAGGGCGGCCCCAGGCCAGGATGCTCAGTGGCCCGCACGGCCCTCCCGCCCGCAGGCCCTGCGAGTGCAGACCCCATGCGTTCTCACCTCAGCGCGGCTCACGGTGTAGCCCCTCCGGGGCCCGCAGCTCTGGAGCCCCGCAGAGAGCCGAACAGGCAGCTTCCCCAGATGGCGCCCAGCGCCTAGAAGCCCTCGCCCGGCGAGCGCAGCCATCGCGCCCGTCGCGCGCACGCGCAGATTGCGCGTCTCTCCCACTCTCGGGCTCCGCGCCCCCGCCCCCCCCGCGCACAGTCGAGCAACCAATCAACGGCCGCCCGCGCGGGGCCTCTCGGGGGTGGTAGTCCGACGTGGACCTCGGGCTCGGGTTCCGAGTGCGGAGCGGAGAGCGGGCGGGCGGCGCTCGCGTCTCTGGCGCTGAATGCCGCGGCTCTGGGTCCCTCGCCCCGCCGAGAGGAGACTTTTGGGGTCAGCGAGCCGGTGTGCGCGGCCGCCCGGGCAGGGAGGACAGACACCTGACCAATCAGTGCACCTGCTGACTTCCGGAAGCGTGTTCCTCGGCCGAAGTCTCGACACCAGAAACCGTGCTTAATGACTTTTTGGAGCTGGGGTGACCGTGTGGAACAAAGCAGCCTAACCTTGAATTCGAGGTTGGGGAAGACCTTTGTTTTGAGGCCCAGGTCCTCTGAGCCTCATCCAAAGAATGTTGAATGGCGCGCTGCTTCTTACTCTTTAAAATCTTTTACTCAGTAAACATGCGTGACAGTCCTACTTCCTGTGGGATCTGACCCAAAACCCGGGAAGGCTTTCACACTTGAATTGATTCACACTTGGTAGGGAGGCTGGGATTGGTGCACCAAACAAGGTAGAAAGATCACTGTCCCGAGAAGTCGGATAATGCGTTCAACAAACACGTAGTAAATACAGCTAAGCACTCTGCGGAGAGAATGCGCTTCAGTCAGTGAGTGAGGACAGTAGACGTCAGTCTGATAGTCCTTGGTCCTGAGGTGGGAGCCTGCTGCAGGAAGAAATCTCTCTTCGCACTGCGTGAAGTGTGTGAGATGCTCCCTTCCTTAATCTTTGACCTGTTCCTGGGTATAATCATACAAAAAAAAAAAAAAAAAATTAGCCTACAGTGAGCACTAGAGGCGAGAGGGGGTGGGGTGGAGAGTCAGGAATGGACAAGGACTCCGCTAACTTACTTCGGTTGTGTGCGTCGCTTCTCAGCTTTGAAGGCTAAGATCATAAATCAAAGTGACCACTGTTGATGAAAAATTGGAAGATGTATTGCCGTTAGTCAAACCCACCATAGTACACAGCACATAAATCCAGCCAGGAGATACTGCTGTCTGGGTTCCTGCTATTCAAATAAACTAATTTAGGAAAAGGCTCATACCTATAATCCCAGTGTTCCAGAGGCTGGAGGATCAACCCAAGATATTATCTAACTGATGATAGATGATGGTGGTGGTGATGGTGGTGATGATGATAGTATAAACAAACCGATTTAGCAGCTAGGAGGTTTTAAATGTAGCCACACTTGTTTTAGTGACAGCCTCCCCTGTGAAAACACATATTTTACCCTTCACCAGATAGGAGTCTTCAGAGCTCAGTCTTCAACCCATCCTGCCTGGAGTGGGGATACAACTGGTGATAGGGTCCCTCTGAAAGCAACAGGATACATGCATTAAAACATCTGAGAGAGAGTGTAAAACACCTCAGCTTGCATCCTGAATGACTACTATGGAAGTTCACTGAATTATATAGTCTGGGTCTGTGACTTTTTTCCCCCCCAATACATTTTATAAGAAAGTTAAAAAAAAAAAAATCACAAACCTGGGACCTTTGGGGCAGTGGTGGCACACACCTTTAATCCAGCACTCTCATGGCAGAGGCAGGTAGATCTCTGAGTTGGAGGCCAATCTGGTCTACAGAGGAAGTTCCAGAAGAGCCAGGGCTACACAGAGAAACCCTGTCTCCCCCTCCTCCCCTTCCCCCCACCTGTAAAAAAAAAAATCAATGACCAACAGACTAATGATCCTGTAAATCCTAAAAAATGATCACTTTAAAACTTGCTTAACGAAACCAAAAGCTTGCAAAAGTATCTGATAAATCATAACACCATAATTTCTTTTATTAGATTTATTTTGCGTAGTGTATATGAAGGTTTTACCTGCGTGAATGTTAATGAACAATGTCCGTGTCTGCAGACGCCCTAAACTGGGATTTGGATCATTTTAAGTCATCGTGTAGGTGGTAGGGATCGAACATGGCTGCTCTGCAAAAACAACAAATGCTCGTAACCGAACCTCTATCCAACCCTCATCATTTCTTTTGAAAATCAATTTTCATATGTAATTGTTTTTTTGTTTTGTTTTTTTTTAATGTGAGTACACTGACTGTCACCCTCTTCAGACACACCAGAAGAGGGCATCAGATCCCATTACAGATGGTTGTGAGCCACCATGTGGTTGCTGGGAATTGAACTCAGGACCTCTGGAAGAGCAGGCAATGCTCTTAACCGCTGAGCTATCTCTCCAGCCTGTAATTGTTATTCTTTTCTTTGTTCTGTTTCTCTGTATAGCCCTAACTGCCCTGGAACTAGCTCTGGGCCGGGATTAAAGGCATGCATCACCACCACTGCCTGGCCTTTGTTTTTCTTTTAAGACAAGTTTTCAACATGTGATTCTGGTCAGTCTGGAACTCACTATGTAATGAAAGTTAGCCTGAAATTCACAGAGATCCACCTGCCTCTGACTGTCAAGTGCTGGGACAATCCACTGTGGCTAGTATCCCCCAGTAATTCTAGATTGTGTCAAGATTCGGTTAAAACTACATCCCTTGCTGCATTTGGTTCTTACAAGCTCAAAGGAAAAGATCTTTTTAAACAAAGACAGTGTGGGGGCTGCTATTTCAGAGGACCCAGTTGAACTCCCAGCATCCACATGGCAGCTCACACCTGTCTGTAACTCCAGGGCTTCTGACGCCCTCAAAACACCAATGAACATAAATTAAAATAAACAAAGACAGTTTCTATGTACCTGTGAGAACAAGGCTTTAATCTTTGGTGAATAGTGAAATTTGTAGGTAGGGAAAAAGTTATGTAAATGTCTGCAGACTCTTGACATGTGTCAGCCATATTTATCCCGGTTAGATATTTAAGATGCACTATTCGTGTTATGAAGAAGCGTGACATCACTGGACCCAGAACGGAGCCTCCTGTCCAGTCTGTGCCAGTGAATTATCTTCCTTTGGTCCTCCAGAGAAAAAAGAAAAAAAGGAACTATTCATTACCTCTTCCTCCTCCTCCTCTTCTCCAGAGTGGGCAAATACCTTCTGTATCTAAAACTTCAGTGACGGGGTTGATATGTGCAATTTTTGGCTCTCTGATGACCTGAGTCTCATCTCTGGGACTCACATGGTAGAAGGAAGGAACTGACTCCTGCAAGTTGCCCTCCGACCTCCACACATGTGCCATAGCATGCACACCTACACATATATATACCAGACATGCATGGGTACACGCAGTAAATAAGTAAATGTCATTCTTTACTAAAAACTTTTTTGGGTGGCTAGAGAATTGGCACAGGGGTTAAGAACACTTGTTGTTTCAAAGGACCCAGGTTCCATTCCCAGCACTCACGTGGAGGCTCACCACCACCTCAAGCATCGGCACGTGTGGTACACAGACACACATGAAGGCAAAACACTTGTACATATAAAATAATAAAAACAAATCCAAAAAAAAAAAAATCACCTGGTTAGGTGAGTGGTAGTTGCTTACACCTTTAATCCCACACTCAGGATGCAGAGGTAGGTGGATCTCTGTGAGTTCAAGGCCAGCCTGGTCTACATAGTGAGTTCCAGGACAGCCAGGGCTACACAGAGAAACCCTGTCTGCTCTTCCTGAAGACCTGAGTTCTAGTACCAGCAACAATTTGCAGCTGCCTGTAACTCCAGCTCCAGATGATCCAATGCCCTTTTCTGGGGTTGGGGAGTCCCCGGACCTGCAACGAACAAGGCTGTGGGGCTCTCAGACACCTTGGACATCCAGGCTCTGCTGGGAGTTGCAAAAGAGCAGAGAACAGAGTTGTTGGGGCAATGAGGCACAGGCTAGGGACAGTGTCTAGCCGGGTGTCTGGGGAAATGGGAACTCAGGCTTGTCCCAGCAGAGATTGTCCTTAGCTTGGTGGAGGAAGGCTGGCAGTGCAGAGAGGCCTTCTACCGGAAAATTGAGCTGTGGCTCTGTAAGGAAAGGCCTTCTCCAGGGGTCCCCATGGCGAGTCTCATGAAAGAGACAGTCCATGGTTCTAAACTGGTTCATGGAAGAACTGTTCATGGCAGAAAATGGATGCCTACTGTACATATCCACTTCTCGGGGTGCACCTGAGATTAAATACCTTCTGTAGAGAGGACTGTCTGGGAAGGGAAGCTTATTGGCTGAGCCCTCCAGCCTCATTAGCATGGAGAACTCTGCTGTGGGCCTACATGACCACCAGTCAGGTTTCCTCCTGTGAAGATCATGGCATGATGTTCCAGAACAGGAATCTAGCAGCGAGTGAGGAGTCACCCAAGCCTCAGGTGTGTGCCCACCGAGTCTCGGGGTCTCAAGCTGCTCTACCTCATCAAGCTTCCTGGCATGGTTTTACCTCCCAACAAATAAAAATAAATCTTACAAAATAAAACCCAAGTGGTAATAAAGTTTTCCTAAATCTTACGGCAGACAAAACTTTTGTAGTTTAACAGTATGTAGGTAGGTAGTCTTAATTTGTTGAATTGTATCATGTATGTATTTTAATTCTCTTTTAACATGTTATCGGGTTTTTTTGTTTTTGTTTTTTTTTTAATCTTGCTTAACTTTGTTGTGTTTGGAGGGCTGGAAGCTGGCATTGAGTTTCAGTGTGAGTTCATGTCTGTGGACATCGAGAACTTGTAGGCATTAGCTGTCCCTTTCTTCTGACTTGGCAGCGAGTACCCTTACCAGTCATTTCTGGAGCCCCCAGGCTGACTCTTTTTACTCTGGCAGTAAAAACCAATCAGCTGGGTTTGGTGGTGCAAGCAGATGGATCTCTGTGAGTTCAAGGCCAGCCTGGTCTGCATAGTAATTCCAGGACAGTCAGGACTGTTTCAACCCTCTGCCCCTTCTCCCAAAAGCCATCTCCAACACCAGCAGCATTCACAGTGACTTCATCACGATCAAGAGTCAAAAGAGACCATGCTGTAAATATAGATTCTGGATTAGGAACCGTAGGTCAAGGTGAATTACTACAAATGAAGAAAGACATGACTTTCAAAAGGATTCACTGTTGCCTGGCCAGACGTGGCTACCAGGGTTGTATAGTATGACCCTGTCAGAAAGAGAGTAAGAGAGAGAGAATATACTATTTCCAGTTTCCAGAAGTGGAGACAGGATGGGAAACTTTTAAAAGAAAATGATATATTACAAAAATGGATTTAAGACTAGACCACTACCCAGAACTACCCTAAACTTAGAAATGGGACAGAGCCTTACAGGGCTACTGAAGATGCTAATGCAGGCGGAGTCTGAAGCCGCTGTGAAACAATGGCCAACGCTTCTTGGTGTAGAATCTAGAACTAATTCTCTATGGAACATTAGGGAAAACCTAAATTACAAAAAGTAATAACTGGAGCTTGCACCCTAAGACACTGCGTTAAGAACCCACACCCCTGACCAAATGTCTTCAAGATACCTCATAGTACAGTCAGCCAGGAATAGGAAAATACTGACGAACACCTGCACTCTGCCAATGGGAAGCAGAGAGCAATAAGATGGCTCCCACTGGAGTCCCAGTCCCCTTTCCACTGTGAAATGGAAACAGTAGAAACTGGTTACACATATCAAGCCCGTGGCGCTCTGACTTCTCATAACCCTGGTTTCTTGGGTCTACCTGTGTTGCAATATTTGTTACAGGGGCATTCTGTTAGGAAGGAATTAAAAGGGGCACTGTAACTAATTGTTCCTCTTCTTTGACAGGCTCTCCTCCATTTGCTGTCTGTCTGTCTGTCTGTCTGTTGCTGACAGCCATTCTGGTAAGGGTGAGATGAACTCTCACAGTAGTTTCATTTGGCTTTATTTTCCTTTGTCAACCCCTCATAGTCAAAGATGTTGAACACTTTAAAATAATATTTATTGACACTTTGTGTTTGCTCTTAGAGAACTCTGTTGAACTCCTTCAGCCTGTCTTTCATTGAGTTGGTTTCTTTTCTTGATGCCAGGTGTTTTTGAGAGCCAGGCACTCTGGAGGCTGAGGCAGGCAGATTTCTGAGTTCGAGGCCAGCCTGGTCTAGAAAGTGAGTTCCAGGACAGCCAGGACTGGACAGAGAAACCCTGTCTCAGTAACAAACAAATAAACAAAAGTTTTTAAAAGGTCTTTGCATATCCTAGATCTTTAATTTTTTTAATTAGATTTATTTATTTTTATGGGTATGAATGTTTTGCCAACATGTATTTATCTGCACCAACTACATGCCTAGGACCTGAGGAGGTCAGAAGAGGGCATCAGAACCCATGGAACTGGGGTTACAGTCAGTTGTGAGCCGCCATGTGGGTCCTGGGAACCAAACCCAGATCCTCAGCAAGAGCAGTGCTCTTTTTTTTTTTTTTTTTAAGATTAACTTATTTATTTAATGTATATGAGTACACTGTAGCTGTCTTCAGACACACCAGAAGAGAGCATCGGATCCCATTACAGATGGTTGTGAGCCACCATGTGGTTGCTGGGAATTGAACTCAGGACCTCTGGAAGAGCAGTCAGTGCTCTTTACCACAGAGCCATCTCTCCAGGCCCAGCCAGTGCTCTTAACCATTGAACATCTCCACAGCCTCCATTTTCTAGATATTAACTGTACTGGCTAGTTTTGTGTGTCAACTTGACACAAGCTGAAGTTATCACAGAGAAAGGAGTTTCAGTTGAGAAAATGCCTCCATGAGATCCAACGGTAGGGCATTTTCTCAATTAGTGATCAAGGGTGGAGGGCCCCTTGTGAGTGGTGCCATCTGTGGGCTGGTAGTCTTGTGCTCTATAAGAAAGCCAGCTGAGCAAGCCAGGAGAAGCAAGCCAGTAAGCAGCACCCCTCCATGGCCTCTGCATCAGCTCCTGCTTCCTGACCCACTTGAGTTCCAGTCCTGACTTCCTTTGGTGATGAACAGCAGTGTGGAAGTGTAGGCTAAATAAGCCCTTCCCTCCCCAACTTGCTTCTTGGTCATGATGCTCGTGCAGGAATAGAAACCCTGACTAAGACATTAACCTTACACCAGATTTACAGATGACAAAGATTTTCTTTCATTCTATAGCCTGTCCCTTCACTTAACCATTTCTTTTGCTGTATAGATACTTTCAATTTCATGAGGTCCAATTTTTCAATAATTGCCCTTATTTCCTGACTGGTATTTTACTCAGAAATTGCTTCCTATGCCCATATTGGAAAATGGCATTTCCTGTTCCTCTCTCTTGTGTTCTCGAAGTTTCAGGTTGAGACAGACAGACAGACAGAGAAAGACAGAGGGAGAGGGAGAAAATTTGCCATTGTGCCTGTTTGGAGGCCAGAGAACAACTTGTGGGGGTCAGTTCTCTGCTTCTATCGTCTGAGTCCTGGGGATCCAGCTCACACCCCCAGGCTTATTGGGCCATCTCACCACACGATGGTCGTTGACCATTTGAAGTTGACTTTTCTACAAGGAGCATCATGATGAGAATCCATTTTCATTCCTCTACATGGGGACATCCAGTTTTGAAGCATCATTTGTTTTATTAATTAATTCATTAATTCATTAATTCATTCATTCATTCATGTGAGTACACTGTTGCTGTCTTCAGACACACCAGAAGAGGGCGCCAGATCCTATTACAGATGGTTGTGAGCCACCACATTTTTATCAATAGCCAGGTAGCCATAACTATATAGGTTTCTGTGGGGTTCTCTGTTCTGCTCCATTGATCTGTGCCCCTGCTATGCTGTTTTACTGCCATGTCTCTGCTGTGTAACACAGAATCAGATACAGCCATTCCAGCACTGCTCCGTATCCCCCAGCACCACTGCTCCTGTTCAGCCGTCTTTCTGCCAGCGGGGGTTTGCACTCCTACGTAAGCTTGGAGGGTTTTCTCTGTCTTCTGAAGAGTTGTGCTGATACTTTGATCAGAGTTGCACTGAATCTGTAGATGGTTTTTTAAAAGATTCTCTCACTATTGATTCTTCCAATCCAGGAGTACGGCAGGTCTTTCCATCCTCTGTCTTCTTCAGTTTCTCTCTCTCTTTCTCTCTCTTTCTCTCTCTCTCTCTCTCTCTCACGTTTATTTTACATACATTGGGGTTTCGCATGCATGCATGTCTGTGTGAGGGTGTCAGAAGTCTAGGAACTGGAGTTATGGAGAGCTGTGAGCTGCCACGTGGGTGCTGGGAATTGAACCCAGATCCTCAGGAAGAGCAGCCAGTGCTTTTAACCTCTGAGCCATCTCTCAAGCCCCTTCATTTTCTCTCTTGTTTTAAAGTTTCCATCATAGAAGACATTCAGTTCCATAGGTTTACTCCAAGATGTATTAACGTTTTAGACAGTTTCAAAGTTTTTTTAAAAAGATTTCTGTATTTATTTTATTTATATGAGTACACTGCAGCTGACTTCAGACACAGTAGAAGACAGCATCAGATCCCATTACAGATGGTTGTGAGCCACCATGTCATTGCTGGGAATTGAACTCAGGACCTCTGGAAGAGCAGCCAGTGATCTTAACCACTGAGCCATCTCTCCAGTCCTTCCCTGTTTCAAAGTTTCGAATCTATCTATCTACCTATCCATCTATCCATCCATCCATCCCTCTATCTATCCATCCATCTATCTGTCATTTATTGGGGGGTAGAAGGGCACATGCATGTGGCAGTGTATGTGTGTAGATCAGAGGACAGCTTGCCTGAGTTGGTCCTAGTCATCCACTACCTTATTTTGGAAGAACAAATTCAGATCTTCAGGCTTAGTGACAAGAGCCATCTTTCCAACCCTTGAGGCAATTTTAAGAGGGATTGATTTCCTGGGTTTTTCCCTCGCCAAGTTTGTTATTGATATACAGGAAGCCTACAGATCTGTATATATTAGTTTTATGTTCTGCTTTTTTTTTTGGTTTTTCGAGACAGGGTTTCTCTGTGTAGCCCTGACTGTCCTGGAACTCAGAACTGGCCTCGAACTCAGAAATCCGCCTGCCTCTGCCTCCCAAATGCTGGGATTAAAGGAGAGCACCACCACTGCCAGGTTGTGTTCTGCTACTTTGTTAATAGTGTTTAATCATTAGTTCTCACAGAGTTCTGGTGGAGTCTTTAAGGTCTTATGTATAGAATCCTATCATCTGAAAATTTCTTTTATTGGCAGCAGCCCTGTGATCCTGCTCTCGACCACACGGGGGCAGCAGCAGCCCGCAGCCCGCAGCCCGCCAGCCACAGTGACCCGAGCAGCTTTCCTCAGACAGGGTCCCTCCTGCGGTGCTCAGATCTCACTAGTCGCCATTTGCTGTCCACATGCTGCCGTCTCAGGCCATTTCCGCAGAGGGCCACAGCTGTCTGCAAGCCGGGGTCGGTGGGAGGGGGCTGGGCTTCGGGAGGGTTCTGGGGCTGAACTGTGCAGGGGACCCTGGACAAAGGGAAGACTCTTAAGCTGAGGGCCTGGGCTTCAAGGGCCTTTCCTTCTTGGTGAGGGAGGGAACAGGAAATCGAGGATGCTTCCGGGCTTGGATATGGTCAAAGGAGAGCCAGAGGTCAGAGTTAGGGTCAGCTGTTCCTGGAGAAAAATAGCCGCTCCTATCAGGACTGAGGCATTTTGGCTTCATGAGCTAGGGAGGTGTATGTGGCCTTGCCCTAGGGCAGAAAGGGCGCGGGCAATGTGAGCCAGAGAGTGATCCTCCCCAACCCCCCTCCCCTGTAGAAACTAGTCCTGGAGAACCCCAGAAGAGCACCTCAGCCAAAAAGAAAAACAGCAATAAAACCCAGCTTCAGCAAGCCTTCTGACACCCACTGTGCAGCAGCGGGAGCCATCAAAACTCAAAGAGGTTAGTTAGCCAGGAGGATCTCTCTGCCTCTGACAGCTCTAGTTCAGAGAGCTGGAAATGCTCCCAGGCCCTCTTTCCTGTGTGGACTGACTTAACTCTCAGGGAAGTCAACTGAACAAGGACAGGGACAGGCCACTCCCTAAAGAGGTCTCCAGACAATGATGTGTATAGGTCATTTGGAAGGCTGGCTGAGGCCCCTGCTAAAGCTGGAGGAGGAAGTGATTGGGCGAGATGTAAAGCCTGGCAGCGTTGGGCTAACCTGGCCTCTGTAGACCAGTGTTTCTGAAGGCAAAAGCAACCTCATTGCACTTTCACCCTTTTCCGGATGCCTCAGAACCGATCAGCGGCCAAACGTCTTATTTACACCCTTCCCACACAGAGGAAGGACAGAGGAGGGCAGGGTATTTTTAGGATGACTGCTATTTTAAGCAAGGAATACCTGTGAAAATACTATTTCTGGGCTGGGATGTGGCTCAGTTGCGCAGCACTGGTCTCAGAAGTGGGAAGTCCTGCATTCAGAACCCTACACGGAAACCAATGCTGGCCCTGGGAAATGGAACTCGTGCTGGCTAGTTTTATGTGAACTTGACACAAGCTAAAATCCTTCGAGAGGAGGGAACCTTGATTAAGAAAATGCCTTTTTATCCGTCCAGCTATACAGCATTTTTCTTTCTTTTCCTTTTCCTTTTTTCTTTTTTTCTTTTCTGGGGTGTGTGTCTGTCTGTCTGTCTCAAAACAGGGTTTCTCCATGTAGCCCTGGCTGTCCTGGAACTCACTCTATAGACCAGGCTGGCCTCAAACTCAGAGATTGGCCTGCCTCTTGTGTGCACACCACCACTACCACCACCGCCACCACCGCCGCCACCTGGCTATAGGGCATTTTCTTAGTTAGTGATTGATAGGGGAGGGACCAGCCCAGTGTTGGCATCTCTCAGCTGTTGGTCCTGGAGCCTGTAAGAAACATGCTAAGCAAGCCAGAGGGAGCAAGCCAGTAAGCAGCACTCCTCCATGACCTCTGCATCAGCTCTGCCTCCACGCGCCTACTGTTTGACTTCCTCCAAGGGCCACAATGACGGGCTACAATGTGGAAGTGTAAACCAGCTAAACCCTTTCCTCCCCAACTTTCTTTTGGTTATGGTGTTTGATCACAGTAATAGTAAGCCTAAGGCATAATTCATTTGGAATCTAAACTGTGTTGCTGGGCACATAAGTCAATAAATCCACCACCTCAGTGTCTCTCCATTCCAAAGAAAGTTCAAACAAATCAGTAAAGAAAAATAATCTTATTCAGAATTTGGATAAAAGCTGGGGGCAGGTTGTTATAATTTCCTTTCATATAATCCACAAATCAAAGAGGAGAAAAAAAAAAAAAAAGTTAACTGACACAGGTTAGCTGAATTTTTTTCCTGGAACAGAAGTGACCTGAGCCCTGAATAAATGGATGACATGACAGCCCCAGGTTTGATTAAGTGGAGATCTTTATTGTAGGTATGAGGGCAGCTATAGCCAGAGGCATCTGGAAGGGTCCAGAGGAGAGAGTAGTAGACTGAACATGGCCCCCAGGCTGGACTTGGGCCTGGGAAAGGGTGAGAAAGGAAGAGAAGGTGGAGAACAAGAGAAAGGAGCACATGAAAGGCGAGTACATAGGGGACCAGCAGGGTCAGTAGGGAGGGGGCGGGAGGAGGGGGCGGGAGGAGGGCTGAGCAGAGCCAGACGCCAGCATGGCCTCTGCAGTGAGTACTTGAGATGGTGAGGGAGCCTGGAGGGCAGAATACACACTGGCGTGCTAGTAACATCACAGCCATTTGTCCTGACTTTCTTTTGGACCTGGCAAGTTTTGCCTTCATTGTCTCTGTCCTCTGTTTCAGACACAGGGCGTTTTGTAGTGTTTTTTGCTTGCTTGTTTGTTTGTTTGTTTTTGAAACAAGGTCTCACTGTGTAACCCTGGCCAGCCTGGAACTCATTGTAGACAAGGTTAGGTTCAGACTCACAGAGACTTGCCTGTCTTCTCCTCACAAGTACGGGGATTAAGTCATGTAGCTGGCTTTTCTTTTCTTTCTTTCTTTCTTTCTTTCTTTCTTTCTTTCTTTCTTTCTTTCTTTCTTTTCTTTTCTTTCTTTTTTTTTTTTTTTTTTTTTTTTTGAGACAAGGTGTCATTTATCCTTCTCTGGCCTTGAACTCAATATACAGCCTCATAGAACCTTGAATTTAAGACCCATCCTCCTGTCTCCACACCCCTAGAGTTGGGATTACAGTCAGGTAACACTTTACCTGGTTTACACATGTTTTTCATTTCCATTTAGGCCAGGGAAAATGGGGTCTAAGGGCTCCCCATTTGGGGAGCTGAAGTGAAGGTTCAGAGGTTAAGAGCCCTTCCGACTCTTCAAGATAACCTGGGTTTGATTTTCAGCATCTACATGGGTGAGGCCTATATAATTCTGCCTATAGCTCTGGCTCCCAGGGGATCCGACGCCCCCTTCTGGCTCTTGTGAGTACTGCACTGATGTGTACAAATCTACACATCCTCTCACACATTAAAAATAAAATAAAATCTTGAGGCGTTTTGTTTTGTTTTTTGAGACATAGTCTCACTGTGTAGCTCTGGCTGTCCTGGAACTCACTACGTAGATCAGGCTAGCTTCTAACTACCTATATCCTCCCACCTCTGCCTCCAGAGTGTTGGGATTAAAGACATGCGCCACCACATCTGGCTAAATAAAACCTTAACAACAGTCAGGCAATGGTGGCGCATGCCTTTAATCCCAGCACTTGGGAGGCAGAGGCAGGTGGATTTCTGAGTTTGAAGCCAGCCTGGTCTACAGAATGAGTTCCAGGACAGCCAGGGCTACACAGAGAAACTCTGTCTCGAAAAACCAAAAAACAAACAAACAAACAAAAAACCTTAACAATGACAACAAGTCCCATTTTTGTAAGATAAGAGGGGCTTTTTGAAATGTAAGCTCTCAACCCATTCTGGTCCTGGCTGAATTCGTAGTCCCTAGGTCCACTCGAGGGAGAAGCAGAAACTTTCCATATCTTTGCATTGGATGTTCTTTCTCATTTAGCATGCTGGGTAAGTGCACTGACTTCACAGCTGATAGAAGGGCGACTCTGATCACAAGGACATCTAAGTGTCTCCTTAGATAATCTCCTCTCCTGCTGTGGCTTCCGCATGAACTTGCGATTGCAGGTGGTTGAGGCAGGTGACAAACTCTTGTGATCATGCACTTTATAAGTTAAACAGTTAAACAGGGGGCCAGGAACAGTGGTGTACACCTTTCTTGCCAGCACTCAGCAGACAGAGGCAGGTGGATCTCTGTGAATTCAAGGCCAGCCAGGTCTACATAGTGAGATCTAAGACAACAAGTACCATACGAAGAGACCTGGTCTCAAAAAAAAAATGTTCAAGACCAACTTACAATGCATAAAGAGACATGTATGGAGCAGAGTAAGCCCTGGGTGAGTGGGGTCCTGAGTGGATGTGTTCTGTCGGCATGAGCATGTCAAGAAGTACAATGCCTCAGCCACTGGAAATTGCCAAAGCTGTAAGACTCAGAGGGGTGGCAAAGCTTTCCCCAGGGGTACCAGAGCATGCAAAAACTGGCGAAGGCAGCTTCCTGCTCCCAGAGAAAACTGCTGCCCACATGCACCGCCTACCAAGACGAGGTAAAATAGTAAAGGCTGAGTTTCTATATGGTGAAATTTTTGGAGTTTTAGTTTCTTCAAAAAAAAATCACAGAAATAGGGGCTAGAGAGATGGCTCAGTGGTTAAGAGCACTGGCTGCTCTTCCAGAGGTCCTGAGTTCAATTCCCAGCAACCACATGGTGACTCACAACCATCTGTAATGGGATCTGATGCCCTCTTCTGGTGTGTCTGAAGACAGCAACAGTGTACTCACATACATTAAATAAATAAATCTTTTTAAGCCGGGCAGTGGTGGCGCATGCCTTTAATCCCAGCACTTGGGAGCCAGAGGCGGGTGGATTTCTGAGTTCGAGGCCAGCCTGGTCTACAGAGTGAGTTCCAGGACAGCCACAGAGAAACCAGGCTACACAGAGAAACTCTGTCTTGAAAAAGTAAAAATTAAAAAAAAAAAAAAAATTAAAAAAATAAATCTTTTTTTTTTTTTTTTTTTTTTTTTTAAATCACAGAGATATCTTGGGAAAATGTTTTCATTTTAAATCCCAGGTGTGGGATATGGGGCTGCTTCAGATGGTCCACAGCAGCTGACTATGATTTGCCTCATGCTCTAGCAAGGGCATGATTTTGCCAGTGGCAGATAAGGTTCTGCGATTGTGTGACATTTGAAATTCTGGGGACTTTTCAGAGGGTGTATAATGCTAGGCCCCAAGAGGCATTGTGGGTTGGTGGTTGGCTGTTTGGTTGGTTGGTGGTGGTTGGGGTGGGTTGTCGATTGGTGGTTAGTTGCTGTTGGTTGCTGTTGGTCAAGGTTTGTTAAGCAGTCATGCACAAAGCGGAAACAAGAAGAAATTAGACATCCTGACGGTGAAGATCAAACTTCCCCAAGGACCTCGATGCCCCTAATCAGCAGGAAGTTGTCTAAGGATAACCTCGCCCCCTTGCCTTTCTATCCTTTTTTTCTCTCCTATCTAGTGCTAGGGGGTTGGAAGGGTGGGAACGGGGTGAAGAGTAGAAGAAAAGGGCACCCACAAAGTAGCAAATGCCAGCTACAGTTCTGGGGTTGTGGAAGAAGACTCCATCAGACTACACACTGATCCCAGCTTCACTGTGAATCTGTCTGTGTGTCTGTCCTCTCTTCATTCCCTCACTAGTCCTAGCCAAGGTTCTGGGACTCAAGCTGTGGGAGACATGACATTCTCATTCCAATATTTTTAAACTAAAAAATTATCACCATTTGTGTGTGTGATGTATGTGCGTGGGCATGGGCCCACATTTGGAGTCAGAGGACAACTTTGTGGAGTTAGTCTCCTGTTCCCACCATTACACAGCTGCAGTATAGCGCTCAGATCACCGGATGAGCGTGGTGAGTGCCTTCACCTGCTAATTACTAATATTAACTCTGTTATAAATTACACAGAAATCATTGCTATCTATCTATCTATCTATCTATCTATCTATCTATCTATCTATCTATCATCCATCCATGTTACTGAATGGCTGTAAAGGCTGAAAGAGACTGTGGCAGAATTCATGGAGTTTCAAAGAGGCCTGAGAGGTCAAAACCAGGGATCCGAGATGGATGCAAAGGGTTTCTGTAGTAAGAAAATGAACCCAGGCTGGAGTTCTTCCGGGGTGGCAGCGACAGCTGCTGCGGCTGCTGCTCCTGCAGACATGGAGTCAGGCTGCAAGTCAGAACTGAGCTGCAGAAGCAAGGTGTGTCGTGGAAGCTGTAGAGGCAAAGGGCAGACCAGGAACAGATGAACAAAGGAGTAGACGGATGCACAACAGGTCCAGGTGAATAAATGGACAGACAGGTGAATGGCTGTTCAAGTAAGCATTGTCTTTAGCAATAGGACCTTACCATAAGGTTGTGGAGAGAAACTAATATCGTTGGCAATAGCCTGTGATGTTGGGGCTGGGGTCAATGGTACCCCTTGGGCCAACAACCCAACAAGATGTACCTCATTCTTGACAGGTTTTACTTGGAGGTTTTACTTGGTGGCATAAGATTAGCTGGGATGGGCTGGAGAGATAGCTCAGCAGTTAAGAGCACTGACTGCTCTTCCAGAGGTCCTGAGTTCAATTCCCAGCAACCACATGGTAGCTCACAACCATCTGTAATGGGGATCCGATGCCCTCTTCTGGTGTGTCTGAAGACATCGACAGTGTACTCACATAAAATAAATAAATAAATCTTAAAAAAAAAAAAAAGATTAGCTGGGACAGTGTCTCCCCCATTACGTGGTGCCTCTATTTAAATTCCTTTCATATGTGTATATATTTTAGGAAGCTTCTCTAGTAGTGGACTTCCACATAGTGTTAGTTGTCAGTCCTCATATTCTCTGCCCTAGTTTCCTCCCCCACCCTGCCCTCCCATTCCCTGGTCTGTAGCGTGTAGCCTTTGCTACCCACCTTAAGCTGCAGGTGGACCAGACCACACTACCAGAGAATATTGAATCTGCAGATGAAAAACACAGACACACACTCGTTGCTTAATTTCAACCTGCTTTATTGGTTCAATTGCTGTGCTCTTCTAAGCCTCCCTCGGCTAGCGTGCCCTTCCCAATACTCTTAGCTCAGCACCTCTCAACCTGCCCTCAGCTTCAGTTCTTCCGGGGTGGCGGCCATAGCTGCTGCTGCTCCTGCAGACACGGAATCAGACTGTCTCTCCTCTAGTCCTGATCATGACTAACTGTCAGGACTCATATGCTTATATCCACTTGCTGTGAGCCTGTCACTGGAAGCAGGCCTCATGAGGGGGTCAATAATTAATGCTTCTTAAAATTAAACTCCTTAGCCCAAGAGGTAGTAGGGCACGCCTTTAGTCCCAGCACTCAGGAAGCAGTGGCAGGCAGATGTCTATGAGTTCGAGGCCAGCCTGGTCTACACAGTGAATTCCAGGACAGCCAAGGCTACACAGAGAAACACTGCCTCAACAAACAAACAAAACAAAACAAAACTCCATAGACTGTACCCCATACACCCTGACCCACTTATCCTCTGTGTCCTTAGGCCAATTCTCCTCATGATCACGTCCTGCCTCTAAATCTAAGGAGGTTAAAAGGAACACATCTGTCTCCTTGGGGGAAGGGAAATGACAAAGGAGACACTAATGTGAAGAGCCTTCCCACAGAATCCCTTCTGGGAGGGCTGCAGGATGGTTACGCCACTCCACAGACAGGGTTGGGCTAAGAAAAGGAAGAGAACAAAGCACATCCCTGCGGGCCTCCAGGTAAGGCCAGGCTGACTGCTTAACTGGTCTAGTGTTTTCACTTGAGAGGGACCTGTTTGTACATAAAGAGTCCAGGAGAGAGAGAGAGAGAGAGAGAGAGAGAGAGAGAGAGAGAGAGAGAGAGAGAGAGAGAAGAAAAGGAGGAGGAAAGAAAGAAAATGATGGGGTGAGTGGGGATGAGAGAGGAAGAGGAGATTCTCAGTCCGATTGGACAGCATCACAAGTCCCATAGCAAAATAATACGAGTGTTACAGCTCAGACTGGTGAGATGGCTTGGTGGATAAAATCACTTACTGAGCAAACCTTCCAGATCCCACAGCAAAAGGAGAGGACAAACTTCTCACAGTTGTCCTCTGACTTCCACACATTCCGGATGACACATACATGCTTACACGCACGCACACACACACACCAATAATAATCTCACAGCTTGTCTTTGCTGGGTTCCTGTCTCCCACTCATGAAGAATAATGAACACAGACAGCAAAGAGCAAGGAAGTGACAATTTACTGAGGGAAAGTGAAAGCTTTGGGTCCCTGAGAGGGAATGGCTGAGATGTGGCCTAATCGGGTAGCTGAGTTCAGGAGTTATTGTAGACTTAGGTAGGCCCTAATTGACTGGAGTGCGTATGCAAAGCAGGTGAAAAATAAGGACCAATCAATCAGGAGACAGGCTGTTTAACGCAGGAGTCCCCCCTAGGAGAGAACCTGCCAAACTCAGGGCTCTCAGAATTACAACTCTGTCCTCTGCCGCCAACCCCCACCCCCATGTGCATCAGAAGTGGGGCCTTGGAACAGGAACGGCAGGCGGGGCAAAACCCAATGAGCTTTGCTGGGCAGGATGGAGATCTCTCCATACCAACTATCCCCCTGCCTCAGCCTCCTGGGTGCCAGGACTATGGGCATGTACCACATCCAGCTTGCTTTTTGTTTGAAGCTTCTTAGGTGACTCTCACATTCAGTACACAGCTTGGGTGAGTGCGTGAAGTACCCCAATGGTGATCTACCATTTATTGGATTCTACAGGAAAGTAGACACAATTACCGACATGCTCAGAGCAGTTAAAAATAGCTAAGCAGGCAGAGTGGTGGTAGCACACACCTTTAATCCCAGCACTCAGGAGGCGGGGGCATAGCTCTGGTCTACAGAGCTAGCTCTAGGACCAGACAAACAAAAAACAAAAAACCCACCAAACAAAACAAGAAAAGCTAAGAAGGGCTGAAGAGATGGCTCAGTAGTTAAAAGCACTTTCTGCTCTTCCTGAGGATCTGAGTTCAATTCTTAGACCACATGTGGTGGCTCACAACCATCTGTAACTCTAGTTCCAGGGAATCCAGTGTCTTAGTCTCTGAGGGCACCAGGCACATGGTACAGACACACATGCAGGCAAAACACCCACATCCAGAAAAACTCAACAGGTATAAGAGCTAAGGGGATGGCTTTTGTTTGTTTTTTTGCTCTTTGAGATGGAGTTTCCCGGTATAGCATAATCTGGGTTGGTCGTGAACTCCCCAGGTAGGAAAGGCTCATGATCCTCTTGACTTAGCTTCCAGAATGCTGGGATTATAGACATGTACCACCACCACTACCCCGCCCAGCCCCCAGCTAAGTGGATGACTGTACTTGCAGCAAAACACTAACCACACAAAACATCACACTCACTACGGTAAAAGGCTACGTGAGAGTTCTTTTCAACGAAAGACTGGTAAGAATCCAAGAGAAGCAGGGGGTGGGCAGGGCGGGGTGGTATTTGGGTAGGTGGAAGGTAAGGGTGGGATGGGGGTGGTGTTGACAGTCAAGCATTGTGGCGCACCCCTATAAACCTAGCCCGGAGACAGGCATTACAAGCTTGAGACCAGCCTGGTCTACATAGCAAGTTCCAGGCTAGCCAGGGCTCCATTATGAGACCCTGTCTCAAAAATAATACTCCCCCGCCTTCAACAAACAAAACAAAAGAGTGTTGGCATCCAAGAAAATATCTAGGACTGATCACCACGGCTCCATATCACCCTCTCTCACCAGACCTCCTGTCAGAAGGGCCAGCAGGTCCACTGCCTGTTGGAAATCCTCCAGGGTCTTAATTATAAGAACTCTATAGGATCCAATCTGCGGCTCAATTCTGCCAGTGGGGGTAGGGCTGGAGCCCAGGAGATAAGACCTTCCTAGCAACAGTTGCTAGAGGCCTTTGCTAAGGAATAGTAAGAACACAATAGGAGGCCCAACAGCCAGGACCGTCCATCAGCATCATCCCCAGGCCCTGGAGTAGCCCTCGACCAAGCAAGGGGGAGGTGTTGGGGCTAGGAAAAAAACAAACAAACTCCAGTGCA
Organism: Uromys caudimaculatus; assembly: GCA_028551405.1. Taxonomy (NCBI): domain Eukaryota; kingdom Metazoa; phylum Chordata; class Mammalia; order Rodentia; family Muridae; genus Uromys; species Uromys caudimaculatus. The sequence goes on along the minus strand of CM052700.1, from coordinate 25,503,685 downwards.
GACAGTTGTAGCTGTTAATGTGTTGAAGGCCTCACTTGGGCTAATGGGGGGCATAAAAGCCTGGACTCTATGGTAAGAGGCCTTTGTTTGGGGGTCAGGTCAGAGTAAACGGTTGAATCCCAACCCCTCTGGCTTCAACTGAATCCCATCCACCCTCCACCTTCAGGAGAGGCTGCTGGGAGCTGCTGAGGTGGACAGAGTGAAGAGAAAGGTCAGGAACTAGACTCACACTCAGATACCTGGAGCTCAGGATGGAGAAAATGTCCTCTGCAGGGAAGTGGGACAGGAAACCTGGCTGCCTGCATTTCCTCCAATCCACCTTTCCCATAACTTCTCCACCATGCTCAGAATGAAAGCCACTGTTCTCCACCTCCTGAGGACCACATCTTCCCTCCCTCTCTCTCAGGTTAGGCAAGAGTTGAAGGATCTTGTTCTGACTCAGGACACCAAGAAAGCTCTTGGATGTCTCCGATGCTTGTAACTACTACATTAGGGAGGCTAAGGCAGGAAGATCCAAGTCTAAGGCCTCGTGAGAAAAACCAAATCAAAACAAAAAAAGGCGTGCCCGATGTGGTGACACATGCCTTTAATCTGAGCACTCAGGAGGCAGAGGCAGGTAAGATAGGAGAAGGCTAGCCTCATCTACAAGTTCTAAGATAGCAAGGGCTACATAGAGACCCTGTCTCAAAAATCCAAAGGACAAAGGGAGGGCAGGAGAGCTGTTGGGAGTTGCCCAAAGGAGCTTCTCCCTTGCCAGCGACCACTCCATTTGCCGTGAGCCCACTTCATCCAAGGATTGTTGATTCCTCTTCAGAAGTGTGACACCAAGGAGGGAAGCCAGCCCTCTCAGAGTGTCCTTGAAATATTTGTAACTCGATTGGAGGGAAGCATGAGATTTGTCAGCCCAACCTCTAACTCAGACACCCATGACACTGTGTCTTTGATCAGAGCTCTTTTACTTCTGTGAGAAACACATTTTTTCTATTAGAGATAATTAGCCTCGCCAGGGCCTTTGTTTGCTCCTTACAATGCTTAGCCCATCGCTTCAGATTGTGAAACTGAGCTCCCACCAATGGGAGAAGATGCAGTGGCCACCTCTATCTGGGACAAAGACAGCTGCCATTTTGATGAAAATGTTTGCTAGCCCTGTCTGGGTTCTGGTGCACCCTTTTTGCAAGACTGCCTTCAGAGTTATTTTTGCTCTGTTTATGTGTTCCTTTGTGGGCTAGCAAGATTATTCACTTTAAACAATTTGAGAGTTCTCTGGAATTTCATCCAGATAAGTACTGAGATCTCCTTGGGTGAAGAGCATTTCTTTGGATCTCAAGACAGCAAACTTTTGTCAATACAGGGAGATCCCAAAACAATACCATGGTAACTCTTTTTGTTGTTGTTGTTGTTTTGGTTTTTTTTTTTGAGACAAGGTTTCTCTGTATAGCCCTGGCTGTCCTGGAACTCACTCTGTAGACCAGACTGGCCTCGAACTCAGAAATCCACCTGCCTCTGCCTCCCAAGTGCTGGGATTAAAGGCATGCACCACCACTGCCCGGCTCCATAGTAACTCTTGTACAGAAGACCAAGGTAGGAAATACAAAGACTTCTTGGTTGGTTGGGACATCAGGAAGCTTAATAAAAGGATGAATGAGACATATTGCTGACATGAAGCAGATGTGGGGGTCTGATCAATAGCTCTATAATGTCCTTGGTGACTTCTGTTTGCTAAAATACACCCAACATGGAACACTGTCACATGTGGGGATTGGTTGGAGGTGTACAGGGCACAGCTGTCATCCCAGCGGTGGGAAGGCGGGGTCTCACTGCACAGTGAGTCTAGCCTACGGGTAAGCTTCAGCATGAGATCCTGCCTCAAAGGAGTTGGATGCTGTTCTCTAGCTTCTACATACATTAAAAAAAAAAAAAAAAAGTAGTGTTGCGTGCCTTTATTCCCAGCACTCAGGAGACAAAAGAAGACAAATCTCTGTGAGTCTGAGACCAGCCTGGCCAACAAAACAAGTTTTAGGACAGCCAGGACTATATAGAGAAACTTTCTTAAATAGAGATACCAAGATAGAGATAGAGATAGAGAGAGAGAGAGATACAGATACAGATATAGATATGGGTATTTATTTATATTTAAAATATATAGAAATAAAAAGTGCTCTGACTTTCTGTTTATTAATGCATTTTTTCCGGGCTACTTTGTGCCTAGTTTGGGGGACTTTAACACATGAGCCATGATGCCATCCACCATAAATGCTAATCTCAAGAAAATCTCTACAATTCGCTTGATGTGCGCGCATCCTTCCTCCGTCCCTCAGTGCTAGGATTACTTCCACACACTACCACACATGGTTTACGCCCTGCTGGGGATCCTAGCCAGGGCTGCAGGGAGCCCAGGCAGGCCATCTCCTCACTGAGCGACATCCCCAGCTCCACCCTCAAGGGACTTTAAAAATTATTTGTACATTTATTGTGACAAATGCTATTTGTCCGTTAATGCACACAGAAAATCCCTGAAGGAATTTACTAATTTGCAAGAGACTGCTACCCTGCTGCTAAGGTCGAAGTCTTGTAAGGGTCCATGATTCGCTGAAGAATGACACCCTGGACTCAAGGAGTATGTAAATGAAGAGAGTTTTATTCTACAGAAGTCCAGCATGCTGGGGTCTCCCATTACCAAGATAGAGAGACACCCAAGGTGCTTGCAGGCCTGATTTAAAGCACACTAGGAAATTCTGGGGTAGGTGATCTCTATGTTAATCTGTTGGGTCCATCTCTATGGACATTCCATTACCAGGGTGTAGGGGCTGGAAACTTGCTGGGCAGGTCTGCTGCTGAGGAAGTAGCTGAGGAAGTCTGGAAACTGCTGCTGACCTACTGTCCTTGCCTCAGGCCAGGTGGCAGGGCAGCTTCTGAGGCCTGGACTTGCCTAGAATTGCCCAGATCTTAGAGACAGAAATTTAGGCCTAGTCTCCTTTACTGCCAATTTGAAGCCTGTCACGTAGTCAGCCTAGCCTTCTCAGTCTAACATTACCAGAAAACCCTGGGCTTGGAGCAAAATGGTAGACTCTCTTTGTCAGCAAGGCGTCCTCTTCTCAACCTGGGGGACCCCAGACCCCACACCCTATCCTGTGGAATGTCATGGAGCCTTGGTTAGATTACAGGTTCAATTTCCTTTCTCTCAATAAGAAACCCTAAAGCTAGCACCTGAGATTCCTGGAGTGCTTCCCTACACTAATGAGGCATCTCAGTACCTTAGCTTTCAGCCAATGACCTTTGCCCACCCTGGAGATTCCTATCTCCCTTCCCCCAAACCATATAATCCTTGAATCATCCCAAGTAAAGTCAATCTGTCTCGCTGAAGCTGGTCCCCTGTGTCATTATTACTGTTCGTACTCACAGGCATCTGAAACCCTGTTCCTTGACTCTGCTCCTTTAGTCCTCATGGGCCGGTGGTCAACGAGGCCATACATACAAATAACGTTAGACTACGAGAGATGTCATAAGGCAGAAGTTGAATATTTGCCAATGCATTATCTAAACTAATTTTATTTGCTTTTTAAGTAAAGCTGGCCTGCAAACTTCATTCAAGTGATTCTCCTGCTTCTGCCTCTCAGGTCACTATAGGCGCGCTAGGATCACAGGTGTGCACCGCATCAGGATTTATGTGAATGTGGATTTGAGTTCAGGTCCTCACTTGCATGGGGACTGTCTTACACACTGAACCACCTCCTCAGCCCCAAGAGAAGGTAGGTAAGCCATTCCATTGTTGAGTAGAAGTTTCTTCACAAAGCATTCCATCCTACATGGATACGTGTTAAAACTCAGAAAGTAAATTAAATTGGAAGTACAGAACTCAGAAGTGAAAATTATAAAATTCAGAAGGTCCTTCTGCATAGTTACATAAGCAGTGGTAGATGCTGAGAAGAGTCTCCAACCAGCTTAGCCACCTGTAGGTCCGCCCCCAGCTCAGATTGGTGCTTCATGAGTTCTTGGCCACACTATTCGTCCCTTAGAGCAAACTCAGATCACTAGGCTTGCACAGTAAGCTCTTTAACCACTGGTCCATCTCACCAGCACGCTGAATTTTGTTGGTTTTATTTATTTGCTTATTTATTTATAAACAAGACTTTATTCTACAGGCCAGGTTGGCCTGAAATTCACTGTGATGCAAGCTGGCCTTCAAGTGACAGGCAATCCTCCTGCTTCAGCCTCCTGAGGGCTGGGATTACCCATTGTCAGGCATGATTTTAGATTGTTTCTTAAGTTCTGTCTGAACTATTATTTTATTACTTATTTTTAGGTGTGGATATGCAGGTTCGTGTGTATAGGTGTAGGTGTGCTGTGTGGCACACATGTAGAGGTCAGAAGACAACCTAGGGTGTCGGTCTTTGCCTTCCATCTTGCCTTGCCCTTCGTCTAATCCCCTGGAGCAGAAGGCAGCCATCCCTGGATTCGTCCCTCACACCCTGGACCAAGAGTAAAAGAAGCAATGAAGAGAAATGAAGAGGAGCAGGTCTGAGGCTCCTGAGCTCCTCAGCTCAGCTGGGGATATGACAGGAGGTCCATGACAGACCTCTCCTGGGAGCTGCAATGCCCTCTGCTGAGGAGGCTTCCTCTCAGAGCTGTGAGTTCCTGAGTTCCCATGCCTAGGGATGCTCTTCCATTGGGACACTGTCCCACCTCAGAGCTGTGTGGTTCCTGGCCTTCAGAGTCCCAGGATACCTCCCATCAGAGCAGAAACACTTAGTCCTCTGGACTATTTCTTCATTACTGTAACTACTGCACAGCAGAGCATAAGGGGTTTTAGAGACAGAAAATATACCAAAATTATATATTTTTTTAAAAAGTTTAAAACTGGGGCTGGAGAGATAGCTCAGTGGTTAAGAGCACTGACTGCTCTTCTAGAGGTCCTGAGTTCAATTCCCAGCAACCACATGGTGGCTCATAACCATCTGTAATGGGATCTGATGCCCTCTTCTGGTATCTCTGAAGACAGCAACAGTGTACTCATATACATAAAATAAATAAAATAAATCTAAAAAAAAAAAAAAAAAAA
>CM052700.1:25438994-25498526 GCA_028551405.1 Uromys caudimaculatus | reverse complement strand
GTTCGAGGCCAGCATGGGTACATAGTAAATTCCAGGATAGCCTGACCCACTTACTCACATAGATAGATAGATAGATAGATAGATAGATAGATAGATAGATAGATAGATATGTATGTATACATATGTGTATGTATGTATATAGACACAGAGAACCCTGAAATCAGAGGAAAAAGATAAAGAACCTGTAAACACTGATTCCTTCTTTCTTCAGATGGCCAACAACCCACCTTCTACATACCCTCTAAGTATTTTCCAGGATGCTGAGGCTCCTTTGGTCTTCAGATCTTGAAGGGAAGGTGCTTAGTATTTTTCTATACCAGTTTAGTATGGTTACAAGCTGAAGAGAGACCTGCTCGCAAAGACTCTGAGACTATCCAGGGTAGATCTGTTCTGTCAGACACCTAAGGGGGCTAAGGACAGGCCTTTCCCCTTGTGGGATGACCCCAAACTTTCTCAGAGTAAAAAGTTGACACAGCTCTACCAGCTGGAGTGGTCAACAAAAATAACCCCCAGTTATAGAGAACCAGACCTCTCCTAAAGATAAAGGGGCAGAGGCCCTTCTGCCAGCCTCCCCTGTAAAACCTGATTCTCCTTAACCAAGCACTTCCTGGTTGCTTATTCCTCTACTTGGCCCCAACCCAAATGCACTCCAGTGTTGTCTCTCCCTCTGCAGGAGATGGAGAATCTAACTCCATCTAAACGCTGGCTCCTTTCTCCCTAAAAAGATCTAATACAGCTAAGGGAAGAACCGCCATGTTTTCACATGATCCTGACTGGGATTGGGGCATTCCATCACTTAACCGAGGTACTTGATCTAACCAGGAAAGAAATAATGCTGATTTTTTTTTTTCATCAGACTTTTCCTGGGTCAAAGAGGCAGGCAGACTTATAGGAGACTGGAATCTTTGAGGATGAACATTTTATGTTACATAGCTTGTCACATGAGCTGAATGAATTCCAACGGAGAACCTTTCCCACTGGGCTGAGGCCTGCAAGCATAGGGAATATCTTAGCAACCTGAGGCTACCCTTGGCTTGGGCTCTGTACATACCAACTCCCAACAATGCACTTAGCAACCAGTTGGCAACCCAGGGCCCCCATCTACATCAAGCTGAAGTGTACCTGCTTTAAACAATGGACATAAGTTACTCTTCCTAGCAACCCTAGATAACGTCCCATTTCTATTCAAACACATCCTGGAACGTACTTAGGAACAGTGGGTGTGTGCAGACAGCTTGAACCATCTGGGATACGTGCACAATAAGACAAAGTATAAACTCTGAATGGACTTTTAGGGAAAACGCCCTATTTACCATCTTATGATTGCGCATAACTGGACACGCATATGATTAAAATAAAATGCATCTTGGGAAGGGATAATCTCAGCAGTGAAAAGATTGTATGACTTCAAAACTGTCAATCAAAATAGAAAACCACACACATTACAGTGCTACTAACCAAGCTCCTCCTTCTCACACTCTCTACAGAGAGAAGCCACAACCATAGTCAGGGATGCTCCATCACGCTTGTACCCACTGTTAACTCTTGACAGCATAGTTCGGTTTTTGTTTTGTTTCTGGGTTTTTTGTTTTTTGTTTTTTGTTTTTGAGTCAGGGTTTCTTTGTGTAGACCTGGCTGTCCTGGAATTTCATCTGTAGACCAGGCTGGCCTCAACTTAGAGATCCACCTGTCTCTGCCTCCCAACTGCAGGGATTAAAGGTGTGTGCCACCACTGCCTTGCTCAATAGCGTGTTTCTAATCTGTACTATCACTTGCTTTTGAATAAGTTTCCTTGCCATTTTTCAAATCTGTGGGCCTTTGTTTCAGTTCCTTAATAAGAGACCAAGAACCTGGAACCACCTGGCCCAGGCCATGACCACCAGTAACAGGGTGACAGACAGTACTCCCTAAGGATATAAAATGGGACCATGGTTAACCCTTTGGAGACTCGCGGAGGACACTTCCATTCCCATCTGCTGGTAGGACGGAGAAGAAGTAGGTTGAAACCCTAAATTGCTCTAAGTTATTAATAATAAACCAAAACGTTGAGGAGAAACCTCCTGCATCCTAGCATGACTGAGGAGGGTCTAATTAAACACACCCGACCCCTGAGCCAGAGAAGAGACAGTTAATTTTAAAAGGCCAATGTTATGATAAATATGTAGCGTTGTGCTTAGCATGCTTAAGGCCTTGGATTTAATCTTCCACAGCAAAAATGATAAAAGAAATAACAAGGTATAAACTTGAGAAGATAAAGAGATAGTGTGATAACACCTGAGGAAAAGAAGGGCACGCCAGCACCTGGGAGTGAGAATGTCCTTGAGAAGATTCTCCAGACTGGAGGGAAGCACGCAGGCATGGATGTGGGTGCCGGAGGGACTGGGGGGACTTGCTCTCTGTTTCTATAATGGACAAGATGGACACATCTACTGGGCTTGAGGGGCAGGAAGGAGGGAGTAGTGGACATCTGAGGGAACTTTCTAGGAAGTGAGACAGGCAGCACATAGATCATGTGAGCCCCTATAAGTGCCAAGGAATACCTGGGTTGTAGACAGGACCCTGTGATCATCCCAGCTGTGGAATGGCTGCCTCTGGCCCACGTCCCAATTGGCTGGACTGAGGGGAAAGTGGGAGGGTGCTTGGAGGCTCCTTGACCTTCAAGTAGGAAGCAGGTCATCAGGAAGACCCGAGGAAAGGGAACCTTCTAAGTAACCACAGGAGGGGCCACCTGGGAAGGCAGGGGAGAAGAGAGAAACCATGAGCTTGCTACATCAGAGGGAGCTGCCTCAGCGACAGAGTCCAAGACCAAATCACTGCTCATAAAGGAGCACGAGTCCTCGGGACCTGAGCCAGGATAACCGGAAGATCCGGGGTACAGGTGAAGGGGCATGTTACTTCATTTCAGTTGTCAGCCTGACAGGACCTAGAATCAACTGGCAACATTCCTAATGAGAAATTGCCTAGGTGAGGCTGACCTGCGGCACTTTGTGAGTGGAGTTTTAGTTGTTAACGACAGTGGGTGAGTGGGACCATCTACCCTGAATGTGGGCTGTAAACTTTAACTTTTTTCAAACCTATTTTTTTTTTAAAGATTTGTTTTATTTATATGAGTACACTGTAGCTGTCTTCAGACATACCAGAAGAGGGCATGGGATCCCATTACAGATGGTTGAGAGCCACCATGTGGTTGCTGGGAATTGAACTCAGGACCTTTGGAAGAGCAGCCAGTGCTCTTAACCGCTGAGCCATCTCTCCAGCCCTCAAACCTATTTTTAATGATGGTTCTTAAACTCTTTAACATCCCTTTTAGCCCACCACCCACCAGAGGAAGTGGGAAAGAAAGGATACAGGGGTGGGGAGTGGGGGGAGGTGGACCTGTGTAGAAAGGTTCTTTGGAGCAACTCCCATCTGTGTTGTCTGGAAATCAGCAGTTCAGTTCACAGGTCAGCAGCGGCAGCTCGATCGACTCGCAAACACTTCACAGATCCACCAGCAGTCCAGTTCGGTAGAGACGGGATAGCAAACATAAATCAGCAGCAGTGACACAGCCTAGCAGAGACAGCCAGGCCTCAGCCTCTGCTCCAGTCAGCAGGAGGGACCAGGAGGAAAGCCAGGAAGTTCTCAGCTGTCCCTCTCTCAGTTCTATGAGCAAGCCTAGCTCAGCCATCACATGTCCTCCACGGATCTCGCCTCAGCTTGTGTGCCTGTCTCAGCTGACATCACTCTGCAATCAGTCTGAGTCCGCAGAAGCAGCAAGAAACTGCAGCACACCACCAGAAGTTTTTCGGCACATTCTCTCTATGGAGTCCCGAAAAATGCAGCTCAACTAGGAAATGTAATGCAGACCAATACATGCGTGTCCTTGCCAAAGAATCCTTCCTCACGTGGCCTTTCACGTGCTTGTTTTAGCAGAACATCCTCTCTCCTGTGTCTGCTTCAGCAAAACATTCCTTCACGTGTTTGCCCCAGCAAAACACCATCGAACTAACTTTCCAAAGAACCCTTAAGTTTCACTCCAGTGGGTAGCACTATTTCATGAGCTGGGTCTCCAGTTTTTATTTTAATCTCATTATAACATTTTTTAAGAGGCTGGGTGGTGGTGGCACACCCTTTTAGTCTCAGCACTTGGGAGGCAAAGGCCGATGGATTTCTGTGAGTTCAAGGCCAGCCTGATTTAGAGAGTGAGTTCCAGGACAGCCAGGGCTACACAGAGAAACCTTGTCTTGAAAACCAAGAAAAAAAAAAGAGAAGTTGGGCTAGGCAAGGTGTCACATGCTTTTAATCACAGCATCAGGAGACAGAGGTAGGCAGATCTCTACGGAATTCAGGGTCTGGATAGCAACTTCCAGGCTAGCCAAGGTGACACCCTGTCTGAAAAGAGAGAGAGAGGAGAGACAGTGAGCTGACAGATAAAGAGAGACACTTGCTGCCAAAGTTGACATCTTGAATTCAATCTCTGAAACCCGCATGGTCAAAGGTAAGAGCTGACTCCCCCAAACTGCCCTCTGACTGACAGACAGACCCCTGCTAACCCTTGTAAGTTTCAAGCACTTATTTTGAAATTGGATTAATTTATTTACTTGGGGTACTAGGAATTGCACCCAGGTACTAGACTGAGCTACACCCCCAGCCCAGCATGTGACCATTTAGATACACAGGACTATAATTATGTGACACTCATAGAGACAGCTGTTCTGCTTCAGGGCACTCTGTCGTATATGTTGGAAATGAATAATCTTGGTGTCACACAAGGCACATAGACAAAAGTGGTTCTACGGGGCAGGTACGTTTTTTACATAGTGAGCCAGAACCCAAACTGGCTAGCAAACACTGTCACCAATGGTGAAGACATCTTTTATCTCTGAAGTAGTTGGTAGCTGTGTCTTATCCTGTTGGTGGGAGCTCGGTTTCACAGTCTGACAAGCTTGGCTAATCAGAACAAAGGGCCTTTGTCTGTCTAATTAACTCTGAGAGAAACAAACAGCAGCAGATTCACATGCTGGCGTTCTACTGGGGTGAAGCCCAGGAAAAGGGGTCGAGGGAGGAGGAGGGGTCCTGAGGCAGTTGCAAAGGAATAATCAAGTTTTCAGGTCCTGAGTGTTTCATGGCTTTTGTTGTTGTTTTGCTGAGACAGCAGCCCACACAGCCCACGCTTGCCTCAAACTTACTATGTAGCTAAGTACAACCTCAAAATCCTGACTGCCTCTCAAGTGTGTGTGTGTGTGTGTGTGTGTGTGTGTGTGTGTGTGTGTGTCCATGGCCTGGATTTCAATATTTTGTCCCGATTTATCAATAAATTCTCAGTCTTCTCCTGACTGTGACAGAATTCCTGACACAAATAAATTAAAAGGCCCAACAGAGAGGTACAGGCCTGGAATCCCAGAACTTAAGAGGGAAAAGTAAGATAATTACTGTGAGTTCAAGGCTAGCCTTGTCTACTTAAGAAGTTCCAAGCCAGCCAGGGTTATAAAGAGAGACTGTCTCTGCTGGACATAGTGACTTATACAATACTTATACTAATACAATATTCAGGAGGTAGAAGGCAGGGGAATCTCTGTGAGTTCAAGGCCAGCTTAGTCTCCATAGTGAGTTCCAAGACAACCATAGTTACACAGTGAGACCTGGTCTCAAAAAACAATTAAACAAACAATCAAATAAATAAATAACAAAGAGAGACTGTCCCAAGAAAATCAGTAGAGCCAGGCAGTAGTGGCACACGCCTTTAATCCCAGCATTTGGGAGGCAGAGACAGGAGGATTTCTGAGTTCGAGGCCAGCCTGGTCTGCAGAGTGAGTTCCAGGACAGCCAGGGCTATACAGAGAAACCATGTCTCAAAAAAAAAAAAAAAAAAACCACAAACAAAAAAGAAAGGTTGGACATGGTGGTGAAGACCTGAAACACCAGCTATTAGGGAGACTGAGACAGGTAGAGAAAGTTCAAGGCCACCCTGAGGAACTTACTAGAAATCCTGTCTCAAAAATAAAAGGAGTCTGGTACACATCCTTTATCTTAGCACCTGGGAGGAAGAGGCATGCAGAACTCTCTAACCAGAGTAGCCTGGCTTACAATAGCAAGTTCCAGGACAGCCAGAACTACATAGAGTGAAAATAATAAAATAATAATAATAATAATAATAATAATAATAATAATAATAATAATAATAATGTCAACTAGGGCACTGTTGCTGTGATGAAACCCCATGACCTAAAGCAATCTGGGGAGGAGGGGGTTTATTTCACTCACTCTTCCATATAATAGTTCATCACCAAAAACAAGGAGAGCAGGCGCTCAAGCAGGGCAGGAATCTGGAGCAGGAGCTGATGCAGAGGCCACGGAGGGGTGCGGCTTACTGGCTTCTCTTGGCTTGCTTAGCCTGCTTTCCTATAGAACTCTGGATCACCAGCCCAGGGGTGGCTCCACCCACAATGGGCTGGGCCCTCCCACATGAATCACTAATTAAGAAAATGCCCTACAGGCTTCTACAGCCAGGATTTTATGGAGGCATTTCTCTATCTTCTCAGATGACTCTTGAGCATTTTTTTTCTTTTTTCTTTCTTTCTTTCTTTCTTTCTTTCTTTCTTTCTTTCTTTCTTTCTTTCTTTCTTTCTTTCTTTCTTTCTTTCTTTCTTTTTTTTTTTTTTTTTTTGGTTTTTTCGAGACAGGGTTTCTCTGTGTAGCCTTGGCTGTCCTGGAACTCACTCTGTAGACCAGGCTGGCCTCGAACTCAGAAATCCGCCTGTCTCTGCCTCCCAAGTGCTGGGATTAAAGGCGTGCGCCACCACTGCCGGCTCGGATGACTCTTATAGCTGTGTCAAGTTAACATGAAACTGTCCACAAATATCTTCATCTGTAATCCTAACACTCAGGTGACTGAGGTGGAGGATTACCACAAGTCTGAGGCCGGCATGGTCGCCATAGTTCCTCTCTAGCCAGGTCTACCTAGCTAGACCCTAAAACCCTTGGCCTGAAGGAAGGGGACTTGGGTGGGGGCTAATGAGTCTCCCTGGCAACAGTGATCTTAGTTTAATGGGCACGATGTTCCTGTTGGCCTTCTCTAGGACTGTGAGTCACCCGCATCAGCAACCCACACCACAGATACTTCATGCCCACTGGGAGATGTCTCATCTGTATGTATGCGGGAGCTGATGACGGTGAGAACAGAGCTGGCTGACAGGATGGATCGATCACCCACCATCGTGCCGATGCCCGGAAGAGAAACTGTTCCCATGGGGACTCAATGGGCTGAAACGGAAAGGGAGTACATTAGAGTCCACAGAGCGCCGGGCAGTGGTGGCGCATACCTTTAATCCCAGTACTTGGGAGGCAGAGACAGGCGGATTTCTGAGTTCGAGGCCAGCCTGGTCTACAGAGTGAGTTCCAGGACAGCCAGGGCTACACAGAGAAACCCTGTCTCGAAAAAAACAAAAAACAAACAAACAAAAAAAAACCCCAACAACAACAAAAAAAAAAGTAGAGTCCACAGAGCTAAAGGTTCTATCGATGAGCAAGTGGCTTCCACCCTTAGCAGAGCATGATTACCGTCGAAGGCTGACTTGTCAGGGTCTTCGATCATCTGGGAGACAAGTCTGCAGATACCCCCGTGAGCTATTGCCTGATTGGATTCACTGAACTGGGCTGCACCCTCGGACTGTGAGCCTAAACAAACACTTTCCCCTTCAGGTTACTTCTGACAGAGTATTGCGTGACAGGAGCAGGAAAAGCAACTAAAGTCGAGACCTGATTTTCTTTTCCCTGACTATTCTGAGATTACCAGTTGGCATGCCATTGAAGGTCTTCTCTGAGACTCTAGAGAAAAGACCTCCAAGTAAAAGTATGTATGTAGGTGTCTCCCAGATAAAGGCTCCCCTTTGGTCCCTTTACAATGAACCTTTTCAGTATAAGGATTTGAACTCATGGCCTTGAGAATCTGTATAAGCACTCAGTTTCTGAGTCCAAGCTCCCTCCCATTTTGGTTAAAAATTTTAAGTAATATCTTCTGCAATTGTATCTTTATTTATTTATTTGTTTGTTTGTTTATTTGAATGTTACCATCTGTGACATCATCTTTTTTTAAAGATCTATTTATTTATTTTATGTATATGAGTACACAGTAGTTGTCTTCAGACACACCAGAAGAGGGCATTGGATCCCATTACAGATGATTGTGAGCCACCATATAGTTGCTGGGAATTGAACTCTGGTCCTCTGCAAGAGCAGTCAGTGCTCTTAACTGCTGAACCCTCTAACCCTCATTTATTTATTTAACACATATGTTTTCTCTGCATGTGTATATGTGCACCATGCTCACGCAGTGCCCTCAGAGGCAGGCAGAGGGCATGGGATCCCCTGGAACTGTAGTGACATGCTTATGAGCCACTATGTTGGTACGAAGAGTCCAACCCAGGTCCTCTGGAAGCAGATCCAGTGCTCTTAACCACTGAGCCATCTCCCCAGCTGATTTTGAGACAAGTTCTCTATTAAATTGCACAGGCTGTGCTGAACTTGCACACCTACTGACTCTGCCTCCTCAGTGGCTAAGATTACAAGTCTAGGCCATTAGGCCAGCTATGGTGGTTTGAACATGCTTAAATGTGCTAAGCAGTGTGGCCTCATTGGAGGAGGTGTGACCTTGTTAGAGAAAGTGTGTCACTGTGGAATCGGGGCTTTGAGGTTTCATATATACATGCTCAAGTCTGGCCAGTGTGATCCAGGCCCTCCTCCTGGCTGCCTGCAGGAGAGCCTCCTCCTGACTGCCTTCAGATCAAGATGTAGAACTCAGCATTTCTAGTACCATGTCTGTCTGGACATGCTTCCCACCATGATGAGAATGTGGAGATAATGAAAGAAATGAAAGAAAATTCCAGAAAAATTATAATCAGCATCCTTTAGAGAAATAAGTAAAGATGACAAGTCTAACAAAAAGAAACAGAAAGTCATCAAAAAGGAAGAGAGGTGGCTGTAGAGCATTTGCCTATTGTGCCTAAGGTCCTGGTAAAAATGCCCAGCAAAACACACACACACACACACACACACACACACACACACACACACACACATATATACACATACACACACACATATACACACATACACACACACACATACACACACATATATATACACACACATACACACATATATACACACACATACACACACACATATACACATATATACACACACATACACACACATATACACACATACACATATATATACACACACACACATACACACATATATACTACACACACACATACACACACATACACACACATACACACACATCACACACACATACATATACATATACACATATACACGTATACATGCATACACCACACACATACATACACATACATACACATGTATATACACACACATATACATACACACACACTACATGTACACACATACACACATACATACATATATACACACACATACACATACACACACACCACACACACCACACACACACATGTATATACACACACAATACATGTACACACACATACAATACACACATACATATACATACACATACATGCACACAGACACACTACACATACCTACATATACACACATACACACGTATATACACACACACCACACATACATACACACATACACACACACACACGTACACACACAATACATGTACACACACATGCACATACACACGTACACATACATACACACACATGCATACATCACTCGCCCCAGAATGAGGAGGAGCTTTCAAAAAATAAAACTATCAACTGGACATGGTGACTCACACCTTTAATCCCAGCACTCAGGGAGGCAGACGACAAGCATCTGTCTTCATAGGGAGTTCCCAGACAGCCAGGGCTGTGTCTATGTAGAGTCCTGAGTTTTATGGAGTACTCAGTCTCCACAAAACAAAACAAAAAAACAAAGCAAAGCAAAACAATAAAAAATAAATTTAAAAACCCAATCCTGTAGGCTACCAAGTTATTGGGCATAATTTTCTAAATGAGCATTTAAATGTTTCTAGGTTGCATAATCATTGCTGGGGAGTTTGTTTGTTTGTTTTCTATATTAAATAAATAAAACCTGATCTCTTTTTTTGTTGTTTTTCGAGACAGGGTTTCTCTGTGTAGCCCTGGCTGTCCTGGAACTCACTCTGTAGACCAGGCTGGCCTCGAACTCAGAAATCCACCTGCCTCTGCCTCCCGAGTGCTGGGATTAAAGGCGTGCGCCACCACTGCCTGGCTCTGATCTCAATTTTTTAAAAAATGTCCTCTAAGGCTGGGATTGTGCTTCCGAGCTCCTGAGCTCTTGCCTAGCATGGGCTCCCATGCAAAGGGTGACCTGATGGCATTGCGTTTGCCACATACGGTGTCTTTCATCAGGGTACTCTATATGATTTTAGGCAGTTCACAAACGAATGTGAATCATTTTAACATATAAGTCGTTGAGTTTCATTTGAGATTTTCAAGGTGGTGGAGATAGACTCCAGAGCTTACCATATGGAGTCTACCACTGACATACAATTCCAGGCCAGATTCCCAGTTTAAAAATGTGAGCCAGACCTAGTGGCACAGGCCTATAATTCCAGCTATTGGGAGGGGGGTGCTGAGGCATGACTGGGGTGGCTTAGCAAGCACTAGCCTAGGTAGGATACAGCAAGATCCCCTTGCTTATTACACTCTAAAACAACAACGACACACACAATCAAAACCTAAAACAAAAAGTCATTCATACAACACGTTTGTACTCAGTATGGACAGGGTCTCACTCGTATTAACGGCACGTTCTGCCCCTGAACACCCTAACCCAGAGGGAGTTTTTGTTTGTTTTGTTTTTGAGACAGGGCCTCTCTATATATCCCTGGATATATATATATATCCTGGATCTCTCTGTGTAGACCATGCTGGCCTTGAACTCAGAGACATCCTCTGCTTCCCAAGTGCTGTCATTAAAGACTCGTACCACCATTCCCAGTGAGAGGTTGGTTTAAAATGTGATTTAGCCATGGCTCCTTTGTTTTTGCCGAATTTTAAACAAAGAGTTATTTCAAATCTTGTTGAGATAAGTCTTAGGTAAACGAGGTTGAGGACTAAAACTGGAACAAAAGTAGAAAGTTGTGTACCCATTAGCCTACAGTGCCATCAAAATTCTTCCCACTGCCAGTATTCAATTTTTCTGTCACAGTGGATGGCAAGAGGAAATTTTAAGAGGAACTTAGTCTGATAGTTATCGCAGGGCTATAGTCACCAACCTTTTATTATCCATTCATTAATCCATTCATTTGTGGTGCTAGGCATAAACTCAGAGGCACATACCTGCTAGACAAGTGTTCAATCCGAGCCAGACCCCAACCCAGGTGTTGAGTTGTTTGTATTAGGTTTGTTTCTTTGAGACTGGGTCTCACTGCCTAGGAAGGTTAGCCAGGGACCCAGTGCATAGCACAGTTTGGCCTCAGACTTACAGTGATTCTCCTGCCTCAGCCTTCCTAGTGAGGGGATTACAACAGATGGAAGCCACCATGGTCCAGTTAAAGTCCAGACTTTTGAAGAAAACCTTCTACTTCATTACACCCGTAAATCTCTCCACAGACTACAGTATTAGCCTGCAAACTGAACTCTGAAGGGCAAGAGGGCATTGACCTCACGTTCCCATCCTACCTACCCACGCGCTGTCAGAGTTCCTGTCCCTTTCTTACTAGCAACACAGATCACGGGCCACCAAGCTTAAGAAATCACCAAAACCCACACAGAAAGCATTTGCGTCCTAGCACCTGGGGACTTTTCTGAGCTTGACAGACAAGTTATTATCAAAACCAGACTGCTCGGCTGTGAGGCAAAATCCTGTGGATGCTTCTTACAATACTCCTCCTTGACTTCTTCCTCTTTGTACGAGGGCACATGAGGCCTCTAGGCAGCACTTTACAGACTAAGAAGAAAGGTGGTGTCTGGCACATCTGTGGCTATGAGAGATTCCTGTGGACCTCTTTCTCCCACTGGGCCTCCCACCTGCCCCCTGGGCAGAAACCCAAGGAAATCAAGCCCAAGCACAGCTGGGCTCCATTCAAACAGCAGCCCAGGGCCGTTAGACAGGGCAGCCCCAGAAACTACAGCTGTCTGCTTAGTGTCCCAACAGCTATGCAGATGTTCCAGAAAAGCCCATGAGCTGTTTCGCTTCCTGTCAGTGAGGTTTCACTTCTTGTTAGTCAGTCACCCAAGTCTCTGAGGACAAGCAAGCTAAGAGGCTGCTGACAGCCCAGGCAGCCAGGAGGGGCCGCTGAAGATTCTCTTGCCTTGTGTCTGCACAGGGTTTTCTTTGTGCAGGGTGGTTGTGTCTATGTGCCCACTGATGCTTGGGCATGTCAACGTGGGCTGCTGTGTGTGTGTGTGCATCTAAGTGGAAAGAGATACATTTGTGAGTTTTGCATGTGGGTTTATGTGTTTGGGGAGAGGAACGTGTGTGTGCTTGTGTACATATGTTTGTGAGTTTTGTATATACTGCTTCTTCCTATGGTTCAAAACAGTTTCAGACAAGCAATATGGAGAAGCACACTAAAATGTCTTCATGGCTCTGGGGACTACCTTAAAAACACAGTTGTAGGGCTGGGGCAAAGGCTCAGTGGTTAGAGCACTGTCTGCTCTTCTAGAGGTTCCAGGTTCAATTCCCAGCACCCAAATGGTGGCTCACAATCTTCTGCAGCTCCAGTCTCAGGGGATTCAATGCCTACACATTCAGGCAAAACATCCCTGCACAGAAAAAGTTTAAATTAAACAACAACAACAAAAACAATTCAAGCCAGACATAGTAGTGCTTGCCTTTAATCCCAGCACTCAGGAGGCAGAGGCAGGCAGATTTCTATGAGCTCTAAGTTAGCCATGTCTAGTGAGTTCTCCCAAACAATACAAAACAAAACAAAAACACACTTTGTAGCTGAGGATGCCCTTGGACTTCTGACTCCTCCTGTTTTCAGGCACCTCTACCTTGAACCCAGGACTTCATGAATGCTACCCTTGGACTTCTGACTCCTCCTGTTTTCAGGTACCTCTGCCTTGAACCCAGGACTTCACGAATGCTAGGTAAGCTTGTGTTAACTGCCACATCCCTTCTGACTGTTAACCTTTAATGCTTGCCTAGCTGTAAAACAAAGACTGTGTGAGAACATTCTGAACTGTTGCTGACCACTGTGCCCTCTGGGCCTACCAAGGGCCTATCTGACAGTAGACACCCAGACATACCTGCTGCGGGGGGAGGAGGGGGCAGGCAGAAAGGGGGAAAGAGAATTCTGTGGGTTTGTTATACGCAGAGCAGCCTCTAATGTCCGTACTGTGAATGGTCCCTCAGTGCTCAGCCTTGGAGACACGGTTGTAGGCCTGGACTCTTTGTTTTTTATCCATCTCAGTAAAATGCTGAGGCTTCCTGGTGATCACGCCTTGAGCTAACTGCCTCCTGTCTTTTTGATTCTACTGAACACATGCTTTACAGGCACCAACACAAACTTTTACATCCTTGATAGTTTTCCGGGTTCTATTCTTCTCAACCCCTGGTATTTTTTGAGGCAGGGTCTCACTTTATAGTCCCAACTGAGCTGGAACTTGTTATGTAGACCAGGATGGCCCTTGATCTCCCAAATATTGGATGACAGGTCTATACTCTCATGCTTGGCCTGTATTCCGTTCTCATTTCTCTCTGTTTCTCTCTCTCTCTCTCTCTCTCTCTCTCTCTCTCCCTCCCTCCCTCCCTCCCCCCCTCTTTGTGATTATTTATTTATTTGGTTGAAGCTACTATACCTTGTGACCTATAGAATGGGACTTTCCTCTATAGAAGCTGAGGCTTCAGCATCAACATGCCAACACCTCGGCTTTGCAGACACTGAAGAGTGCACATTATGGCTTGCATTTTGTCTAACTCAGAAATGGGGGCCTGTGGCCATCGGAAGTGAAGGACTTATATCACTGTATGTTGACAGAGCCCAAGTCAAACTGCCACACTCTGTCCCACAGGCTGGCCTTGAACTCACTATGTAGGCAAAGCTACCCTTGGTTCCTGCTCCTCCTACGTTCCCTCCAAATGCTGGGATCACAAGAATGCTTCGTCATACCCAGCTTGCTGTATTTTGTTGTTGTTGTTGTTACTTATTTTGGGAGGGAGGTGAAGGGAGTGAAACCCAGGACCTGGCACATGCTCCAGCTGAGCCAAATGCTACACTGTAGCCAAAGGCAACAGGATCACATTTTGGTAAGTGCAGAGACTGAGAATGAACATGTAGAGAAATGAAAGTGGAGAAAGAGGGATGGGCAGTGGTGGTGCACGCCTTCTGATCTCAGCACTTAGGAGGCAGAGGCATGTGGGTCTCAGAGTAAGTTCTAGTACAGACAGACAAAGCTACATGGTAAGACCCTGTCTTAGGAAATAAAAGAGTGGAGAAAGATATATTACCTACAGCAGCAGGCAGGGCAAGTTAATTCACATGCAAGGCCCTCTGGGAACAAAAGCATGGGGACATTACTCAAAGAGCCTAAATAATCAGAGTCACACGGGCAGGTACTTTCCTGCGCATGCTCCATTTAAGGTGATCACTCCAGAAAGAAAGATGGAGGTCATTTTTTATTGATTGATTGATTGATTGATTGATTGTAGGGCCGCAATCCTCGATACGTGAGGAATGGAACCCAGGTCCTCTGGAATGCAGCAAGGGCACTTAAGTGGTGAGCCATGTCTCCAGTCTCAAATGGCACATAGGAATGGACACAGTTATCTTTAAAAAGTTTTAGCTGAAATAAAATGGAGGGGCACTTTGAAAGCCTGTTAATATTGATGTTTGTAACTGAAGGTACATGTTCCCTCAGAGGCTACCAGCACACCACCTCTACTATGTTACTCTGAGCATTTTTGTTGAGGGGGACAGGGCAGAGGGGAGCAGAGACATGGTCTTGCTATGTAGCCAAGGCTGGCCTAGAATCTTCAGTGATCCTCCTGTGGCAGCCTCCTCTGGAATTCTGGGATTACATGAATGTATCACAAAGTAGCCCTGTGTAGTCCTGGAATTCACTCTGAGGACCAGGATGACCTTGAATTTACAGAGATCTGCCTAATTCTGCCTGCCCCTGTCCTCCAAGTGCTAGGATTAAAGGGGTGCATCACCACTTCCCTGCTAGCTTGCTTGGTTTCTTACTTTCTAAGGAAAGGAATAATAGTGAAAAGCAGAGAAAGATTCATTTGTTGGGGCTACATTAGGAAGACAGGAGGAAAAGTCCCAGTAACACCCCACGATGATCTTGTGGTGACCAACTTGAAGTGTCGGTTTCAGGAGAAGGGAAAAGATGCGCAGAGCTAAGCAATCCCTGGTAAGGGGCCCTGCCTGTCTTTGTGTAGTCTTCTGGCAAGGTGGTCTGACAGCTTATGAGAATGCTGTGAAGCCACTTCCTGGGAGAGAGCTGCTGCTCTGACTGGCACTAGGCTCCAGTCTTTTCTTTCTCTTAGCATGAGACTCCCCGGGGGAAACTCCAGTTCCTTGGGGACCATTGTTCCAGTAACCTGATAGCCAGGGGGCACCAGTGTCTCTTTAGAATGTCTACATTCCTCAAGGATGGTTACAGACCTCGAGTTGAAGGTCAACCTGAGCTACATGGAAGAGAATCTGTTTCAAGTCCAGAGTGGGGGCACACACAGCATCTCACACTTGGGAAGGGGAGGCAGTCCGTGGTCACAACCTCACAGTGTTTTCTAGACCCTGAAAGGCAGGCTGAGGATGTAGCCTTGGGAATGTTAAAAACACCAGTTGTTCCTTCAAGGGAAGGAATGCATAACCGGTTATGCACTGTACTGGCTGGTTTTGTGTGTCAACTTGACACAAGCTGGAGTTATCACAGAGAAAGGAGCTTCAGGTGAGGAAATGCCTCCATGAGATCCAGCGGTAAGGCATTTTCTCAATTAGTGATCAAGGGGGCAGGGCCCTTGTGGGTGGTGCCATCTGTGGGCTGGTAGTATTGGGTTCTATAAGAAAGCAGGTTGAGCAAGCCAGGAGACGCAAGCAAGCAAGCCAGTAAGGAACACCCCTCCATGGCCTCTGCATCAGCTCCTGCTCCTTGACCTGCTTGAATTCCAGTCCTGACTTCCTTTCGTGATGAACAGCAGCATGGAAGTGTAAGCTGAATAAACCCTTTCCTCCCCAACTTGCTTCTTGGTCATGATGTTTGCACAGGAATAGCAACCTTGACTAAGACATGCACCCAGAAGGCTGGGGTTGGGAATTATGACCTTTGCTCTCTGTGTGGCTAGAGCCTTTTCCAGCTCCCTCTCCTCCCCTAGACCCTTAGCCTAAGCCTGTTTCTCTCCATCAATCTATAGACCCCATCTTTATGAACTTTATAGAGAGTTTCAATGCAGTTTCATCTGATCTGTACTTAGCTTACTCTGTTCCTCAAGGAGATTTATGTGTGTCTTATTGTGAACTCAGGATTGAGTTAATTATTACCAAAATAAGTTTTCACCAAATTGTGTTGTGCTAGTCCGAGGGACCTGGCTTCTACCTGTAGTATTCACTGGTTCAGCACAGATTGGTCTTAGCCAGTGTATGTGTCTGTGGTAAAGAGAACTAAGAATATCCTTAGGGGTCACTTCAACGTGACACAGCTTGAGTCTTGTGCTCTCTGCAGTGTACCCAGCCACAAGGCACATTCCACAGGGCGCTGGTAGATCCAGCATGAGAGCATGGGGTTGATTCTGAGTAGAACCCAGCCATTGCACGTCCGTACCTTACACTTCAGTGCCTAGAGCCATGAGAGATGTTTGTAGTTTCAACCCCCGCTCTGAGGTACTTTGTCCCAGTGTCCATTGCAGACTAAGAAGTGGAGAAAAGGAGACTTCCCTGGAGAGTAAGTGTCTTCTGTCATCTAGGCTTCCTGGAAATCCCCAGGGTCAGGTATATGCATGCAAGCAGGTCACAGGACAGTTCAGGAATTCATTTCTTTCCTCTTTGTGCATTCAGAGAACTGAATTCAGGTCTTCAAACTTGGTGGCAAGTCTTCTCATCCACTGAGCCATCTATCTTACCAGACTCGCTCTGCTAGCATTTAAAATGAGACCATTTTGAGCTGGAGATAGGCCTTAGCAGTTAAGAGCACTTGACACTTTTCCAGAGGAGCGGTTTGGTTCCTAGAACCCAGATGGCTCACGACTGCCTGTACTTCCAGTTCCAAGGGATCCAACACTGTACTGGCTGGTTTTGTGTGTCAACTTGACACAAGCTAGAGTTATCACAGAGAAAGGAGCTTCAGGTGAGGAAATGCCTCCATGAGAACCAACTGTAAGGCATTTTCTCACTTAGTGATGGGGGAAGGGACCCTTGTGGGTGGTGCCATCCCTGGGCTGGTGGTCTTGGGTTCTATAAGAGAGCAAGCTGGCCGGGCAGTGGTGGCGCACACCTTTAATCCTAGCACTTGGGAGGCAGAGGCAGGTGGATTTCTGAGTTCAAGGCCAGCCTAGTCTACAGAGTGAGTTCCAGGACAGCCAGGGCTACACAGAGAAACCCTGTCTCGAACCCCCCCCCCCCAAAAAAAAAGAGCAGGCTGAGCAAGCCAGGGGGAAGCAAGCCAGTAAGCAGCATCCCTCCATGGCCTCTGCATCAGCTCCTGATCTCTGACCTGCTTGAGTTCCAGTCCTGACTTCCTTTGGTGATGAACAGCAACATGGAAGTATAAGCTGAATAAACCCTTTCCTCCCCAACTTGCTTCTTGGTCATGATGTTTGTGCAGGAATAGAAACTCTGACTAAGACAAACCCCACTTATGGCCTCTGTAGGCACCCACAGAGACTCGTACAGATACATACACATGCACTTAGTAAAAATAAAAAAGAAACAACTTTATATAACACTTAAAATTTAAGTTCAGCCAGGCTGTGGTGGCGCATGCCTTTGATCCCAGCACTTGGGAGGTAGAGGCAGGTGAATCTTTGAGTTGGAGGCCAACCTGGTCTTCGGAGTGAGTTCCAGGACAGCCAGGACTTATACAGAGAACCCCTGTCTCGATAGACAAGACAAAACAGAACCTTTAAATTAATTTACAAACTCTAAACACCAAAGCCACATGTAGTGGCACACACCGTTAATCCTAGCACTCAGGAGACTGAGTCCATTCTGACTACATAGCAAGACATTGTCTTTTTTTTTTTTTTTTTTTTTTTTTTTGGTTTTTCGAGACAGGGTTTCTCTGTGAAGCCCTGGCTGTCCTGGAACTCACTCTGTAGACCAGGCTGGCCTCGAACTCAGAAATCCACCTGCCTCTGCCTCCCAAGTGCTGGGATTAAAGGAGTGCGCCACCACTGCCGGGCTGACATTGTCTTAAAAGGGAAAAGAGTTGTGTGTGACAGCACATGACTATGATACTAATATTTGGAGTTGGATGTGAGTGGTCAGGAGTTCAAGTTCAGATGAAGCAACATGAGGCTGTCAAAGAAGCAACAATGATTAAGTAAACAGCCTAAACTGACACTCAGACATGAGATTGTAATCCCAGCACTTGGGAGGCTGGCAGGAAGCCAAGGCTTCCAGGTTGTCCTTGGATACAGAACAAGTTTAAGGCAGCCCAGGTACAACTGATCAACATCAGAGACTTGGTCCCCCTTCCTCCTGATCACAACCCCTCTCTTCTCTGTTGCAAATGGACAGGTGCTTTAGGGTCATCCTCACTGCCCCAAACCACTAAGCTCACCGGTCTCCCTCACTAGATTCATCTTATCTCAAGCGCTTTATACCATCATCCCAAAATGCATCCCAAGATACAAGATACAGCCCTTCTTACATTTCAGCCCCAACAGGACCTTGCTCTCTTAGATTTCAGAAGACACGAAGGTTGACCAGCCGGCCTCCAGCCTCAGAAGAATGAGGCCTTCCACATGGGCCGAGCCCTGAGCCCGACTCTACCTCTTCTCCTCTACTTCCTCTTGCTTGCACCCATTGGTAGGGAATTTTATCAACGGAGATTTGAGATCCAGGAAACCTATACCCAGCGGTTTAACCAGGCTATTCATGTGCTGAGGTCAGGAGACTGCCCACCAGCGGGTGGCCAACAGGAGATACTTACTTCCTGTAACACCTAAATGAATTCTACAACACCTGTCCCCTAGGCTTGATTTTTTCTATGATCAAACTAGTGATTGCTGTTGGTGTTGGCCGGAGATGTATGGAGGACGCCTTTATTGGACCTGTAGGAGACATGATACATATTCAGGAAGGCATTTTACCTAGTGTGCAGAATGGGGGATCTTTTATATTCTAGTTAATGACCCAAGGCACCCCAGATGGGAGATGGGAGTCACTGGTGAACTTTACTATAGCATTCAACATAGCCGCCCATTAGACACAATCAAAATACAGAGGGCATACATCCCACTCTCAGGCCCTGGTACAGACATGGTACAAGTGGCCCGAAGGTCTTCACATCCCTATTGTCACCCCTTTTAGACGATACTGGTCCCACCTCCCTGCCATACCATCTCTCATTTCAGACCTTAATCTCTGCATGGGAGCTGTTCAGTAATGCTCTACCTGACCCATTTGGAGAATGTTGGCTGTGTGTCCCTCCTGGGTCAAATTCATGACCACCATTTGTGGCTTTGACCACTGTCTTATAAGACTCTCCTTGCCACTCATTAATTGCTCTAAGTCAAATATCATGACCACCCCTTATCTCTCCCACATCCCTTTCTTCGGCATCACAGATTGCTTTCACTCAGGAACGTGCTCTGTGGGCACACTGGGTTCCACAGATTGCAATAATACTGTAACCCCTGGTGCTACCACCCCGCCCCTGCGCCCAAACATTCACAATGCCTTGATGCTCTGCAGCACTCAAGTTTGTCACTGCCTACCTGCTGGGCGGTATAGCCTTGTGTCCTGGTGTTCCTTTTTCCAAGAGTGAAGAGCTCTTGCCGGTTCCCGTCACAGGGTTTAC
Organism: Uromys caudimaculatus; assembly: GCA_028551405.1. Taxonomy (NCBI): domain Eukaryota; kingdom Metazoa; phylum Chordata; class Mammalia; order Rodentia; family Muridae; genus Uromys; species Uromys caudimaculatus. Next base: position 25,478,583 of record CM052700.1, on the reverse strand, counting down.
AGAGGCCTGGCAAGATAAATGAGTGACTGGGGTCCTACCCTTTCTAGCAGTCCTGGGTATAACCTCTGGTGTCACCACTGGGAGCAGGGGGACTGACTACTTCCCTAGCTATTTACCATTCATTTTCCTCTCAGTTCATCCAGGATCCCTAATGGGTGGCTTAAACCATCCTCACCCTCTAGAGCCAAATATACTCGGCAGCCACTGTAGCACTACAAAACTGACAAGAATTAGATTTACTAACAGCCGAGAGAGATGGTCTTTGTTTCTTCCTTGGGGAGGAATGTTGCTTCTATGTTAACCAATTGCAAACTAAATAATAGTAAAAGGCAAGATCTGACTCCTCCAGACGGATCTCTAAAAATGTTAAGAAACAGCTTGGTGACAGTCCAATAAGAAATTGGAACTACCTGTCTTAGTTAAGGTTTCTATTGCGTCAATAAAACACTATGACCAAAACTCAAATTGGGGAGAAAGGGTTTATTTGGCTTATACGTCTATATTGCTGTTCATTATTGAATGAATTCAGAACAGGACAGGATCCTGGAGGCAGGAGCTGATGCGGAGACCACAGAGGGGCGCTGCTTACTGGCTTGCTTCACATGGCTTGCTCAGCCTGCTTTCTTTTTTTTTTTTTTCAAAATTTATTTCTTTATTATATGTAAGTACACTGTAGCTGTCTTCAGACACCCCAGAAGAGGGCATCAGATCTCATTAGAAATGGTTGTGAGCCACCATGTGGTTGCTGGAATTTGAACTCACGACCTTCGGAAGAGCAGTCAGTGCTCTTAACCACTGAACAATCTCTCCAGCCCCCTCAGCCTGCTTTCTTATAGAACCCAGACCACCGGCTCAGGGATGGCACCATTCGACATGGACTTGGCCCTCCACCATGACTACTAATTAGGAAAATTCCCTACAGCTGGATCTCATGAAGATCTCTCTCTCTCTCTCTCTCTCTCTCTCTCTCTCTCTCTCTCTCTCTCGGTTTTTTCGAGACAGGGTTTCTCTGTGTAGCCCTGGCTGTCCTGGAACTCACTCTGTAGACCAGGCTGGCCTCGAACTCAGAAATCCACCTGCCTCTGCCTCCCAAGTGCTGGGATTAAAGGCGTGCGCCACCACTGCCCAGCTCCAGTCAAAAGATTTCTAAGCAGACTTTTAATCAGCTGCAGTACAGGATTACCAGCCCCTAGCTATCGATACAGAGGCTTGCAACAACACCCTTATACCCTGATGGCAAAGAGCGAGCTTGCCCCAAAAGGACTTTGATGCTCCCATTAGGCAAGCACAAGTCTAATGATAATGTCCGCCTTCCCTGAACCCTGACTGTTTTAGTAAACAAAAAAGGAGGAATGTTGGCTATTCACGTCAACCTGGGTGGCAGAAGGGTTTTCCCTGAGGCCTCACAGATTCCCTGTAAACCTGCCCCTGGAGACCTCCAGGTCCTGACTACTCTGACTCACTGAGGTCACCAGGCTTCCACCAGCAAGGCCCTGTCCCTTCGGAACTCCCAAGGCCAGGACCCACCCACAAGACTTCCTAACGGTCACAATGGCGATTCCTAGCCCCAAGGTTGCACACAATAATAAATACATTACTTTACTGTTTCGATTGTTTTCATCTTTTCTAAGAATAACACTTTATAGTCTAGCCCTTGAGTTCAGGGGGGAACAGATTCAGCCCCTCAGGCTCCTTATTCGTCCCAGCAACCACATGCTCTGATGCTCAATTCTGACATGCAGGTGTACATGCAGCAGAGCACTTATATGCATAACTTAAATAAATGAAAAAAAATTTTTAAAAAGAAGAAGTGTGTTTCTCCTGATGGGGCAGCTCTGCACATTAATTCTCTCAGCAAGGATCTTGCCCTTAACTTGCTTGTTTATAAGGATGCCCACGTCATGCTGGGTGATGTCAGGGACACTTCTAGTTTTGACATAGTGACATTTATAAGACATTCCTTTTGGAGCAGTGCCCACTCCCTCGATGCTTACAAAAAGAGTGACTTCCTGTAGAGTCACAGACACGTGGCCAAAGGAACAACTCCATTCTTATTGGGGGGAGGGGGGAGAGTGTTCTTCTCTTCTTTCCCTTTGTAGGGTGTGTGTGTGTGTGTGTGTGTGTGTGTGTGTGTGTGTGTGTGTGTGTGTATGTGTGTGATTTTGATAAATTGCTGGAAGATGGCTGCCACTGGTGGTGGCAGTGGGTGGTGGCTGTAGGTGGTGATGGCCGTAGGGGCGACAGTATTGATGGTGGTTGGGTGGTGGTGGAGGTAGCAGTGGTTGTAGGGAAATGGGGACAGGAGAGATGGCTCAGCAGTTAAGAACATTGATTGCTTTTCCAGAGGTCTGGAGTTCAATTCCCAGCACCCACAAGGGCGGGTAACAGCTAGCCTTAACACCAGTTCCAGGGGATAAAGCACTCTCTTCTGGCTTCTAAGGGCACTTCACGCACACGGTACACAGACATACACGCAGGCAAAACAGACATAAAGTAAAATAAGCATAGTGTCTAATGATAACAGTATTGTGAAGATGAAAGATAAAATTCCACTCGAAGGGACCTGGAGAGATGGCTCAGAGGTTAAGAGCACTGACTGCTCTTCCACAGGTCCTGAGTTCAAATCCCAGCAACCACATGGTGGCTCACAACCTTCTGTAATGGGATATGATACACTCTGCTGGTATGTATCTGAAGACAGCGACAGCGTACTCATAAATAAAAATAAATAAATCTTTTTTAAAAATTCCACTTGCAGAGACAGATTTGAATGAGGAAAAGGCCTCCTGTTTGTGGTTTTTTCAGAGCTTGGCATAGTGGTACAGTAGGCTTGGCTCTGGGTCCTTGGGTTCTACCAAAACTCCTTGACAATTTTCCATATCTAAGAATGAAGATTTTTAGGGGCAGGCTGTGGTGGCTGCATGCCTATGATCCCACCTGTTGGTAGGGTGAGTCAGACTCCCACAAATTTGGGACCAGCCTGGTCTACATATCAAGCTTGTTGCCAGCCTATGGTACATGAGACCTTGTCTCAAACAAACAAAATCGATAAGGCTGTGGGTAGCTCAAGAGTATAGCATTTACCTAGCACTCGCAAGGTTGTGTTCCAACCCCAGCACTGCAAACCAAGCTGCTCGTTCGATTGACAGGGTACCATCTGATGAGCTCTGATCTCTCATAAGTGAAGCTTAGAGAATTTGCTTGGTGTAGAGAGAAGGTGGAGGTGCCACTGACCAGAAGATGGTAGGGTGGCCATTTTGCTGGTTGGAAACCCTGGCAGAAACAAGCCAGCTTGGACATCATCCAGCGCTGCTGGGTTGAAGAACAGTTAAACAGGCTAGCTGTGTGAACTGCCGACACTAAGAGAGAACTTTCATTGGATTGCTTTGTGTCTGGAAAAGAAAATGGGCTAGAGACAAGGAAACTGGCATTCTAAAATCCAGTGTATCTGTAAAGTGGGAAAGGGTGGGTTAGAGGCACAATCCTGTTTCTCTACACAGGAGGATGCAGCCCTGGGAACATGGGTCCGAACCACCAAAGGTATAAGAGCAGTGTTAGCAGCTAGGAGCTGCAAACAGCCCCTGTATCTCTGTGTTTCTCCAGTCAGCCTATCCCGGGACCAAGACCCTGGCTGTACACAGCCACAGGCTGAACAGGCTTCCCTCTCGCCCTGCCCCCTCTGGACACAGGTGAGAGAGGTCAGAGGAGCAGTGCTCAGCAGCCAGCTGGGACATAGCGTGTGGGGTGGTGTGTGTGTGTGTGTGTGTGTGTGTGTGTGTGTGTGTGTGTGTGTGTGTGTGTGTGTCTTTAAACTGGCAGCTTAAAAGAGCCCAGCAGGCATCTGCAAAAGGCATCTGCATTTCCTACCCCGTCCTAACCCCTAGGCCCCGTGCCAGGGGAGCAGACCCTTTGTCAATGGAGCCATCCTGGCTTTGTGCACCATGAAGAAGGCAGAAAGAGACCTTTGGCAATCCTCATGGGGAGGGGAGGGACTCAGCCACCAAAGTCTCTGAAAATGTTCTCATTTGAACAAACATACGAGAACAAAGCTGGAGGAAGGGCCAAGGAGACAGCAAGTGAACTCTCAAACTACTGTAATTAAAGTGGACTCTCCCAAACACTCCTGCACTAAGGCTGCTGTGTTTATTAACCTGGTCAAAAGGCGGCAGGGCAAACTAAGCTATAGCTTTGCCTCTGAACAATTTAGCACGCAAATGAGACAGAGGCACTGGGGTGTAAAGGGGACCCGTTAGTAACTCCGTTGGTCTTAGACTATATATATAGGAGAGGGGAAATCCCAGCCTATGGACGGAGGTGCTGGGGCATACTGGGCAGAGATTGGGGGTTATGACCTGTTTGCACCCAGATGGCTTCCACTGCAATAGTTTGGGTTGCTACCAAGGCTAGGAGCTGGCAGGCTTGCCTGCCCCACCCCCAGGGCCATGCCAATTAACGTATGAGAGTGTGCCAGTGAGACCCAGGGATATTTACATTGCATTTGTGCCAGTGTCAGCCCAGGGGGTGACTACCCAGTGAAAACCTTTGCACTGTGCAGGAGGGCATTGCCAGAGTGTCTGCACGGCAGAAGTGAACATATGGGCGGCAAGCAACCCTATAGACAGAGGAGGGAGGACAGCACCCACGTGAATCTCCCTCCGGCGGCTCTGCTTTGGTTTCAAGACCTGTAACTAAGGCAAAAGACCACTAGGGCTCCTGGTTGCATCGCTCTTTCTCCTCCCAGCTGCTCTGGACTCAGTCTCTGGCGTTCAGGCTCAGAGATACAAAACAGCTGAGCAGATAAACAAGCCACCACCTGCTCTCTCCTCCCCAGTGACACCGCCCTCGTCCCCAAGTCCCACCCCTTCTTCCGTGCACTCTCTCCCTCCATTCCCCCCTGAAGCCACACTCCCTGGTGGCATGGTGGCGGCAGCAGCTGCTGCAGTCTGCCTCTCTCCTGCTGGCGCTACTCCTCAACACACACCCCCGACACCCCCCCCCCCGCCTGCCCGCCCTGTGCCCCACCAATGGCAAATGAGGAACACGTGTCTGGAGCCCTGTGCTCTCTTCTCCCGAGGCCATTTCAAACAAAACGCTTGTGCTTCTGAAAGTCAGGCATGGATCTCTGGAGTCCCCAAGGAAAACAGGTTTATGGCATTCGCCAGCCCTGGAGCCAGTGTCTGGCCATTTGGCCCAGAGCCTTTTGCCAGGCACAGGAAGAGTGAAAGGAAAGGGTTAATCTGTACAGAGGAGCCCTGAGGGGCCAGTTCCATTCCAGACTGCAGGGGAGGTAGGCTCTGGGATAGAGGCCAAGAGGCCAAGACCCATTTGGAACCTGGAAGAAAAGTCAGTCACCTCGGTGTCAAATTTGATAGTGCAGAGGAAGAGCATATATATGATGTGCTCTTGTGTATGTTACATATATTACATATATTATTGTACTTGGTGTGTCCTTGTGACAATACACTTTGGGTTTGGTAGTCAGAAGCCCTAAGTTAGCATGCTTAATAGGTCCCCAGCGCCAATGGCAGGCATTAACAGAAGGTCCCATTAGTTGGGGACACAGGAGAGGCGCTCCAGAGTGCCTCTTCCCAGGGAGCAAGTGTGTGCCCTGAGCTGGCTGTTGAGGTACCCTAGAGGCTCTGAGAGCAATTCACAGCCTGAACCCGGCACTGCCAGCCCCCTGAACGGTGAGAAGTTGATAGAACTTGGTGTTCCCCTTTCTGTCCTTACCCCCCCACCACCGATACCCCACTCCACCCTCCCACCTCCCAGGCCCCCAACACTCCTCACCCTGTGCTTCTAGTGACTCAGAATTCTGCCTTTACAGTTTATGCAGAAGGGCTTGTGTTTGGAGGACCCAAGCTATGCCCCCCTTTGTCCCTGCCTCCCATGCCCTAGTGTTGGAGGGCAAAGCTGGGCCTTGCACTCCACGCACAGAGCAAATGTTCTACCACTGAGCTTCACCCAAACTGTCATCAAGTCTCTGGTATTTGAACGCACATTGCTGCTTGGTGTGGAAAGACCAACTTAGCACAGGGCTGGGCTGGACGACAGCTAAGGCTTCTGACCTTGAAGGAGAGACTTCAACTTCCTCAGCTTTAGTTTTCTTATTGGTAAATTGCAAAAGGGGCCCTGACAAAGAGCTCAGTGGTTAAAGGTGCTGGTCACCAAGCATGTGTATGTGCCTGTGCACACACACACACACACACACACACACACACACACACACACAGTTGATTGACTAGTTAACTGATTAATAGAAAATGTTTGGACGGGCAGTGGTGGCGCACGCCTTTAATCCCAGCACTTGGGAGGCAGAGGCAGGTGGATTTCTGAATTCGAGGCCAGCCTGGTCTACAGAGTGAGTTCCAGGACAGCCAGGGCTACACAGAGAAATCCTGTCTCTAAAAAAAAAGAAAGAAAGAAAGAAAGAAAATGTTTGAATAAAAGGATCTGCCTCACAATTTAGCTAGTCCTTTATTTATTTATTTATTTTAAATTTTATTTATTTAATGTATGAGTGCTCTGCTGCACATACATCTGCCTGCCTGAAGAGGGCATCAGATCCCATTACAGATGGTTGTCAGCCACCATGTGGTTGCTGGGAATTGAACTCCAGACTTCTGAAAGAGCAGCCAGTGCTCTTAACCGCTGAACTGTCTCTCCAGCCCCTGGTCTCTAACTCTTAACAGTGTCCATTTCCCACAGGGACGGGCTGGAGGACAGCTCACAACTGTCTGTAATTCCAGTTCCAGGGGATCCAATGCCCACCAGGTACACAAGGGGTGCACAGACATACATGCAGGCAAAACACCCAAACACATGAATAGAATATAAAAAAAAAATAAAAAGCAAGACCAGTCCTTTTCGATATAAATGTAAACCCAGAGACAGTGTATGGCCAGCACCAGTGGCAAAGACAGATGCATGAAACCCAGGGCTCCCAGGAGGCACCTGAGTCAGGGGACCCACAGGTTGTAAGTAGTGCAAGGCAGCCTCACATTCAGACTTCCTGTGTAGCCCAGGATGACCTTGAACTCCTGATTCTCCTTCATTTCAGTCCTAGCTGGAAATCGCTGCATGGTTACTTTGTTGATTTGTTTTGATTGTTGTTTGCAGTACTGTTGCTTATTTTTTAGTATTGATGACTGAACCTAGGGGCTCACTTATTCTTTTTTTTTTTTAAAGATTTATTTTATTTATATGAGTACACTGTAGCTGTCTTCAGACACACCAGAAGAGGGCATGGGATCCCATTACAGATGGTTGTGAGCCACCATGTGGTTGCTGGGAATTGAACTCAGGACCTCTGGAAGAGCGGTCAGTGCTCTTAACCACTGAGCCATCTCTCCAGCCCAGGGCTCACTTATTCTAAACACTAAACTTAACCACGAGCTGTGTCTTTAGCCCCACCCTCACCCCCTTGTCCTTTTTGAAGTAGGGGCTCACTAAGTTGCCCAGCCACTCACGGGGCTCAGTAGCTGGAATTACAGGTTTGCCTTCTCAGGCCCTGCTGAAGAGCTTCTTTCCTATCTGTGCTACCCTTCTCAGGGATTTGAAACTAAGACTCTGTAGAGTGTTGATGCACAGGGGGAGGGTTTACACCTCTAATATTTTTACTCTAAACAAGAGGCACGCCTCTAATCCCAGCACTTGGGAGGCAGAGGCAGGCAAATCTCTAGTTTGAGGCTAGCCTGGTCTACAGAGTGAGTTCCAGGACAGCTGGGGCTACACAGAGAAACCCTGTGTCAAAAAATAAACAAAAAAGATTCTTAAACTGGGCACATGTTTAGCATAATGAGGCCTTAGATCACAGTCCCACATATAAATGAATAAACATGTAAACAAGCAAATGTACACGTCCGTAAAATGGACGGGGCAGGAGAGGCAGGATCAACTGTGAGAAAACATGACCAAAAGCAGCCTGGGGACGGAAGGTTTATCTCAGCTTATAGCTTAGGGTATATCAAGGAAGAGAAATCAAGGCAGGAACCTGGAGGCAGGAGCCAATGCAGAGGCCATAAAAGAGAGTTGCTTACTGGCTTGCTCACCCAGGACCACCCTAACCAGGGTGGCATGACATGGGTAGATCCCATGGCACTAATGGGCTTGATCTTACCACATCAATAAAAAAAAAAAAAAAGCCAATAGACTTGGTTATAGGCCAGTCTTTTTGTTTGTTTGTTTGTTTTGTTTTGTTTTTTTGAGACAGGGTTTCTCTGTGTAGCCCTGGCTGTCCTGGAACTCACTCTGTAGACCAGGCTGGCCTCGAACTCAGAAATCCACCTGCCTCTGCCTCACAAGTGCTGGGATTAAAGGCGTGCGCCACCACTGCCAGTCTTATGGAGGCATATTCTCAACTGAGAATCTGTCTTCCAGAAAGACTCAGTTTGGGTCAAGTTGACAACAACAACAACAAGTCAATCAGACATCAGGCCTGTTGGGCAGGTTGGCAGGACCCTAGAGCCTGGCATCAGTCAACATATCCCTGCCACTAGAGGGTGCTGTCTTGGTGGAAGACCTTCAGTTCTAGACTTTTCTGTCTCTTTGTAGAGGTGGAGTTTTTAATTGGATTGGAAAATTATTCCAAGTAGCTAGTCTCAGATCTGTTCTTGTCCTTGTTTAATTGGAGTGAAGGTCATGACCTTGAACCTGAGGTCAGCCACTTAACCTCACTGCAATTGTCTCTTGGGCTATGGAACAGGAGGACTGGAGAAGAGGAGTTAGTTCTAAGGTCCAGATGCAAGTTCAAATCCTCTTCTCCTCCCTCCCCCTCTACCTCCCCTCCCCCCTTTCCTCTTTTCCCTTGGCAGTGCTGGGGAAGGAACTCTAGAAAAGTGCTTCACCCACTGGCCACATTTTTATCAGATAAAGCACTTGTCACGTATAAAGACCTGGAGTCTGAATGCCCAGAATCCAAGTAAAATCTAGTTGGTCGTGATGGCTGCCTGTAATTCCAGAGCTAGGGAGGCAGAGACAGGTCTGTGAGACCCGTCAGCTAGGTGAACCAACCAGATACCAGATCAGTAATGTCCATGTTCAGCAAGAGACCCAGCCTTGGTAAATGGAGTGGAAAGCAGCTGAAGAAGGCAGCTGAAGGGCTCCACGTACAGGCACACCACACACATGCACACAAAAGAAAGGCTGTTCTCCCTTCCCTTCAAGGGCTCACAGTCTAGGAAAATGTCTGCTCATCCTCAAAGGCTTCAAAGGCTGGCGGGGCTGGTGCTGAACACCGGCTTCTCCTTAAGGAGCCCCTGCATGCTCCCAGGTCAGTTCATCTCAGCTCCTCCATCTGCAAATGAGGCATGGACAGCAACTAAGAACCCTGGAATAGAAGAATGAAGTGCAAGCCAGGTGGTGGCGGCGGTGGCGCACGCCTTTAATCCCAGCACTCGGGAAGCAGAGGCAGGAGGATGAGTACAAGGCCAGCCTGGTCCACAGAATGAGTTCCAGGACAGCCAGGGCTACACAGAGAAACCCTGTCTCAAAAAACAAAGGACAAGGGGCTGGAGATATGGCTCAGCGGTTAAGAACACTGACTGCTCTTCTGAAGGTCATGAGTTCAAATCCCAGCACCCACATGGTAGCTCACAATCATCTGTAATGAGATCTGACGTCCTCTTCTGGGGTGTCTGCAGACAGCTAGTGTACTTACATATAATAAATAAATAAATATTTAAAAAGAAAAAAAAAAAGGACAAAGAAACAACAACAACAAAAAAAAAACCAAAACAAAACTAAAACAAAGGGCAGGAAGTGGGAGGGTGTCTGTGCTACAGTTAGCTTGGTGCTAGGAGCATCAGTAAGTGCTAAACACATCATCGGCAGCAAATGTGTGTTGGATCCTCCAAACTGGGCAAAGCTAAGGAACAGAGTAGAGGTGAGGGCAGGTTCAGAGCTAGCCCAGCCCACCAGCTCCTAGGAGAGATGGCTCCATTGTCAGAGCCAGTTATTATGACAAAATTTTGTATATTTATTTACTCTTTAAGTATTGGGGATTGCATCCAAGGTCTCATATCCCACACTGAATGCTCTATTATTGAGCTGTATACCAACTTTCTTTTTACTTTTTGTTTTGAGATGGACAGGGACCCACTAAATTGCCAGGCAGGCCTTGGACTGGCGGGTTTTACCTTGGCTTCTTAAGTAGCTAAGGTAGAATCTCCTGTCTCCCAGGCTGGCCTGGAACTCACTTTGTAGCTGAAGGTGATTCTGGTGGTTTGAGTAAAAATGGCCCCATAGACTCATACATTTGAAAGCTTGGGAGTAGCACTATTTGGAGGTGTGGCCTTGTTGAAGGAAGTGTGTCACTGTGGGGGCGGGCTTTGAGGTCTCCTATGCTCAAGCTCAGTCCAGTGTGGCACACAGTCTCCTTCCGCTGCCTTTAGATCAAGATGTAGAACTTGCCAGGCAGTGGTGGCACACGCCTTTAATCCCAGCACTCAGGAGGCAGAGGCAGGTGGATTTCTGAGTTCGAGGCCAGCCTGGTCTGCAGAGTGAGTTCCAGGTTAGCCAGGACTACACAGAGAAATCCTGTCTTGGAGTGAACATTCCAGTTGGGATGAATTCATCACCTGGCCAAGGGACCACACCTAGGATGGTAGACTTACCATAAGCCATGCTAAAAAGATGGACAGAATAATTAGTCCTTTAATAAGATGGTGCGTTTTTCTTCCTAGGGTCCCCACTAGCACAGTGACTTACCAGGCTATGGCTCGCCATGCAGCTTCATAAATCTGCCTGCTCTTCTGAATTATTCAGAAGACTATAACTTCTCTTTTCTTTCTTCCTGTCTCTAAGCATGTTTTGCTCAACTCTTTTGGTTTCCCCAATATTTGGGCTTTGTTACTCTTTTTTCTAATGCTCTCCAGCCTTGTGTGGCTGTTTGCCACGTGTCTGAACCCATGCCAGCTTAAATGGCACAGCCGTGTTTTTTCCCCTCCATCCGCCCCTGGGCAGCAGCTGAGATTTATAGGTTGCCTGCCCTGGGGTTTTCTTTTCCACTGTAATAAGATTGTCCTTGAGCTTCTGTTTGAGTCTATTCTTTGTCCTCCTTACTTCTGTTTGTGTTCATTCTTTTTTTGTTTTGTTTTGGTTTTGGTTTTGGGGGGGGGGGTTCGAGACAGGGTTTCTCTGTGTAGCCCTGGCTGTCCTGGAACTCACTCTGTAGAACAGGCTGGCCTCGAACTCAGTTGTGTTCATTCTTAAGTTCTTTTATTAATAAGAATGAGAACCAAGAGGGCTTCCCTCTATGACTAGACACTGAATCTGGGCCTTAGTACCTGCTAGGCAAGCACACTGCCAACAGGATCGCATCCCAGCTCCTTGTGCAGACTCTTGAAACAGGGTCCGTGGTGTACATCAGTTGAGGAGGCAGAGCATTCAGATGGGGGAGACACAAGAAAGGGAGGCTAGCACTCTGCTTACACAGAACTGAACATGCATGAGCAGAGCTGTGTGTGACAGAGACCATGGTGAGAAGCAAGCCTGAATGTTGGTTCTAGAAGGCAGATTACACAGGAAACACTTCCTTTTTACCAGACACGTTCTTTCCCATTTTAAGGGAGCCACCAAACAACCCAGAGCCATTTTTTAGGCTCCAGTACTGCAGTGCTTCCCCGAATCCTGGCTTTCTGCCCCAGCCAACTTAAAACCCAGCCTTTAATATGGTTTCAGGGCTTATATTACTTGTGTCATTAATTATAAACTGTTTTGGATTGTGTTTTTATTATAAATGTTGAGCAAATAAAAAGACTGTAAAAGTTAAATAAGTGTGCAATTAGAATGGAGATACACCCAGAGGGACAGCGGCACCAGGACAGAAGAAAGTCTCTTGTCTTTCTGTGCCTGGCACCCAATAACAGCTCAATAAACTGACCTGAAGAAGAATGTTGGGGAATGTCTGACTGGAAAGAAGCCTTCTCCCCAGACTACCCTAGAACCTACGGTTAGGCTAACCATTCCATGGAGCACACTGACCGCCTACAGACTCATTCATTAGAGAGTTGCAGATGTGGCACAGTGGTAGATGGTTTCAGAGCCTGGCTGAAGCCCTGGGTTCCATCCACAGCAGAGATAGATGACAGGGCGTGTGATGCCTTGTGTGAGAATATCCCCCATAAGCTCGGCTGTTCACATACTTTGTCTCCAGTGTACAAGAGTGAAGTCTGGGAGTTGGAGAGTTGGCTCAGCGGTTAAGAGCACTGACGGCTCTTCCAGAGGTCCTGAGTTCAGTTACCAGCAACCACATAGTGGTTCACAACCATCTGTAATGGGATCCGATGCCCTCTTCTGGTGTGTCTGAAGACAGTGACAGTGTACTCACATATATACATTAAATAAATAAAATCTTTTTTTTTTTTTTTTGAGACAGGGTTTCTCTGTGTAACCCTGGCTGTCCTGGAATTCACTCTGTAGACCAGGCTGGTCTCAAACTCAGAAATCCACCTGCCTCTGCCTCCCAAGTGCTGGGATTAAAGGCGTGCGCCACCACTGCCCAGCAACAATTCCCTGTTTTGATGGTCATCAACTCTTTTTTTTTTTCTTTTTGATACAGGGTCTCACTGTATGTTCTGGAACTTGTAACCATGGGTTTTTTGCACCTAGCCTCTTTGTTCCCTGAAATAATGACTCTTTGAGACTCTCCGACTTCTTATATATGAATAAATGCCTGGGTCATAAGTTTCAACTTGTTTTTGTTAACTCTTAACTCTATTATCCTGTTTATTCTATTCTAAACCCTGCCGCATGGTTAGTTACCTCTCTTCAGGTTCATACATCTGTCTCCATCGGCACTGGGGTGAATCTTTCATGCCTGACTATTTCTTAGAATCCCCACCCCCTCTACTGGATTTCCCACCTTCTAATCCTACCTCAGCTCATTGGCCGTGAGCTTTTTATTGACAGTTGATGCTTCCACACAATACATAAAGATTCTCTTTACAGGAACTCTCTATGTATCTGATGATCTCATAAAGACCCATCTGCCTCTGCTTCCCAAATGATAGGATTAAAGGTGTGGGGACTCTTAGCCCTATGGAATCTTTTTGTTTGTTTGTTTGTTTGTTTGTTTTGTTTTTTCGAGACAGGGTTTCTCTGTGTAGCCCTGGCTGTCCTGGAACTCACTCTGTAGACCAGGCTGGCCTCGAACTCAGAAATCCACCTGCCTGTGCCTCCCGAGTGCTGGGATTAAAGGCGTGTGCCACCACTGCCCGGCGCTAGCCCTATGGAATCTTAAACCCAAATAAACTCTTCCTAGTATAAGTTGCCTTGGCCATAGTGTTTTTATCACAAAAATAGAAAATGACTAAGATAGATAATAGATGGTAGATAGATAGATAGATAGATAGACAGACAGAGAGATAGAGAGATAGATAGATTCGTGACTGACCACATAGCCAATGAAGTATATCACATGTTTGAATTCTTGTCTGTTTTATTTGTATTGTTTTGTTTGGATTATTTATTTTAGTTATTTATTTATGGGTGGTGGTGGCACACACCTTTAATCCCAGCACTTGGGAGGCAAAGGCAGGTGGATTTCTGAGTTTGAGGCCAGCCTGGTCTACAGAGTGAGTTCCAGGACAGCCAGGGCTACACAGAGAAACCCTGTCTCGAAAAACCAAAAAAGAAGAAGAAGAAGAAGAAGAAGAAGAAGAAGAAGAAGAAGAAGAAGAAGAAGAAGAAGAAGAAGAAGAAGAAGAAGAAAATGGAAAAGAAAAGGACTAGGTTTTTGTTTGTTTGTTTTTTTAACCTATGTCCTCAGGCCCTAGGCTTGGCAGTCTCCTTGACTGGCTTATTGGTTTTTTGTTTTTTGTTTTGAGATAGCACTGGGCTGGACTCAAACTTGCAGCAACGCTTCCTGCCTCAGGCTTCTGAGTGCTGGGATTACAGGCATGAGCCAACAGGCTCTATAAAGCTCTTCTTGTTTGCGATGACATCTCTGTGTAGCTCAGACTGTCCTCTAACTGAAGATCCCTCTGCCCTCTGGTTCTCAAATGCTGAAACTGCACCAGTCATTTACTGGGTTTTTTGGGAACACGTTCACTAGTTGTTTTGGCTTAAAGCCCTGTCTCCACAGCCAGATGGCAAACTGTATCTCACGGACAGACTCTTTGCTCTCTTTGGCTCTTTGGCTGAGCTGGTCACCAAGCCGACTCCCCAAACTGCTGTGACTTTAGCCTTGGTCAATTCCTTTTGGCTCAACAACGATAAATGGTTCTGATGTGTCAAAATTTGGACGATTCTCCTATAGGATTCCTTTCTGACCATTCATTTGAGACTACACCACTGCCTGTCAGTCACTCAGTGGGTATTTGCTAACAGACAGAGCTGTTTTTCAATCAAGTGTATTAAAGATAATCATGCATCATCCTCCCTGTCCCCTCCCCCCTTTTTTGGTGAGACAGGGTTTCTCTGTGTAGCCCACTACTTCTGTAGACCAGGCTGGCCTCGAATTCATATAGATCTGCCTTCCTCTGCCTCCTGGAATTAAAGGCGTGTGTAATCACTGCCTGGCAGATCATGCACATTTTAAAAGTTACATTTTATTGTTGTAACCTGCTATGGCCCTTATGTGGTGGCTGTCTTCCTGGATGGAGGTCAGAGGACAACATTCAGGAGTCTGTTCTCTCCTACCAGGGACCCAGGGACTGAGGATCTGTCCTCAGATAAAGGTCAGTCAGTACTTTATCTACTGAGCTATCTCTCTGTTCAGAGCCCTCCCCCCCAGACGGGTTTTCTTTGTGTAGTCCTGGCTGCCCTGGAACTTGCTTGGTAGACCAGGCTGGCCTCAAACTCACAGAAATCTGCCTGCCTCTGCCTCCTGAGTGCTGGGATTAAAGGCGTGTGCCACCACTGCCTGGCTTTGTTTGTTTGTTTAAGACTTATTTATGTATTTTGTGTACATAGGTGCTCTGTTATCAGAAGAGTTCATCTGATCCCATTAAAGATAGTTGTGAGCCATGATATATATGGTTGCTGGGATTTGATCTCAGGACCTCTGGAAGAGCAGTCTGTGCTCTTAACCGCTGAGCCATCTCTCCAGCCCCCTTTTTTTCTTTTACACAGAGCATTGGGAGAGAAGAAAGACTGAGGCTCTCCCAGGGAACCAGAAGCTGCTTATGAGAGAGATGTGCTAGTTGAAGGCCTCTGTTTTTGTTGTATCAATTTAAAAAATAATAAATATATTGCATCTATTGAGGACAGGGAATGCTATGCTGCCCCTGAGTAAAGGTCAGAATATGACTTCCAGAGATTGGTGATCTCTTTCCACCCTGTACGTTCCACGGATCAGACTCAGGCTGTCGAACTTGTCTTCTCTTGGAATATAGCCCAAGCTGGCCTCAAACTTACAGGTCCTCCTGACTACACAAGTGCAGTCAGGTGTTGGCGGTACACACCTTTCATCCCAGCACTGGGAAGGCAGAGGCTGGCAGATCTCTCAGTTCAAGGCCAGCCTGGTTTTCAGAGTGAGTTCCAGGATAGCAAAGACTACACAGAGAAACCCAGTCTAAGGAAAATAAACAAACAAACATCAGTTGTGTAACACCACGCCTGGTATGAGAACAAATAAAGAACACCTTCAAGAGTTGTCACTGTCCGCTAAGGCTGCGTCAGGGTCTGCTGTATACAAGAACAGTAAATGCTCTTAACCACGAGCCATCTATCTCTCCAGTCCTCTTCTGCCTGCCCCTTTCCTCCTCCTGCTTCCTCCTTCCTCCTCTACTTTTCCCTGCCCCTCCTACCCTTGCCGAGGGTTTCCTGTTTCAGTCGCCCTAGCCCCTGCCTGGGAAACTCCAAGCTCCTTGGTCTTTCTCCTTTTAGCAGGATTACATGCTCAGAGTGCCTTAGCTCCCTTGCTGCTGCAACACTAAAGTGGGTGCCAGGGCCCTGAGCTGGGCAGTCCAACTGGACGCTATCCAGGGTCAGAGTTCAAGCTTCCAGGCTGGCTCTGTTTTGTCGTTATAGTTTTCTCTAGCCCGTACACCAAGGGCTCTCCCCAAGGACTCTGAGAGCAGCAGGTGCCCTGGCTATCCTTTGTAAGCTAGGCCACCCAAGTGAACCTTCTCTGGTCAGGCATCAGGCCACCAAGACTCCTCCCACCTGAGGAAGAATTAAAAAACGCTCTGTTATTAATAAATGGGAAAAACAGCCGGGCAGTGGTGGCACACGCCTTTAATCCCAGCACTTGGGAGGCAGAGGCAGGTGGATTTCTGAGTTCGAGGCCAGCCTGGTCTACAAGTGAGTTCCAGGACAGCCAGGGCTACACCGAGAAACCCTGTCTTGAAAAAAAAAAAAAAAAGGGAAAAACAGAGGGCGGGGTTGGGGAGGCAAGGGTCGGATTATTGGAAAGAGAAGAAAGGCCTCAATTCCCTGCCTGTGGTTCCAGCCACCAAGAAGTCAGTTGGATGCCAGGCCTAGTAACACAGAAGCAAGGGGATTTCTCTGAGTTTGAGGCTAGCCTGGTCTAGGTAATGAGTTCACACAGTGAGACCATTTTTTGGGGGGGAGGGGAGGAAGAGAGGGAGAGAGAGAGAGAGAGAGAGAGAGAGAGAGAGAGAGAGAGAGAGAGAAAGAGAGAGAGATTCCAAAAGTCAAACTATTCATCTGTTCATTACAGGAGCATGAGAAGCTGAGTCCTTCCACCAGCTGCAATAAACAGGAACCACTCTCCCCTGCAGGGTAACTAGAGTAAGGTGCTACTCCATTAGGGTCAGGCCTACAATACAATCAGGACCTTAATTTGAAAGGCCCCTCCTTTTGCAGGAGGGTAGATAATGACCAGAGCCTCTTATCTCCAGAGACTGGGTGGTGAACTGGGCCCAAACTTTGCTCCACCCTGAACCATGACCAACTACTCCTGCCAACTAAGACATGAGTATGAAGCAAAGCAATTTCTTTTTACTTTACTGTTTGGTTAGTTTAGTTTAATATTTATTATTGTTGTTGTTATTTATTTTATGTTTATGAGTGTTTTTGCCTGCATGTATGCCTGTGTACCATGTGCATGCCTGATGCCTACAGAGGCCAAGAGTGGGCACTGGATCCTCTCGGACTGGAGTTACAGATGGCTGTGAGCCACCATGTCTGTGCTGGGAATGGAACCTGCGTTCTCTAGAAGAGCAGCCAGTCCTATGGTGGGTTAGCAATCAAGTGGTTTGACTTTTTGTTTGTTTGTTCGCTTGAAATAGGGTCGTATACAGGCGGCGGGGTGACCTTCAACTTGCTATATAAACAAGGCTGGCCTTGAACTCAAAGTCCTGGCATATGCTACCACACCTGGCACAAAGTAATTTCTTTCTCTCTTTTTTGTTTTTTTTTTTTTTGTTTTTTTGTTTTTTTGTTTTTTTCAGTTTGTTTGTTTGTTTTTTGTTTTTCGAGACAGGGTTTCTCGGTGTAGCCCTGGCTGTCCTGGAACTCACTCTGTAGACCAGGCTGGCCTCGAACTCAGAAATCCACCTGCCTCTGCCTCCCAAGTGCTGGGATTAAAGGAGTGGGCCACCACTGCCCAGGAAGACAGCCCTGGAGTCCAGAGCTTCTGCAGTCAGGCCTCCATTTCTTGGGGGTCTACAAAGCTCTCTCTTCTCTAACTCCAAGCTGCTGGGCGCCTGACATTTTCCATCCTTAAAGGAGGACAGAGGGGAGGAAGGACAGAGCTCAGATTTCCTCACTCTCAGCTGGACAGGGTTTAGGAAATGGCCTGAGAGTACAGTCCTATCATTCAAATGAAAAACAACACCCCCGGGAGGCACCCCGGTCACCAAGGACAGCCCAGCCTTGGGCAAAGCTAAGGTCATTAGCCCCAGGTGACTTGTGCTGCTCTAGGGTTTGGCTTGGTTCCTCCCCAGTCCCAGAGCTTGAGTCTCACCCTCTGAGCAGGTCCCCTCAGGACAGAATAATCCCTCTGCTTCACTCTGGGGCTCACTCTGCTGAGGAAATAGCATGCAACTTCCCAGGCTTAGGAGAAATAACTCTGAGACGGTTACCAGCTGCAGACACCCCCGTCATAAACTGTCCCCGCTCTAAGCCGCCTAAGGCTTTCATCCCCTTTTCTTAGGTACTCATTTCCCAGCTTAATTAGGCCAGGAAATGCTCTCTCACTGAGGGCGCTCGCGGCAGGAGGGGAGGCGAGAGGATACTCTCGGTGGCCCCACTTCCGGAGGCTGGAGCTGGGGGTGGGGAGGCCGTTGGGCCAGCCTGGAGGTGGCAGGACCGAGCTAGCAGCTGCTGAAAAGGAGGCAGAGATGCACCCATTTGCTCCCGAGGCCCTCCAGGGAGCTGAGGGTTGCGCTTGTTTACCGGAACATCACCAACACCGGATCTAAAAGCTTGGAAGTCCCTGGCCACCCTCCCATCTCAATTAAGTAGCTTCGCCAACCCACCCCCACCCTTTCCTGGGAAAGAGGTTGCCATCCTCTGTAACCACTTAGAATACTTGAGCCCAGTCCCTGATATAACTGAGGCTGCACAGTTAGATGCCTGTACCTTGGGATCCAGATGGCTGGCCTCCTGTTCCTGGTTAGGATCCAACCCTCATCCTAAATTGGCCTCATCTCCTATAGGGCAAATGGGGCCTCCTCCAAGATGGCACCAAGAGTGACTTCCTGGGGTAGGATTGAGCAATTGTGTGTTTGCTTCCTACAAAGCTGGGTATGCCTGACCCATTTGGGAGGCTTCAACTACAGCTGTGATACAGGATTCTAGGTATCTAGGTGTTAATGGAACGGGATTTGTATAAAGACCGAATCTAAAGCCCAGCTCTTCCAATGCTCAACTCCATGACCTTGGCTACCCTACTTTATTTTTGTTTTAAGAGAGGGTCTTGTATTGCCCAGGTTAGCCTGGAGCTTGATATACATATATATGCATACACACACATATGCACGTACACATGTACATACATATACCACAGGCTTGGACTCATTACCCTCCCAGGAGTACAGGCACACTTCAGCATGCTTGCCTCTACTCTTATTTTCTGAGTCTTGGTGTCCTTAGTTGCAAAGCTAGAAAAGTAAAGGTAAGAGGGTCAGAAGTTCAAGGCCATCGTCTGGACCACGGAGAACTTGTTTTAAAGGTCAAAGTTAGGAGCCAGGGAAATGGCTGTCAGTAAAGCGCCTTCACCCCAGACACTCCTGTAGTCCTTCCACTGAGGAGGCAGACAGGTACGCTTTTAGAACTTACTAGAAGGCCAGTCCAGGCAAATCATTAAGCTCCTGGTTCAGGAAGAAACCTTGATTCAAAAACTAAAGCACACAAGGACTGAAGAAGAGACTCCATATCAGCCTTTGGTCTCCACACACAGGCACATACATAATCATGTGTGCCTACCCATGTGCTCAAATAGGAATGCACACACATACACATACAGAAGTTATAACAATATATGATTCTTATTATTTTTTAAAAAATGTGAAAAGGCATTGCTATGTTGCTCAGAGCCCCAAACTTCTGGGCTCAAGTGATCCTCCTGCCTCAGCATGGACCAGTGATGCTTCAGGTGCCTGCCACAGTGCTCCTGCCAATCTCAATGTCAGGGCCCTGGTTAGGCTTTGCTTCTGAGCCTGCAGGAGGCTGCCCATACCAAAACCCTTCACTCGCCCTTTTCCTTCTTTCTTTGCTTTAAAGATTTCTCATTTTAGGCACTGGAGAGATGCCTCAGCAGTTAAGAGCACTTGCTGCTCTTCCAGAGGACCCAGGTTTGATTCCCAGGGCCCAGAGAGTGGCTTACAACCATCTGTAACTCCAGGGATCTGACACCCTCCTCTGGCCTGCACCAACCCCACAAGTGGAACATAAATGTAGACAAAACACTCATATACATAATTTTTTTTTTTCCGAGACAGGGTTTCTCTGTGTAGCCCTGGCTGTCCTGGAACTCACTCTGTAGACCAGGCTGGCCTCGAACTCAGAAATCCGCCTGTCTCTGCTTCCCAAGTGCTAGGATTAAAGGCGTGCACCACCACTGGCCAGCCATATACATAATTTTAAAAAACCACCTTAATAACAAAACTAAAAATTTTAATTTTGTTTTCAGTGTGTGTGTGTGTGTCTGTCTATCTGTCTGTCTGTCTGTGTCTATGTGTGTGTATGTATGCGCATATGAGTCATGTGCCCTCAGAGACCCCTGACAGAAGCAGTGGGAACCAAACTCAGGCCCTCACGTTGAAAGACCAGTAAACACCGCACTACCTCAGCCTCCACGCTCCCCTTTCTTGAGGGGAAATTTTAGACAAGTAGAAATTAGATTATTTCACTTCCTTACTAAATTACCTATCACAGAGAGCTCTGGAGACACTTGCTGTAATCCCAATACCGGGAAGGCAGAAGCAGGAATCTGTACAAAAATTTGAGACCAACTTGGGGCTATAGAGTGAAACCTTCAAAAAAACAACAACAGATTTTTTTTTTCCAATTAAATTACCTGTTGTGGCCTCGGGACATAAAGGAATAAAGGGATGTTTAAAAGGATTAGAATCAATAGCCAAGTGGCCCATGTAACCATGCAGTATCATATACCCTGGCTGGTTGCTTTATTAATGTCACCCCCAGCCTTGCCAGCCAGGAGGGAGGGTAAGCTGACGTCACTGGTGAGCCAGCTGAGGGAAGGACACAGGCCAAAGGGGATTGTGAGGGTTTAGTCAGAAAGCCTGGGAATGGCTGCCTCCCTCCTTGTGTGGCCATGTTCTCTGATCTCCATGACCTCTGACCCAAAGTCTGGGTGATTTTGCTTCCCTGCGGTATGGCTGACATTTTGCTTTTTCCAGTTGTCAGGGTATTCTGAGAAAACCTGAACATTTCTTAAAAAGTGACCTTGTTTCCTTCCCTTGGTTCCTTATCTTGGGTCTCACCTATCCCATAGTCCTGGCATCTGATACTTTGTTTAGCATTGGGGGGAGGGAGGGTCTTCGGTATGTTAAGCATTTGCCTGTCATTGACCTGCACCCTTGAGTCACAAATGATGTGATTTGAAGATTTGAGATTGGTTGGTAGTATTTGGTTTTGAGACAGGGTTGCATATATCCTGGTTTGGTTTCCCATGTAGTAGTATTATGGCTGGTTGGAATATCAACCTGCCACAAATTAGACTCACCCATACAACTGTGCTGACTGCCTTGGCTGACTTCCATGGACCCTCCTGGACTAGGGGCGGCACCTTCAAGCAGGTAAGAAGAGTATGGCAGAGAGAAGTTCACTTCTTTGCTTGCTTGGCCTCCCCTCTTGCTGCTGGGCTGATCTGCCCCACTGCTGCTGATGATCCCCTCACTGACATCAGAACCAGAGTCTCCAAGCTTTCTTTATGGACTAGGGACCAATGGCTCACTGGGAGACTTTTGGACTTTTTATACCAGGTTGGGACTACTGGGAGAGGGGTCATTCAACCTGTGGACTGACCAACAATTGGTTGCCTCTTCTACCCTTCAATTTCACTCACCCCATCCATCCCTGTGACAAACAGCCATTAAGGGACCACTCTGCTGTGGCACCAGCCTCAAGGACCTAGTAACTACCATGTTCCCAGCTCTCCAGTATGATTCTGCTATATTATGTATGTATGTATGCATGCATGTATGTAGCCCATTAGTTCTGTTCCTCTAGAAAACCCTGACTAATAAACTTAGGATTTCTTTGAACTCCTCATCTTCCTGCCTGCACCGTCTGTTGTGTTTTATAAAACTGGGGCAGCAGCCGGGCAGTGGTGGTGCACACCTTTAATCCCAGCGCTGGGAGGCAGAGGCAGGCGGATTTCTGAGTTCAAGGACAGCCTGGTCTACAGGGTGAGTTCCAGGACAGCCAGGGCTACACAGAGAAACCCTGTCTCGAAAAAAAACCAACAACAACAAAACTGGGGCGGTGGTGGCATCCCCTTGAGGAATCAGCCATGAGACAGACCTAATATAAAGAAGGTTTATTGGCAAGAAGGAAAGGGGGGGTACAGAGAGGGAAGAGAGTGGGGAGGGGGAGAGAGGGAGAGAGGAAGAGAGAAGGTGGAGAGAGCGATAACTAGCGGTTCTTCTTATAAACCTAGCAGGCAGCTATTGCTAGGTAACTGTTGGGCGGAGCCTAGAGGAAATGCTAACACCCACGGAGTCCTGGGATTACAGGTGTGCACCACCACACTTGATTTACACTGGGCTAGTAATCACAGGGCTGTGTCCCATGCTAAACGATACTCTGAAGATGAGCTACATCCACAGCCCTGGTCTAAAGTTTTATAAGTACAAAGTACTCTTCCATTCATCCTATGGAAAAACCACCAAATGCCCACAAGGCAGGGTAGGGAAATGGGGAACACGGGGGTACCAACTCCATCCAGAGGAGGGCAGCACCATTTACCCAGAGCTAGGACTCCAAGTTCCCAGAGAAATTTAATCTCTGCACTTTCTGAGACTTTCTCTCAAGCTCTGTCCCTTTCTTCCTTCTGGGGCACCCATCCCTTCTTCCTGTGGAAGAACCCTCCACCCTGTGAGGCATCATACACAGGCCATGGTGGGAGATACCACCTGTATCCTGGCGGCTTGGGGGCAGACATCTGCCGCTTGCATTGTTCCCTAGATCTAGGGCCAGAAGACAGCTGACACTGGGCATCAGCCACTCATACACCTTAGCAGTTTGGCGAGCTCTTTTTCTAGGTAGGTAACCTTCAGCAGGAACGGGCATTTCAGGTGTATTTCCCATGAGAGTGGGAGGAGGCAGAGAGGGATAGTCATTCTCCCCGAACACCCCTACTTGGTCCCTGGCCTGACAAGTCACCACCCCCCACCCACCCCCCCACCCACCCCCGCTGCTCTGGATCGGCAAAGGCCCTAAGGTCTGCTGTGTGCATCACCTACCCACTGAAGCCAAGCAGAGGTGAATCACAGGGAGTCTCCAGTAGCATTCACCTGACCAGGCTTTGTTCCAGAACATTCCTGACAGCCCCACCCAGGAACACCAAGTCCCAAACAGCCAAGGTTGGAATAGAGGGGATCCAGTGTAGAATGGACTAGCTGAGTGGCCTTGTCATGAGGCAGATTGGTATAAACACATCCACCCCTGCTCAGGGGGTGCTTATAGTCTGGTAGGGTCGACAGCGCTAAACACAGAAACACAGTCACCAGGACTAAGGGTAGCACAGGAAGAAAAAGGCTAGAATGCAAGAAAGTGGGCACAGGAGAGAGGAAGGTGCAGCTAAATGGGGTCAGGAAGACCTGTAATCCCAGGAGTTGGGAGACTGAGGCAGGAGGGTTACTGTGAGTTCTAGGTCAGCCTGGGGCCAGTTTCAACCTCCAACCCCCGCCTACTCTAAGAAGTTGGTATTAACAGAATTAGCCAGAACCAGATTGCATCCAACACCAAATCAGCTGTTAAGTTCCTGCACCCAAAGATGGTCTAACTCAGACTCCTTAACAAAGATATCTTTTTAAAAAATTTTTTTTATTTATTTAATGTATGAGTGCTCTATTGCAGATATGTCTGCCTGCCTATAGATGGTTGTGAGCCTCCATGTGATTGCTGGGAATTGAACTCATGACCTCTGGAAGAGCCGCCAGTGCTTAGTCGCTGAGCCATCTCTCCAGCCCAACAAAGACATCTTGATCTTTCTAATAGCTGACTTCATGGCCTGGCTAGCAACCTTCATTTCCCTGTGGACTAGAAAGCTACCCTGTCTGAAAAGAATGAGAAGAGACTGACTATAGCTCAAGACTCTTGAGAGCCTAGCATGGTGGCACAAATCTGTGGCCTCAATGCCACCAAGGCTGGTGTAGGAGGATCGGAAGCTGGAAAGCCAGCCTGTGCTACATAGTGAGACCCCCCTTCTAGAAAACACAACAGAACAAAAAACTTAGGGACACCCGGAGAAGCCTAGTAGTTTGTCCTCAGCAGCAGCACGTTGCTTGCAATCTCTTCACAGAAAGAACAGATGGCTGCTTCCCTGTCAGGCGCAACCTGAACACACCCTCACTTCTGGAAGGCCTTCCATCCCTCCCTGTGGATAATCTTAGAGATTTGCATTTGGCCTTTTCCTGCCCTTTCTTTGCCCCAGGCTAGCCCATACCCAGCCAGTAGTCTAATGTGAACTCCTCACGCCATCCCGCACTCTGCAAAGGACTTACTCTTCACAGCGCACAGCATCACATCTGGAGCTGCAGAGATGGCTCAGTCAGTAGGAGCTCTCGCAGAGGACCAGGGTTAGGGTTCCAATAACCATATGGTAGTTCACAAACGGGGTACATGATACTCTTTTCTAGCCTCCACGGGTACCAGGAGCACATATGAAACATTCATATTCACGCATGGAGATAAAGTGCTAACACGCATAAAAACATCTAAGGACAATAACAAAAAGAAGCGCACCACTGCTGTTGTGTGTTACTTTTTGTGGTCCTAGGGGTTGGAACTTAGGCCCTTGCATTTGAATCTGAGCTTCGTCCCATACTCACTGTGTTTTCTTGTAACCCAGAGTAACCTTAAACCCATGATTCTCCTGCCTGAGCCTCCTACATGCTGGGATTTTAAGTATGTGCCAGTATTTTAGGCATATGACTTCTCTTGATTGTTTGGTTGGTTTTCTGCTTTCTTTTTTGAGATAGAATCTCATATATCCTAGGTTGGGCTCAAACTCAATATGTAGCTGAGGCTAGCCTTGACCTTCTGACCCCTTTTCTGGGATTATATGCTTCAACATCATGCCCAGTTATGGTATCTTTTCATGTAGTATTTTGCCTTTCATACGTGAACTTGTTTATTTGTCGTAAGTACGTCACAGTAGCACAGTGCAGTTGAGTCTAGGGGTTGAATTCCCTTATTTCCTTATATATATTTAGAATCCTTACTCCACTTTTATACTATATTACATTTATTTATGTATTATCTGGGGGAGGGGCACATACCACAGTGCAGGTGTGGAAGTCAGATAATAATTTGAGAGTCAGTTCTCTCCTTCCACTGTGTGGGTCCCAGGGATTGAACTCAGGTCCTCTGGCTTGACAGCAAGAGCATTTAACTACTAAGCTCTCTCTCTGGACCATTTTTGGGTTTTTTGTTTTTTGACACATTAGATGACTTTCGTTTGTCAGGTTTATCTTCTTATTGTTATTGTGGTTTTTGTTTTGTTTTGTTCTGAGACAAGCTTTCTATAGTCCAGACTGTCTTCCAACATAACTCTTATGCCAGGAGGAGGAACTTGAGCTCCTGATTCTCCCTTTGTCTCCACCTTTCATGTGCTAGAACCATGGACAGACACCACTGTGCCAACTTGTTTGTCTTTTAAGGGTTTGTTTTTGTTTTTGTTTTGTTTTGTTTTGTTTTTGTAGTACCGGGGTAGAACCCAGAACCTTGTCCATGTTAGAATATGGGGACCTCTTCTGTTTTTGTACAGGTCTTGTTTTGTATCCTAAACTGGCTTAAGATCTGATACATAGCTGAGGATGACTTTAAACTTTTGTTTCTATCTCCTGACTGCTAGAATTACAGGCCTGTGCTACCACACCCAGGTTTATTTAGTGCCAAGGATCAAATCCAGGATTCTGTGCATACCAAGTGTGGTGTTTTGAATAAGAATCCCCCCCCTCAAGTATTTGAATGCTTAGTCATCAGGGAGTGGCACTATTTGAGAAGGATTAGGAGGTGTGGCCTTATTGGAGGAAGTGTATCACTAGAGATGGGATTTAAGGTTTCAAAGTCTATGCCAGGTCCAGTTGCTGCTCATTTTCTGTCTGTCTGTCTCTCCCTTTCTCTCTGCCTGTGGACCAAGATGTAAAGGTCTCATACTTAGTGTAGTGGTGTATGCCTTTAATTCCAACACTCAGGAGGCAGAGGCAGTCAGATCTCTGTGAGTTCCAGAACAGCCAAGGCTACACAGTAAGATCCTATCTTGAAACTACTGCTCCAATAACTGTCTGCATGCTACCATGCTCGTCCTCCCTCCCCCACTGTGATGACAATGGTCTAAGCCCTCTGAAACATGTAAACAAGTCCCCAGTTAAATGCTTCCTTTTATAAGAGTTGTGTTGGTACTGGTGTCTCTTCACTGCAATAGAACAGTGACTGAGACACCAAGACAGCATCTTACTGAGCCTTATTCCTAGCTAGAGTGACTTTTCTTTTTAATAAATGAAATTAAGAGGGATTGGATTTCAGAAATGCTTTCTTTTTCTTTTCTTTTTTTCTTTCTTTCCCTTCTTTCTTTCCCTTTCTTTCTTTCCCTTTCTTTCTTTCTTTCTTTCTTTCTTTCTTTCTTTCTTTCTTTCTTTCTTTCTTCTGTTCTTTCCTTTCTTTTTTTGGTGGGGTGTGTGTGTTGAGACAGGGTTTCTCTGTATAGCCCTGGCTGTCCTCGAACTCAGAGATCCACCTGCCTCTGCCTCCCAAGTGCTGGAACTAAAGGTGTGCGCCACTGACTGACTACCTGGCTGAAATGCTCTTTTTTTTTTTTTTTTTTAAGTTGGGGTGTTCATTCATTCATTCATTTGTTTTTTTACACTTATTTTATATATGCATATGGAGGTCAAGAACTTTTGGAAGTTGGTTCTTGCTACCATATGGGCTCCAGAGCTCAAACCTAAGACATCAGGTTTGGCAGCAAACATTGCTACACACCGAGCAGTCTTGCCAGTTTGAGAAATGATCTTTTGAAAAGAAAACCTATTCAGAGGCTGGAAAAATGGCTCAGGGATTAAGATCACTTGATCCTCTTCCAGAGAACCTGGGTTCTATTCCTAGCACCCATATGACAGCTGACAGCCATCTGTTAACTCCAGTTCTAGGGGATCTCATGACTTCTTGCCTCTGCAGGCACCAGGCAGACATGTTGCACAGACATGCATGCAGGTAAAATACCCATGCACATAACATTAAATTAAATTTAAATTAAAACATCTTATTCAACAGACAAATATGAGGGATTATCCTCTAGGAATGCTCTTTGCTTTGTTTTAATTATATTTTATTTTATGCACATGGGTATTTTGCCTTGCATGTATATCTGCGTACTTTGTATGCCTGCTGCCCTTGGAGTCCAGAAGGGGGCGCTGGATTCCCCTGCTGGGAATGGACCCAGCTCCTCTGCAAGAGTAACCAGTGCTCTTAACCACTGAGCCATCCCTCCAGCACCAGGTATGTATTTTTCTTTTTTTCTTTCTTTTCCAAGACAGAGTTTCTCTGTGTAGCCCTGGCTGTCCTGGAACTCACTCTGTAGACCAGGCTGGACTCAAACTCATTGAGATCTACCTGCATCTGCCTCCTGAGTGCTGGGCTTTTTCTTTAGCTTCTGTTTGGCTTTTCTGTAGTTTTGTTGCTGAGGCGGAGCCCAGGGTCTCTGGCTTAGGAAGCCATCCCTAAGTCCTCTGTTCCCATGTATGGTCTTAGCCTCCTTCCCTGCTGGTCCTCACCTTGCTGTGAGCTATTGTTCAGTCACCTCCCACTGCTTCCCGGGAAAACTCTCCCTTCTGGGCCAGCTCAACCCTAGGACTAGAATGTTCCTGCCATGCCACTCTTACACAGTGGGAACTAGTTCACCCCAAATCCTTGCCTGCTCTCTAATTTCTTAGAAGCTATGGAGCTTGAGTCATCTCATATCAGGCACCAGTCACTTCTCTCCTAGGCAGCTAGCTCTCTGTGAACATCTGCCTCTATGGTTTCTGATTTCTCTTTCAACCTCCCATTCCCTGCTGTAGCCCAGGCTGGCCTTGAACTCCTTGTATAGCTGCCACCACACTCCATTTATTTATTTATTTATTTATTTATTTATTTATTTATTTACTTACTTACTTACTTACTTACTTACTTACTTACTTGTTTTTGTTTTTCGAGACAGGGTTTCTCTGTATAGCCCTGGCTGTCCTGGGCACTCTGTAGACCAGGCTGGCCTGGAACTCAGAAATCCGCCTGCCTCCGCCTCCCGAGTGCTGGGATTAAAGGTGTGTGCCACCACTGCCCAGCTCACACCCTGTTTCTTCTGAGATACAACATGGGGCTTTGTAAATTCTGGGCAAGCATTCTACCAACTGAGCTGTTCTCAGCCCTGGGCCTTGATTCCGGAGGGAGTTTCCAACACTGCATTCAGTCCAGGTCCTTCTTGTGTCCTCCAAAGTGCAGAGTTCCCTTTTCTTTCCCAGCTCCAGGCCCTTTGTCTCCAGTCCCACTGCCTCCATGGCTGGCCCCTCTGGCTGGCTGTGGTAGCTTGTGTCTACAGACCCACAGGCTCTCACCTCACTAATCTCTTTCCCACAGGCTGTCTTCCACAGCCAGTCTGTACAGCAGGAGCTGAAAGACAGGCTGACAATTATCTAATGACTACACACAAAGCAGACAGCCAATTAAAATATCCTTGACAGGACACCCTTCACTTTGTTTAAAGCTGAGCTCCAATGAGGCCTGCCCTTCACAAAATCTGCCACACCATCTAGAGGACAAGGTGACAATAACTGATGTTTATCTCACTAGCAAGTGACAATTTTAGCATACTCGGATGCCTTATCTCCAAATAAAGGGAAACTAAATGCACCGTGCAGCAAGCAAGCAAACAAAATTAAAAGAGCAACACACACACACTGCCCTCTTATTGTTAGAGTGCAACTTCAAACCAAAACCCAAGATCAAATAGTGATTACAGTAAAAGAAAAGAATAAACAGAATTTATACATTTCTAACTGTTTAGTTCCAGGGATCAAACCCAGAGTTTGACGAATGGCGGTCAAGTAGAGATATATCCATATCTCCACCCCCTCTGGACTGTTTGCAGTTTGACTTTTTGTATTTCCCAGAATGGCCTGGAGCTCAGTGTTTGGCAAAGAATGACTTTGAAATACCTCACTTCCTGCCTTCACTTCTGAAGTGCTAAGATAACAGGTGTGGGCCACCAAAATGTTCAATTGTTAAAAATTATGTACCTATCTGGGTGGTGGTAGCAAATGCCTTTAATCCCAGTACTCCAGAGGCAGAGACAGGAGCCAGGGTTACACAGAGAAACCCTGACTCAAAAAAACCTAATACATACTAAATAAATAAATAAAATTAAGAAATTAAAAAGTATCTATTGCAGTACTGGGGGTTAAAAGCAGGACAGGGCCTCACACGCACTAGGCACGTACCTATCTTTGCCCCTGTGCCCTGCTTGTTTGTTTGTTTGAGATAGGATATCAAATAACTCAAGCTGGTCTGGAACTCAGTATATATCAAAAGATGACCTTGCATTCCTAATCCTCCTGCCTCAACCTCTCAAATACTAAAATTTCAGGCATGTACCATCACACCAGGCCTTGCATTTTACATGCTTTTATTTAAAAAAGGATTGAGATCAGGGGTGCTTGTGTGCACAGAGCATGGGGTGCTCAGAGGACAACTGTTGGGGAACTGGAGTTATTCCACCATGTCTTTTTTTCATTTTTAAAATATTTTATTTTTAATTATGTATGTGTTTCTGGGAGAGGAAGGGTATGGGCTTATGACTGCAGGCGACCACAGAGGCCAGGAGAAGTCAGATTCCTTGGAACTGGAGTTAGAGATGGTTGTAAGCCACCCAATATGGGTCCTGGGAACTAAACTTGGGTACTCTAGAAGAGCAGTAAATGGTCTAAACCACTGAACCATCTCACCAGCCCCTCGTGGTGTGTGTGTGTGTGTGTGTGTGTGTGTGTGTGTGTGTTGACTGAGTGTGTGTCTGTGCACCATGTGCATGTTTGGTGCCTGAGGAATCCAGAGGCGGATGGATCCCTTGGAACAGGATTGACAGTTGTGAGCTGCCATGCATGTGGGTGCAGGGAATGCCGGAGAGCAGCAGCTACTCTTAACTACTGAGCCACTGTAGTGGTTTGAAGAAGATTGGCCCTCATAGCTTCGGAGGTTTGAATACTTAGGAGGGATTAGGAGGTCTGGCCTTGTAGAAGTAGGTGTAGCCTTGTTGGAGGAAGGGTGTCACTAGGGGATAGCCTTTGAAGTTTCAAAAGCCCAAGCCACGCCCAGTGTCTCTCTCAACCTGCGGCCTACAGATCCCCATAAAGAACTCTCAGATTCTTCACCAGCACCATGCCTGTCTGCATTCAGCCATGCCCCCTCTCCCCATCATGGACTACACCTCTGGAACTGTCGTCAAGTAACAATTAAATGCTTTCTTTTATGAGAGTTGCCTTCTCTTGATGTCTCTTCACAATAATAGAACACCAAGATAGCCATTTCTTCAGCCACATCTTATTTTTTTTGAGGAAGAGTCTCTCTTGTTTCTGCTGCTGTACTTTGTATTTCAGGCCTGGGCTTCTCAACCAAATCCCCAGTCTCTCCTTCCATCTCGCGTAGAAGTGCCAGATTACAGACACACACCATTGCATGACGCTTCTTACGTAGGCTCCAAGGACCATACTCAGGGTATCAGGCTTATGGGGCCAGGGTTCTACTAATAAGCTCTCTCCTGGCCCTGTATTTTAATTTTTCAATTAGCACACATTACTATACATATTTTGTGAGGTACAGTGTGACCTTTCCACATATTTACACAATATGTAATGCTCAGATCAGAATAATTGGCCTATCTATGACCTCAGACATACTTTTCATTGGGAACACTTAATTGTTTCTATAAAAGTTTTTTGAAGTAGCCAATATATGACAGAAGTGCTTCAGCTGGAGGTGGAGCTAAGTGGTAGCATATACAAGGATCTGGGTTTCATACCCAGCACCACAGGAATTAAAAAGCTGGAGCCAGGTTAGAGCACCCATTTGTAATCCCAGCACTCAGATTAGCGTGCTGCCTCCAGACAGAGGCAGGAGGATCAGCTGCAGTTGAGGGCAGTTTCTGAGATTACAGATCAAGTTGGTGAGTAGCCTAGACTATGAGACCATATGTCAAAAAAGAAAAAGAAAAAAAAAAAGGGAGAGAAAAGAAATGAAAACCATAAAACACTCAGCTTTTCGTTCTAAACATGAGTTTTCACACCCAGGAGAAAGTCTATGGTAGATTTGCTATCCAGTCTGGAATCCCAGCCCAGTGTCCACATAAATGTCCCTCTTGAGAATAATGCCTGGGAACAGTGCACATGACCCTTTTTTTCCCTCCAGGACCCCTCAACCACTCCATTGTGGCGTTTAAACTTCTTAATATAAGAGACAGGTCTTCCTGGGTTATGATGGCTTGCCCACAATGACTATGCTCAGGCAACCTTCTGACCTTAGCCCCTGGTACCTGGAACCACAGGAGTTCTCTGTCAGGCCCAGTCGGACTGCAGCTCCTGGCTCCTGGTTTCCCCTGGAGAAGCCTCTAAGGCAGTGACTTCATGCGCTAGAGGGACCTCATGGCACATTGAATAGAACCCAGCTCCTGTCCCTGAAGAATTGGGCATCGTGCACAGGTCCCAAAGCCTCTGAGCTTGTTTCCTGAACATAAGATGAGAATAACAATACCAACCTTGTAGACAATGTATGAAGAATAAATAAAATGTAATGGTGGGGGTGGAAGCTGGAGGATCAGATGTTCAAGGTCATCCTCAGTTACAGAGCAAATTCAAGGCTAGCCTGATCTGCACGAGATCTTGACTCAAACAAACAAACAAACAAACAACAACAACAACAACAACAACAAAGTGGAAAACAAACCCTAAATTTATAATCCCAGCTCTCAAGAGGCAGAAACAGGAGAATTATTACAAGTTTAAGGCTAGAACTCTTATAAGAGTTCTGGTCTAGGACTGGAGAGATGGCTCAGTGGTTAAGAGCACTGACTGCTCTTCCAGTGGTCCTGAGTTCAATTCCCAGCATCTGTAATGGGATCTGATGCCTTCTTCTGGTGTGTCTGAAGAGAGTAATGGTGTACTCATATACATAAAATAAATAAAACTTTGAAAAAAAAAAAAAAAAGAGTTCCAGTCCAGCGGTGGTGGTGCACACCTTTCATCCCAGCACTCAGGAGGCAGAGGAGGCAGAGGCAGAGGCAGATGGATCCCTGAGTTCAAAGTTAATGTAGTCTAAAGAGTGAGTTCCAGGACAGCCAGAGCTACAGAGTGAAACCCTGTCTTAACCCCTATTCTGAGAGAGAGAGTGAGATGTATCAAAAAAAAAAAAATGAAGGAAGACACATAAGAAAAGAATGAATGAATCAGGGAATCACAAAGAAGGGCTGAGGATGCAGGCAGTCGCCTTAGTGGGAGACGGCTTGCCCACCATGCATGTGCAAGACCCTGGGTTTGGTCCTCAACTGGTTTGAGGTAAGTGTGTGGTAAGGAAAACTGAGTCTCTATCTGAATGTGCAGGGAAAATTCTCCTCTTTGCCATCTTATGTCTAGACATAATCAGATGTACATAGAGTTAAAATCAGATGCATCACGGAAAAGGACATTCGTGAAAGAAATAAAATGCAAGCCCGTCAGTAGAGACCAATCCACTCGTGCCTCCTTCCTTGCAAGCATAGGATCTGTACTATGACTTTACGTCCGAATAAAGTACCTTGTCAATTTGTCATTAATGTTCAAGCTTTCCAGAGGATCCTGCACCCACATCAGGGTTCAGTTCCCAGCACTCACCAGTGGCTCACAACTGCCTGTAACTCCGTTTCTGGGAGATCCAACGCTTCTGGCTTCTGCAGGGTCCACACTCACACACGCCTTCACCCAATTAATTTTAAAAATCCAATCTGGAAAACAAAGAGAAGCATCTGAGTCACCTCAGCGGTGAGGCTCTGCTAAGGTCAGAAAAGCATCGCTTTTTCTTTTTCTTCTTTTCTGGCTTTTCTGTTCCATCCACCACTTCCACAACATGGCTGTTTACACACAGTGTAGCTTCCTCTCTTCCTCGTCTCCATCTTCCTCCTCTGGGCAACTGCCAAAATGTACAGACTGTTTGCTTTGCTACTTTCCTTTTAACGTCTAATAAAATTTTCTTCCAGCTTATAGAAAGAAGACGAGAGGATCTTCGAGACATCCAAGCACATCTCACGGAGTAAAAGAAAAAAATCAGCTCACACAGGATGCAAGGGTCAGACACAGCTGTAAAACTTGGGGGCACTTTCTGGATGGGCAAGGCACAGATGACAAACAATAAAGTGAATGAGAAAAATCTTCCAATAGCCTGCACCTGTAACTGTTAAAGCAATGACTAAGCAGTTTGAATTAATATAACCTGCATGGGTAGGAGAAGACATTCCCAGAGCCATAAAAACCCCAGTGCCAAGGGTGTATTTCCTCCCCGTAAGAAGTTGGCAGAGGCCGGGCAGTGGTGGCGCACACCTTTAATCCCAGCACTTGGGAGGCAGAGACAGGCGGATTTCTGAGTTCGAGGCCAGCCTGGTCTACAGAGTGAGTTCCAGGACAGCCAGGGCTACACAGAGAAACCCTGTCTCGAAAAACCAAAAAAAAAAAAAGAAGCTGGCAGAGGAGGCTTCTAAGATTTTCAGGACAATACAGGACTGGCACTGCCGGTGGCAGCCCGTGAGAACTGGATTGTAAGAACTACTGCTGAAGACGCTAAAGAGAAATCAAGCAGGGACTGAGTTGGAGCCTCCTCCTTGACGCCGTAGCTTCTGTGAGCTCCAGAAGGTGCTTTGGAGGCTGCTAAAAGAGAAGGGTCAACAGCATGCCTACACGCAACATACACTATCAGCCCACCAGACAAGAGGTATTCACCAATGCTCTGAGACGCGCCATTGCTGTCCCTGAGCAGAGGTTCCTCAGCTGGCCAAGACGCTGACTTCAAAGTTCAGCATGTGGAGGGGAGAGGGGATGATGGGCTGAGGCTGGACCCCTGGGCAAAAGGACGAGCCTGGGATATAAGGGACAGCTTTCAAGCGGGTAACACAGGTGGGATCTGTGTGAAAGTACCTGTCCACTCCATTTCAAATTATTACTACCAAACGTATGGCTGGTCATCCAAGTCGTTTAGTGAGTTTCCACCAGTATATCTTTTCTTAAAAAATAAAAAGTAGGGGCTGGAGAGATGGCTCAGCGGGTAAGGGCACTGACTGCCCTTCCAAAGATCCTGAGTTCAAATCCCAGCAACCACATGGTGGCTCACAACCATCTGTAATGAGATCTGATGCCCTCTTCTGGGGTGTCTGAAAACAGCTACAGTGTACTTACATATAATAAATAAATAAGTAAATAAATGTGGCCAAAAAAAAAAAAAAAAAAAAAAAAAAGAAAGGAAAGAAAAATAAAAAGTAGCCGGGCAGTGGTGGCACACGCCTTTAATCCCAGCACTTGGGAGGCAGAGGCAGGCGGATTTCTGAGTTCGAGGCCAGCCTGGTCTACAGAGTGAGTCCAGGACAGCCAGGGCTACACAGAGAAACCCTGTCTCGAAAAACCAAAAAAAAAAAAAAAAAAAAAGTGCCAGGCGTGGTAGTGCCCCAGTACTAGGGAGGCAGTGGCAGGCGGATTCCCTGAGTTTGAGGCCAGCCTGGTTAACTGAGCAGGACTACACAGAAAAATCTAGTCTCAAAGAGAAAAAAAGTGTGTGTGATTGTGTGTGTGTGTATGCAAGCGTGCATGCGGACATGTTTTTCATTTTCATCCCTTAGCCAGCCTTGCTTGGTGAAACCAAATAGAATGAATTGAAAATCTCCAAGTATCATGTGTTCTGTTTTAATAAGGCTAAGTGTCGTTTCATAAAATATTTCAGTCATATATGTGAATGTTTCAGATTGCTGTTAAAAATGTACTCCCCACCCCTACCGCATAGGGTCTTGCTATGCTGTCTAGGCTGTTCTTGAACCCCCCAACTCCTGGGTGCAAATGATCCTCTCACCAAAGCCTCTAGAGTAGCCTGAGCCTCCAGCAGGGAAATGCATTTCTTGCTGTGACCTGGGATTTAACTGGCTTGAGAGGTGAGTTTGAAGTGGGTGGCAGCAGGGTTACAGATCTTCAGTTCCAGATTATATAGATGAGAAACGAAGTCCATGGTGCTGCACACCTTTAATCCCAGCACTAGGGAGGCAGAGACATGTGAATCTCTGTGAGTTCGAGGCCAGCCTGGTCTACGGAGCTAGTTCCAAGACAGCCAAAGAAAAACAAAAAGGAAAGAAAAGTAAAATAGAAGTTCTGAGGAAAACTGAAATCAGCTGCGGACTTACTTGCTGTGACAAGCACCGAGACAAGCACTTTCACGTGCCCTTCTGTCTATCCCTCAAGGCTGGTGGTAGGAATGTGATGTAATCTAAACCATGTTTAGAAGAAGCTCAGTGTCTTGTCAGGATGTCAAGGTTTCTTGAAGAAGTAATCTAGGATGCTGAAGAAAAGCTCTTTAAGGGAGTGCTGAGGGGCTAGAGAGATTCCTCACTGGTTAAGGGCATTGCCTACTCTGCCAGAGGCTCCAAGTTCAGTTCCCAGCACCCACAAGGTGGCTCACAACCTTCTGTTCCAGGGAATTTGATGTTCACTTCTGGCTCCCTCAGTCACCAAACACCCATATTGTGCACAGACATACATGCAGGCAACACATAAAACAAATTCAAAATAAACGTTCTGGTTTTCATCTAGATAATATGCACCGGTGCGTGGAAGGCCGGGGTGTAGCTCAGCTGGCAGAGTGCTTCCCTGACACACATGACAACCTGGGCTCTGTCCCCAGCACCACACAGAGCAGAGTGTGGTGCTGTACCTGTAAGCTCATCACTAGGGCCAGAGGCTGGAGGCTCAGCATTTCAGTCATCGTCAGCTATCTATTGCATTGGAGGATAGCCTAGACTATATTAGACCCTGTCTTTAAAAGCCAAAATAACCCCCTCCCCCCAAAAATCAAGCCATAACTAGCAATCAACCGCCAAAGTAAATAGAATAAAATAAAATGGAGGCGAGGCCAGGTCCTGGGAAGGGACACAGAGTATAGGTGAGCAGCTGGTTAAGACGTTAGTGTAGGGAGGCGTGAAAGCCCAGTGCCTCCATCACATTTCAAAGGCACCAACCAAGCCCTAGAGAAAGATCTGGTCCTGCATGGCTGGCTCGTGTGGGAGACAATTCAAGGCCCTTTCTTGGTTGACTGGAAAGGACCGGAACATTAACACTAGAGGGGATCTGAGGGGTCCCAAAAAACAGAGATCAAAGGAATGACACCGAGGTGTCGTAAACTCTTCTCCAGAGATAATCAGATGTTTACCACTGCTAGCACGTTAAACATCCACTGGGATCGACTGAGCAGACAGATAAAGGCATACCCACGGCAGGTGGGAAGGACCCCAGAACACACGGGCAGGTGGGAAGGACCCCAGAACACACGGGCAGGTGGGAAGGACCCCAGAACACACGGGCAGGTGGGAAGGACCCCAGAATACACGGGCAGGTGGGAAGGACCCCAGAATACCCATGTCAGGTATGAAGGACCCCAGAATACACAGGCAGCTGGGAAGGACCCCAGAACACACAGGCAGGTGGGAAGGACCCCAGAACACACGGGCAGGTGGGAAGGACCCCAGAACACACGGGCAGGTGGGAAGGACCCCAGAACACACGGGCAGGTGGGAAGGACCCCAGAACACACGGGCAGGTGGGAAGGACCCCAAAATACACAGGCAGGTATGAAGGACCCCAGAAAAGGACCCCAGAATACACTGGCAGGTGGGAAGGACCCCAGAATACCCAAGTCAGATGGGAAGGACCCCAGAATACCCATGTCAGGTGGGAAGGACCCCAGATAAAAGAAACTCCTGTAAAGTAGCCCCAAGAACTGGGACATGTTGCCATAGAAACTGCTAAACATTGTCACTGTTTGTAGTTAGTGTCCTTGAGGTTTTCTCCCTCTAGGTCTGTGAGAAGACTAGGGAGGTCAGAGAAGAGGCCTGAGTAGTGACAGCAGCAAAGAGATTTTTTGCCGTGAGATTCTGTGATTTATGGGATATCGAGGAACTGTGTCTCCTGGTAATGTTAGGAGCCTGGGAGTGTGAACTTGTGGCTTTCCTAACCAGGTCTGTCTCCAGTACAGAGAGTGACCATAAACCCTTCACCCTACCAGATTCTCTTCCAGCCAGGCTGCTGCTGTCCGGGGACTCCCCCCATCCTTCTGCTCCCCGCATCCTTCCCTGCACACATAAGTACAGACGTCTCTTTCTGCACAGAATGCTTTTTTTTCTTTTTTCTTTTTTTTAAAGATTTATTTATTTATTTTATGTATATTAGTACAATTATAGCTGTCTTCACACACACCAGAAGAGGGCGTCAGATCCCATTACAGATGGTTGTGAGCCACCATGTGGGTGCTGGGAATTGAACTCAGGACCTCTGGAAGAGCAGTCAGTGCTCTTAGCCGCTGAGCCATCTCCCCAGCCCCATAGAATGCTTTTTTCTGAAGAGTCTAAGTGAAAGGCAAGCAGCATGCTCCACCACCACACCACACAAGTACAACATCTCAGTACCCCTTATTTGGCTTTATTGCTCTGAATGGAATCTTTGAATATTGCATCTTGTTTCACTAAGATGGCTTGTAGCTCCACCAAAGCCAAAGCAGCCTTATCTTATGCTCTGGACACATAACCAATCCAAACAATGTCCTGTAGAATAACAGCAACAACAACAATAAAATAAAAGCAGATTACATTACTGATACAGT
Source organism: Uromys caudimaculatus (assembly GCA_028551405.1). NCBI lineage: Eukaryota > Metazoa > Chordata > Mammalia > Rodentia > Muridae > Uromys > Uromys caudimaculatus. The sequence goes on along the minus strand of CM052700.1, from coordinate 25,441,083 downwards.
TTGTTGCCTATTTTGTATAGTGGCTATGGTTTCTTGACAGTCTTAGAGTACTCAAGGTAAAAAAAGACACATAAAAATAAAGGGCTAGGGCTGGAGAGTTGGCTCAGTGGTGAAGAGCACTGACTGCTCTTCCAAAGGTCATGAGTTTAAATCTCAGCAACCACATAGTGGCTCTCATTCATCCATAATGAGATGTGATGCCCTCTTCTGGGGTGTCTGAAGGCAGTTACAGTGAGCGGGCCGGAGCAAGCAGGGAAGGCCTGGGCAAGCAGGGCTGGCGTGAGCAGGGCCAGTGTCTGAAGACAGCTACAGTGTACTTACATGTAATAAATAAATAAATCTTAAAAAATAAATAAAGGGCTAAGTTGCAAAACATTTCCATTAAATAGCAACAACATATGAAGTATAAATACTTAACTGGTTCTAGTTTCCTTTATCATAAGGAAATTCTTTAATGTAATTTTTAAATTTATTTATTCTACATGTATGAGCATTTTGCCTGTATGCACGTCTGGGTGCCATGAGTCTGCCTAGTGCTCACAGAAGTCAGAAGAGGGCATAGGATCCCCTGGGAATAGAGTTATAGATGGTGTGAGTTGCCATGTGGGTGCTGGGAATTGAACCCAAGTCCTCTGGAAGAACAGCCAGTGCTCATAATCTTTGAGCCATCCCTCCATCACCTCAATATAATTTTCATAGGCTTAGATATTATTGTAAACTTCTAGACAACGATAGCACCTAAACTTCAGTGTGATTGTGTCATTTTCTTTTCTTTTTTGTCTTGAGACTTTATCTCATATAGCCCAGCATGGCTTGGAGCTCTTCTGCAGTGAAGGATAAAGTTGTGCTTCCAATATGCCTGCCTCTACTCTTTGAATGCTGGGATTATAGGCTTGTGACACTGCCCACCTTATGTAGTTCTGGGGATCACATCCTTGGCTTTGTGCTGAGGGCTGTACCACCTGGTCCTGGACAGCTGACTGAGCAATTTGGAAATGAGGAAACAACAGACATGCACACAGAAAAGCTGTGATCTGGTGGCTTGTGCTCGCTCCAATGGAGGGCATGCACTATGCAACAACCCAGAAATTCAGCGTGCTTATTATGTACATACAAAAAGGCTGGTTGGGGCTGGAGAGATGGCACAGTGGTTAAGAGCACTGACTGCTCTTCTCGAGGCCCTGAGTTCAATTCCTAGCACCCACATGGTGGCTCACAACCATCTGTAATGGGATCCACTGCCCTCTTCTGGTGTGTCTGAAGACAGCAACAGTGTACTCACATACATAAAATAAATAAATAAATCTTTAAAAAACAACAACAAGGAGGCTGGTTAGACAGTCTCAATGGGAGGTGTCTATAGGGGACCAGCTTCTGGTTGCAGTTATCTGGAAGGAGGGAGCTGCAGTAGCTAGTTTTTGCACACACATCAACTTCTACACATGGACCAGAAGGCTTTCCAGTTCCCTGAACCTGACCCAGGGAAGGAGCTGCCATTTCTCATAGGTCTGAGACATTGGGGTTCTTGACATGGCTGGGCCAATGTCAATAATACACATTCACTCAGGACTTCATCAGTTTCTATGATGGCTTGTATATATTTAGCCCAGGGAGTGGCACTATTAGAAGGTGTGGCCTTGTTGGGGTAGGTGTGTCACTGTGGGTTTGGGCTTTAAGAGCCTCGTCCTAGCTTCCTGGAAGTCAGTCTTCTCCTAGCAGCCTTCAGATGAAGATGTAGAGCTCTCACCTCCTCTTGTACCATGCCTGCCTGGACGCTGCTATGCTCCCAGTTTAATGATAATGGACTGAACCTATAAGCCAGGCCCAACTAAATTTGTTCTTATAAGAATTGCCAGCCAGGCAGTGGTGGCGCACGCCTTTAATCCTAGCACTTGGGAGGCAGAGGCAGACAGACTTCTGAGGTCGAGGCCAGCCTGGTCTACAGAGTGAGTTCCAGGACAGCCAGGGCTACACAGAGAAAAAAAAAAAAAAAAAAGACAGCTTCCCATGTACTTTTGACTGAGCTATAATCCCAGGGCCTACCCTTTTCTTTCTTTTTCTTTTCTTTTTTTTTTTTTTTTTTTTTTTT